>JAHLJT010000631.1:241087666-241578058 GCA_031308135.1 Acheta domesticus
GTATTACAGTTGTGCCCTACGCGAAGTACTTCACAATGCCTTAAAGAATTCACAGTTCAATCGAGTGAAGACGCTAAAATTTAAACCCACAAAGACGACTTTGTACCGACAATGGATAAAAGATGGACAGGCACAGAGGACAAGCACGGAGGACAGGCACGGAGCTTCAAGCCCTGTGCCTCCGACAGCGTTCATTGATTGATTACTACTGATTCCGGGCGCGTCAGCTGCCAAGGTAGTTAGTCCCGTAAGTGTAGTACATGTTTCCTTGGGAGCTGGCGGTGACCTGGCCCAGCTGAATGGCAATATCCAACGCTGACCTACCGTCGGATAGCGGACATTTCCCCAACCAGGTATCTCCTCCCAGCCCGGCAGGCAAGCAACCAAGACAAATTCTAATCTCCCGAATGGTCTCCCGGCATATGTGGTAGTGTAGTGCATGTTAGTGGAAGTGTGTGGAAGTAAGGGGGTGAGGATAGGACAAGGAAGAAGAAGGAAAGATCGCGCGCGGTCCGTTTATTAGGGTACTGCTTCGGTATTCGCCTGGTATTGATCGGAGAAACCACGGAAAACTACAAGTTAGAGCGCAGCCAGCCGCTTGAATTCTTCTCCAACAAGCTCTCTAGCTAGAGTCGAAAATCCTGCCACCGTCGGGACTCGAACCCCACGGCATCCCGGTCAGAGTCTCTGCAGAGACGTCAGTTGATGCCCTGAGCCACCTCTCCCGGTAGAGTCGTCTTAGTATATTTTTGACTCTTTGAATATCGTTGAGTGTCATCAAACAATATAAAATCTTATGCTTAATGAATGTATTGTATGACGCAATCATTTGTAGCTCCTTGCTTAAAGTTTTGTATTCAATTATGCTTTGTACGCATACGCTGTTTCCTTTTAAAGAGTCATCCACCACATGAAATGAACGTTACTATTTTTCTCTTTCTTAATCTAATCACTATGTTTACTTTCTCTCCTAATGCTTACGCAATATTAGTTCAGTCGGTAGGTACTCAAAAAGGGAGGTTACCTGGAGAAAGGTCAGAAAAACGTTTTCTTCGAGTATGTTGTGTGTACCCAGGCACTAGTTAAAACCCCAAATTTTCGACTTCCCAAACTCTGTGCTAACTCGATATTGAAATATGACGTAACTTTTACTGAGGCGAGAAAGTACGTGCTGTTGTTGCACTTCCAGTTGCTAATTAGGATAAATACGGAACTTTTAACTGCGAATTTCCCTTTTCAGAGAAATAATCTCGTCACTATTATCTCTACTTCCCTTGTAATGACTGACTTTATCGACTTCACCTATGACATTGATAGGCTTCTGACGTCATTAGCTCCGCAGATGCATCTTCCCATCAGCCACCATTTCCGCCATTCTTTTCTCCTTTTCCTCCTCTCCGCCTCCTTCCAACCGCTTTTCGTTCCAACTACCTCCGCCCTCCACCTTCCCCCTGGCTTGACTACGAAACCCATGCTTCCCTTTCTCAGCTGCCTGCACTGCCCTAAGGGCTATTCTCGCGTGTTTAAAAAAGGGCTAGTTCCCTTCTATTGAGGAGTTACATTCTGCCTAGGGGAACAGTCCTACCTGCTTTTGTTTAAGCCCAAAACGGAATTATATAATACGATAAAAGGTCTCATCTTCCTATCGGAGTCTCGGGTGCTCTTGCGAAGGAAGGCTGTTAGCATAATCGTGCTCTTAGTTCAAAGGCGTTTTCCCATCTCATTTTCTTTTCTGAGCGAGAATTCACTTTCTTCGGTGAGTCTTCGATGAGGACGTGAAAAGTGTTCTTTTCCGTAGAATGAACGTGACTTTGATTCAAGGGATAATAGCTTTGTCAGTTCAACTCTAAAATGAAAACTCCTTGCCTGGATAAGAATTCAGATGTAAGAAATGTTATGTGATATAAATATAAATAAAATGCTCTAAATTCAAACTAAATCTAAATAAAATAATTGAAATACAGTACACAATTTCATTTGATTACGTCGAATATCACTAATATCGTTTAGTCAAGTAAGAATTTATTAGAAGTTTATAAATAATGTTATGTAGTGAGAAATTAAAACCATTAGTAACAACTAAGTGAGGCCCGCTTATGAAATGAGCGACAAATGGCATATCTTACTCCCTTTGATTATTTTATAGAGGTTGCAGACCTACACCATTCTTAATCCTTTAAAATAATTGCTCATTAACTAATTCCCTCTTTGAAAACATTTTTCCTTTTTGTGTTGGACATTTTTCTTCAAATGGAATTGTAAGCTATTTTAATATGAAAGAAAATAATTTGAGATGAATGTATTAAATGTACTACGGACAGCACAGATAATGATGATGTTAGTTCTCTAGTACTGGCCAACACCAACGAGTTAAGCAACATTGAAGTTCTTCTTGGGGTAATATATACGACAATAATGAAATTAGATATGTTACAACAGCACGTACTTTTTCGTATGTTGAATATGTTACGTAATATTATAATATTGCAATTTCTTCCCTCCTTCCAGAAATCACTTGAAAAAGTCCAAAGAAGTTCAAACGGAGCGTCTGAAGTGCATACCTGTGATTATTTGGATAACCAGGAACAGTAGTCATTTCGTACATCTTCAAAATGAATAACCATGAATAAATCTCAACTATTACACTATTTGCAGCACATTATCAAGGCAAAGGAGTATGTTTTAATATATAAATTAAACATCGGGAATTGAAGGCTCTCCAATACCCAGTATTTCTTTTTAAAAGCATAAAAACAAGTTTACAAATGCATCGCCTATTATCACTTAAATATTATATAATGGGCACAATAGAAACGTTTCTACAAAATAAATTCTTTTAATGTAAAAGGCATCATCACAAATTCAATATTTGAGCATCATTTCGCTGTATGCAGTGTGTGAAATATTCCAAATACTGTATATGGTGCGTATCCGCAGTGCCATTACGTAATTTGCACCTTATAAATATACAAGGTGTCCCACCAACCTCGAGCCACCGCGTTAACTTTTAAACAGTTTCCCACAATGAAATGTGTTTTCGGTAACAGTGCGCAATCATGGGGCCAGTAAAATGCCGTAGAGAAATTGTTAATTTTTTGGGGGTCCCGAGAAATTTTAATCTCCCTTGATTTCTTAAACAGAATTGTTCCAGGGAGAAGGGATATTGAAGAGTGGCAGTGAGGGTCTGTTGCCCTGCACATTTTACAACAATGCAAAGGCGTGTTCTCAACCAAGAATATCAAACTTAATGTATATGACGGGTTTATATATGCATTAGCAAGTATAATCTCCAAATCTCAGGACTAAGGATTTTTTCATTGGAGGAAAATAAACTAAGGTGTGTTTGAGAAAGAGAGAAAGAAAGACAGACAGACAGGGGCCGCAGAGGACCTGAGAAGATGGATTTTGGAAGCACGTGGAACTATGAAGTGTTCCTCACAGTATTAGGGGTCGCGACTGCGGATGTCATTTCTCTTAAATGTTTGTACGTTTACATTGATAGACATTTAAGAGTGTTTGGAAGTTTTCATTATTCTTTGTTTCACGGTGTTAAAAAGGAAGCTTATTATTAGATAATAATAATAGAATATTTCTACCTATCTACTATTTGATCAATTATCTCCAGATATTATCGTGAACATTGCCAAGCCCTTCATTCCCTTTTCATGTTTTAAAATGCTGGCCTGTTTCTCCCGTAATACACAGAGCTCTATTCTTGTGGGTTTGAAAATGATATTTACTATTATCTTTCTCAAGCTACTAATTTTTTATATCGTTCTTTGCAATAATCCATGTATTGGAATTTCAGTAGAAGATCAGTTAAATTCAGATGAAACAAGGGAAACAATCTCTCATTCTGATCATTAATATTGGTGATTCTTGCTGTGTCCTGTGTCTAAACCGTGAACTGCTGTAGTTATGTCTTTATCCCTCACTGCCACCTCTCTCAGTCGCCCCTCTCCTCGTAACAGTCACGGCACCGCGATGGCCACGAAGGCGGCCGTTGCAAGGGCTACTGAAAGGAAATATTGTCCGTTTAAATTAAAATCACATGTAAGAGGCATAATTGCTAAAAATGAAAATGATTTGTTTCCGGTCTTATTTGAATGATTTTGATGAATGAGTCTTGTCGCCAATTCTAGAAATACATTTTTCTATATAAAGCTATCGCTATTAGGAAGATCAGTAGATGCACGCTTCATGTATGTTGATTATACTATCAAACTTTATACTGGCAGTATGTTGCAGTATTTTTATCGTGACTTTTTGACAAGCACTGTAAATAATAAATTGCTTCAATCTTTATGGTAACTGTTGAAAAGAAATTACTTTATAATGAATTTTGAAACCTGGAATCTTAACAATACCATATTTTGTTAAATTATTATGGCAATGTTCCCTCAATGAAGATTGTATTATAGCACCAAACATCATGATGTGCGATACTACGTAAGAGCAACTACTAATGCTAGGACGGCAGTAAAATTAACAAAGAATCCACATACACAGAGGAAGTAAAAACTATAACATTATAAAACTACTTGTATAAAACTGATGTAAGTAAGAATTCACTTAGTGTATGAAACAAAATCAGGAGGAACAGGCCCTGCAATCAAATGGCCGGCGGTGTCCCAACATCGTGTACCAATCTACAGCTTCTTTCTTCTGTTCTGTTTTGAGCTGTAGCTCGCTTATGGTTACTACGTTTAGAAAAGGGTTTTTTAAAAAGTAGAAAATGTTATTCCTTTTAAAAATGGGTGCATTTACTTATCACTACAGCCCGGAAGTTCAAGCATTTATTTTACCTAAAATAGGCAGGCAAAATGCATTGATTTTTATTACAACGGACATTCAAAAAGGTATTTATTCTGGCTAAAGAAGGGATGCAAAAAGGCATTTAAACAATGAAAACTCACCGTTCAAAAGAAATGATTGTGAAGAATTAATAATTCAAATGGTTCACATTTTCATTCCAACTCTAAAATTTACGTTAGCCCTATGTGGGAGGAGACGATTGTTTCTTTGCAATCTTGATTGCACGTGACCACCCGATATGATGACTCCGAGTTTCTTTTACTCGCTTTTACTTTCTTTTACGTCTCTACGAAATGTTTCTGTGAACTACCGTTTGAATCTTGAAATGACATCAAGGAAAATTGAATTGTATTTTTCGGTTTTCACACTTGTGCAGTCTTCAGCACCGAAAAGTGTACATCATGTACATAGAGTTCTTCTTCTTCTTCTTGCCGGTTTCTTAACCGCTACTTCGGTCGTCCGGGGCCTAATCTTCTTCTCCAGTCTTCTCGGTTCTTCCAGGCATCAGGAGGTAATTTCCACTTCTCGATTGTCTTTCTGATCTGGTCGTTCCACCCTGGTCTTGGTCTTCCTCGTTTTCTCCTTTCAATTGGTTGCCATTCTAATGATCTTTTGAGGAGTCTTTTCTCCTCCATTCGCTGTACATGTCCAAACCAAGTGAGATGTTTCTTTTCAATTTCCTCCATAATATCATGGTACAAATTCATTATTTCCTTAACTCTTTCATTTCTCATTTCTAAAACATAGAGATGTTTTCAAAAAGGAACGGAACGTTCACTTAAATGTGGGAAACGATACCTTGCTAGTGAACAAAGCCAGACGGATCATCTCCATTTCTCATTTAGATTTTTAAAACTATCTGACCCTGGCGCCTCCGCTTCCACAGAAAGACTACTTGTATAGAGGCATAATTGCTAAATATGAAAATGATTTTTTTCCGGTCTTACTTGAATGATTTTGATGAATGAGTCTTATCGCCAATTCTAGAAATACATTTTTCTATATAAAGCTAGCGCTATTAAGAAGATCAGTAGATGCACGCTTCATGTATGTTGATTATACTATCAAACTTTATACTGGTAATATGTTGCAGTTTCGACGACCGTGCCTTCGTATTGTTCAGGCTTGCAGTTATGTTTTCATATTGATCGAGATCAGTTACAGGAGAACACAAGGAAAACAATGTCGAAAAAGGAAGAAAAAAGGCTCAGTACCAAAAATAGGCTTCACAAGCTAAAATTGGCAAAACGAGGCAAAATTAAAATCTCCACAAGTATTAAAAAACTCCACAAGTAGAATAAAGGGATTCCTATTGTTAAAAGTTACAAAATCGTAAAAATAAAAGAAGAGATGTTGTCAAACTTCCGGGCTCTACTTATCACTATCATCTGTTAAACGGCCCTGCCTGTCACGGCCACTGTGTCCGCTCAGTGCACATTACACGCAGTATGTGGATTCCGAGTTGCATAGTGAATTTGCTTGTCAATGTCACTCACTCTCACCTCTAGCGGTGTCTTATCCCCACAGTGTTCTTTCCTCTAGGTGATTCCTCAGTAATAAAGCATACCAAGTTTTGTTGAAACGAAATTATTCCCACACGTAGAGTTAGGCTGGAACACTAACAAAAACATATATACATTCATTTATTGTTTATCAATATTTCGACAATGGACTTTCATTTCTGATATTTCATTTCTAATTATATTTATTATAAGTTGAATATAATATCATAAACATGTATTTTTGCCCACATTTTGGAGAAATAAAGAAGTTGCTTTTTTAAAAGCTGTAGCTCCCTTGGAAATTGGTTTCGAAATAAATGTTTTATACCGAAGTTGTAGGAAATTACGTACCCTTTAAAATTAAAATAGTAAAATGATAATTGATTTCAATTATTATTTTACAGGTCTTGAGAGTAAAGAGTTAGAGAGAAGAAATAGTAAAAGACAGAAAATTTCGGTTTTTTGGGACTTCCTGTGTTAGCGTAGGGTCTGGGAGGTCGAAAACTTGGGGTTTAAACTAATGCTTAACTACATACTTCAACATACCCAAAGAAAACGTTTTTATGACCGTTCTCCAGGTAAACCTCTTTTTCAGTACTTGCTGACTGGACTACAACAATTGGCACGAATTTTGAGTGGTGGCGTTGTTTAGATAAAACTATATGGTGGTACCATTATAACAATGTCTCTCTATCTCATCTCGATAATTTATTTTGCAATTTCGTAGCAATAGCGTTGCAAGTGAAGAAGAATTTGAAATTTCTATCCTTAAAAAAACTCAAAAAAGCTTTCAATGACACTAAAATTGTCGAATTTGCTTCAGTAGTTCTTTCTTAGGAGGGAGATACAGGATCAACTTTATACAATTAATATACATGATATGGTTTCGCGTACAATATTGATTCTTTCTTGGTCTACTTAAACAAATATCCCATTCCCCAAAATGTAATAGAGTATCTCAAAAGATTTCAGTTTATAGAATATAATTTGATTGTTGAGGAATCTAATTGCTTTTTTCCCCTTTGTCACACTTCTTTACACTAATGTTGGTTGAGAACTTGGTCACTTGTATAGTACTTGGTCAGGTGTATAGTATGGTGTACTCATGAGTCATCGTGTGTGTTTGTGTAGTGAAGATGTATGAATGTTGCTCACTGCCTGTGAGGTACCTTAGTATCCACATTATGAATCAGATGAATTAATTATGTGTACGCTCATTTGCTGGTTGAAAGCCCTGAAGATGGAAATATATTTTCCATATGTTGGGAAACAACCATGGTTTAAATTAAGTTTGCTCCTACTGACCAAGCCCCGTTAACCAGACTCCAATATAATATTTTGGTCGTTAAACATTCTCCATATTTAAAATCCAGAATAAATTTTTGGGGAAGAGCGACTGGATGCAGGGGCTCCTTCCTTGTACCCTGCGGCCCCCGGGCCCCCGGCGTCGCCTGCCCCCCCCCCAAACAAACGAGAGCGCGCGCTTCAGCTAATTCTAATATTAGCTTTTCAAATAATTCGGTGGCATTGTAAATAATACGATCGAGAACACAGTCTGCTCCCGAGCTCACCTCTGCCGCAAACACGGAAAGTTATGTTTGGGCTTATTAGACCTCACGAAACATCCCCAAAAATTGGAGGCCACCTGCGTTTTAAAGGTTTATGGTGGCTTACGAATAATTTAGCTTAATATTCTTGTTGTGAGCCTAAAACGAGAGCGCGTAAGAACGTGGGAGATTTGGAAACAGATGGCGCCACTTCCGGGATGCGTGTGGGAGAAACCGCCCCTCATCCATTAAATGTATAAAATGCTTACGTGCTACGTTTCATCAGAGACCTTAAATTTGGTGAACTTTAAAATATACACTTGTTTTACATATGTTAATTTCGGTAAAGCTTAATCAGAACGTCATTCATTTCGAATTAATGATGAATCTAACTAGAAGCATTCAAAATACAAATACTGTACTTCATTAACTCACCGAATAAATATTTGTTCATGACGATATCATCAAGATAGATATGACACTTGCCATAGGAAATGAGTGTTAACGATAACCTTAATTTTAGAAGCTCGTGTGAAAAAAATTCTCCGGTCTTCTACATGGGAACTACATCAAATACTTATTAAGACCAATATTGTAGGTTTTAACATGAATTAAAATTAATGCTTCGGAAATTTGGGTGAAAAAGCTAGAATAAACTGTAATCTCATCAACGAAACAATATGTGAAAGTACAAGAATGTGAAAATGTGTACTATGATTGTAATTGTTTATAAAAATGTGCTTCTGAAACCGTAAACCAATTCTTGTGTACCTCAACAGAATCAATAACAGATGATTTTGGTATAAATGATAGTACCACGAGTTAACAACTGTCGTAAATGTAATAGCTTACATGTAATAGGTTCAAATGATGTGGACATGCACTCCACATCCGAAATTATCCTCTTGCCGTAAAGATGAGTTACATTTTCCCTCAATAACCATTTTATTTTCGACTATTTGATCGCATTCTGGTTGAATTTTCGCGCTCTATTTTTAGTGTGGTGCTAACGGGGTAGACTTTTTAGTGTGTTCAATAACACTGTTGCAGTTACGAACAATCTCTGGCGGATGTTCATTGGCACCACCTGCCACTTCACGTCACATCCCGAGTAGCGGAGCGTGATAATTATTTTTGTGAGAGTGACCTTCCGCATTTTCCTTCCTGAACGTTTTCTGTGTGACAAATATGACTAATGAAAGGCGTTCCCGTCCCAAAAACTGCAGCGGATGGAACACAAAAACAAACGGAACAGGACCTCTAATGTTAAACTAAAAAAAAAGTCTTAAACAACCGATTGGAATATCGTTAAAAAGTACGGCCAACTCCGAAAATGAGTCAACGCGACCGGTTAGGAAAGCAAGCGTACTGCAGAGGACAAAGCTAGGCGCGCGGAGGTGTGTGTGTGGACTAGGGTGGCGACTTCCGCCGCCAGTCGCCGACAATTGTCCGGGCAATTATGCCCAGGTGCGCGGCGCGGCGCGGCGGCCGCAGAGACAAAGCGAGCGTCGGCCGCGTCCCCGCATCCGGCGCCCGGGTCCTAATGCGGGGGTGGGCGCGGGGCGGCGGGAAGGCGCATTTTGGCGAGCTCCTTTTCACATTTCAAGCCCCGTGGCAATGAAGCACCAACCACCGAAAAGGTACTTTGATGTTTGGTTTCCGTCTTTAGGGAAAAAGCAATGACAAGTCCGACGCCTTCTGGCAGCCTCCCGACCGTCCCGGGACAATGGGGTGGGCACATGGCTACGACTTACGACAGTTGATACAGCGCTAGTCAGTGTGCGAACTGATAAAATGTTGGTGATTCAATTCGTCCTTTTAATCGGCTGACTTTAGCTCCGATTCATCAATTCCGTTGGCTCTGCAGTGAGTCTGACCGGAACGCCCTAGAGTTCGAGTCCAGGCGGTGCCGGATTTTCGACACTAGCTACATCGCTAGGTCGAAGTGTGCCATTGGTCGGGAATTCTAGTGGCCAGCTGCTCTGATCGATGATTTTCCTATCGACAACAATCCTTACCGGAGCGGTACCCTAACAAACTGGCCACGGACACCTCTCTCTCTTTCCTTCTCATTTGTCCTGTTCTCACCCAATATACACTTACACTTACGTACACTACATTTCCACACACATGTTGGGAGACCAATCTGGAGCTTAGAGCTCGTCCCGGCTGGGATGGAGTCCTGCTGGTGGGAGAACCTTGGAAGGGGAGATTAGCCAACGGGGAGGTTGGCGCCAGATATCACCTCTGCGGGGAAAGAATCAGCCCCACCTCCCGCGATAAAACATTCACTACTTTAAGGGGACTAATGACAATAGTAATTGACTTCTGAACTGAAATACGAACAAATTAATTAATCAATCATTACTTCATTTTTGTGCCAACGTAAACATGAACTTAAGAAATTACGTTTAAATGCAGCATTTCTGTTTTTAATAAATATAAACACACAGAACTATAAACTACCAACACCCACCTATCTTTAACTATCAGGCAAGCAGAAGGTGGGTAAATACAAGTCCTCTGATTCCCTATAGATAGCCTAAAATTCATATTCACCGCATTTTGTCTGAATCAGTAATTACGAAATTTTCTAAATATCTAAAAATTCGCAGAAATAATACAATGAGTAGCAGCAGAGGGGCCTGGTTTATTATTAAAAAACATGCATTCATCTGCTTGTTCTGCGTTATGCCTTGAGAGCATTTCTCTGAAAGTGTAGATGGCGGTTTGTGAATGAGTCAGAGCAGGAGATTTCAGACTGAGTGCGTTGCCGTATAAGTGCGCGCGCTGGAAGCTTCAGGAGAATGTTCGAAAGGAACTAAAGCGAGGTTGAACGAAGGCTTTGTCTTTGGAAAATTCTTGAAGACGACAGGTTCGATGAGCCGCTATTCCTACCAATTGTTAGTAGTTGAAGGTGCAGCGAACGTGATGAATGCATGTCGGACCTTTAATTAGTACTTCCTAACATCTCTTCCAACATTAGGAACAGAAATAAGGCTGAACATTTACCCAGAGATTTACCAAGGTTGTTTCTTACGGAACTCCCTTACCTGTATTTCAATAACTTTTCACTACCCAAAACATTACTGAACAATTCAAGAAAGACGCCAAACAACTTTCAGAGCACAGCCGAAAACGATTGCTACTTACCTGAGGATACATCGAAGAATAGCGGTATTTTTCCTATGGATAATATCCAACCTTTAATAAGAAAGTTAAAAATGAAGCAGTTTACGGGAGCGAAAAATAATATGTTCGGAGTGGGTAGCTGACTGATCAGCTCAGGCGACGGCAGTAACTGCTTTTGGAGAGGAAAATGAGATGGAGCCTCGCCTAAGGGATATTCTCACCTTATAGTAGTTCTCCTAAGAAGCAAAAGCACGTCACGACATACCCTCATTATTATTTTAATCGTCCTTCATAATTTCCCAAAATGAAGAAATAAAGAGGTCCTCTGTATTGGATCGTAAATTACGAATGTTGTCCAAGAAGTAGTAGCCAACTAATACCTTCCTCAATAGTCATTCATATTTACATTATTATTCAGCAGTAAAAATGTCATCTCAGTATTGAAACAAGAAGTAAAAATATTTTATTCAACACTCGTACATATGACATTCAGCATGTCTTGGATTCTGCAACCAAACAAGCCGATCAATTAACGATATCATATAAAACACAAAAAACAAAATAAATCACTATCCACCACTAAACCGTCTTTCTTGATAATTGTACTGTAGTAATATTCTTCCTTTCTTGATTACATAGTACTCTAAATGCTAAAACGGTAAAGGTTGGGACGTACCACATTCCTAATACAAAATGACACGGAGAAAAATAATCTAACTGACCTTACTCCACCCAACCTCTAACTGATGCTAACTGCTACACGTATAGGTTGAGACGTACATTCCTTCCACAAAATTACATTTGGATAAATGTAAACTAACTGACCTTCCCCTTGAGTAAGAGTAGTCTGTCAGTGGGAGGATGATCATCCAACAGAGTACACGCCATTTCTCGGAATACCGCAGCAACAAAAAGGTCAGCGAGGCTGTTACACAATGCGAAGACTCCCCAAGAATTTCCTCGGCGCTTCCGCCATTCACCTGCCGCCGCCGGCCATTGCAATGTCACGACATCTCGGCCCACTGTCTCGGAGACCGGGGCGGAGCGGGGCGGAGCGGGGCGGAGCGGGGCGGAGCGGGGCGGAGCGGGGCGGAGCGGGGCGGAGCGGGGCGGAGCGGGGCGGAGCGGGGCGGAGCGGGGCGGAGCGGGGCGGAGCGGGGCGGAGCGGGGCGGAGCGGGGCGGAGCGGGGCGGAGCGGGGCGGAGCGGGGCGGAGCGGGGCGGAGCGGGGCGGAGCGGGGCGGAGCGGGGCGGAGCGGGGCGGAGCGGGGCGGAGCGGGGCGGAGCGGGGCGGAGCGGGGCGGAGCGGGGCGGAGCGGGGCGGAGCGGGGCGGAGCGGGGCGGAGCGGGGCGGAGCGGGGCGGAGCGGGGCGGAGCGGGGCGGAGCGGGGCGGAGCGGGGCGGAGCGGGGCGGAGCGGGGCGGAGCGGGGCGGAGCGGGGCGGAGCGGGGCGGAGCGGGGCGGAGCGGGGCGGAGCGGGGCGGAGCGGGGCGGAGCGGGGCGGAGCGGGGCGGAGCGGGGCGGAGCGGGGCGGAGCGGGCGGAGCGGGGCGGAGCGGGGCGGAGCGGGGCGGAGCGGGGCGGAGCGGGGCGGAGCGGGGCGGAGCGGGGCGGAGCGGGGCGGAGCGGGGCGGAGCGTGCGGGTTTGAAGGGCGCTGACAGAAGCCGTGCGAGCCGAGTCGCTCCCGCTCGCGTGCTGGCACAGTTACGTCCAGAACAGGCGGCTCCGCGCTTCCCCCGCCGCTGCGCGTTTGTCACCTATGAAGCCGCCACCGCTGCGCTCGGAGAGGCAACCGGCTCAGAGCACCATTGATGTCACCAGGGCCCTGCAACCCTCCATCAAAACCGGGGACAAAGCTCGAAGGTACTACTATAGGAGGCGGTAGTGACGCCGGGTACAGGCTCGCCAACATCCGCACCTAAAATTGCTTAAATTTTGAGAAATACCGAGAGTCTCTTCTAAGTGTTCTGTTATTCGTAATATATTCATATAAGAAACCGCTGAAGAAAGCGTGAACATCGACGCTATCTTTTGTAGCATTACTCGCCTGCTTTAGCGTAATGCGAACCTACATACGTTTCAAGTATCGGTGGCAGCAGTTCGTATTTCAGTTTCTGTAAGAATGTGCTACAGAAGAGTGCGCTACTGTAATGGTCTCCACCACGTTATATGGGAGTTGAAAGGCCCTGGATGTCACTGCAGAGCCTTTGGCGAGAGGTGCTAGGGTTCCACTCCCTACGGTGGCAGGATTTTCGACACTAGCGTGTCAGCTAGGTGGAGTTCAGCAACTGTCTGGAGGACAATTCCAGCTGCCGGCTGCTCTGATCGGGAGTTTCTCGTGGTTTCTACGATCAACACCAAGCGAATGCCTAACAAACGGACCGTGGACCTCGCACAATCTTTCCTTCCCCTTCTCTGTTCTATTATCATCCCTTACACACACACACACACACACACACACACACACACACACACTCACTTATGCACACTACATTGCAACTCATGTCGGGAGAGCAGTCGGGGCATAGAACGTGTCCTAGCTCGGTCGGTGCGCAACTGGTGCGAGATATGTGTTTAGGGGAAAACCCGCTAGACCACGGGTAGGTCGGCGCCGGATCTCGCCATCCAGAGGGGAAAGATCGCCGCCTCCTCCCGTGCCAAACTGCACTGCCCCAAGGGCATTAATAGCTTTAACCGTTGAAGCGCCTGGGATCACTAATCAATCAATCAATCAATCAATCGATCTGGTAGCGGTCTTCTATCGAAGCGGTTGCATCGTGAATCCATGCTTGGCGATTTGGTCTGATTTTTAAAACCTCGTAAGTCTCATTTCTGTGAAAAACCACATTTAAATGCATTCAGAGACAGTAAACAATACGCCGATCATGTGTTAAAAGCTCGCAAGATTATTCTCACTAATAAGGGCACAATCAACAGAAAGAAAACAATAGAAAGAAATAGATTGTCTTGCAAGTTGTTTTTACGAGTCCCTGTAAAATTACGGAAAACAGAGTTGTGGTTATAAAATCTGACCATCTATATGCGATAATAATTTTTTGTTTCTCTTACATCAAATTGTTTTTCCTAATATCTATCGTACACCCTATTTTTACTTTGTCATGTCATCTAATAGTAGTTTATTTTAATAGCTGAAATTGTATTCTTATTTTACGAATGACCTCACATTATAAGAAAGGAAAATTGCCACATTGTTTCGTTTATTGGGGTTTTGCTCGTTCAGAACCAAGTTTTTCTGCTTCCACTAACTTTAAACGTCATTTCAATGTTATTAGTAATGTCTCTAACAACGTTCATTGTAAATGCGTTTCACGAGTTTCATTAATTTGCTTTAAATATTTCGCAAATAAATATTGTTTCATTGATGTACTAAACTAAGAAGCGAGTCCTATCTGCCTCGATCGTCAAATGACGTAAACAATCGTATACGTTAACTATCGCAAAGGACTCATTACATTTGAAGTTCTCTGCCATTACCATCTGTTGTGGCTGTTGTGGCGTCATTGGCCCCTGTTCCTTTGCAATTGTTCTGGCCTTCCCTTGCACTTGTGCCACCGCTTACTTCACTACCTCTTTTGCCCGGCTGCTCTGATCGGTAGTTGTACGTGGTGTCACCGATCAACCCCAGGCGAATGCAGGAGCAGTACACTAACAAAGGGCACGGACCACGCGCGATCTTTCCTACCCCTTCCTTGCCCTATCCTCTCCCCTTACGCACACATTTACTCCCTCTAGTGGGAGACACGTGATTGGGGAAAACCCCGTCAGGCGATGGTAGGTCGGCGCCGGATCTTGCCATCCAGAGGGGGAAGACCACCGCCACCTCCCGAGAAAAAAAATGCACTACACTTACTGGACTAAAACCCTAGTAGTTTACGTTCCCGGAATCACGAACAATCAATCAATCAACTTCTCTTTTGATCCCCTCCACTTCTAGCTGAGCAAGTGTAAATTGTCCGCCGAACGTGGAGTGGGACGTCCAGTTTGAACTCCCTTCTCTCCGTCTGCTCCAGACAGCCAATCAGTCGATCGTCACCGTTCGCGCCATGCAACCCCCCACCTTCCCTGAGCGCTCGCCCGCGAGGTGTGGCGTCGCGACGCCCAGGAGCGGGTTCCCAGGCGCCTAGCCACGCCGCGCCGCGCGCCGCCGCCGCCGGCCGGGCAAGTGGCGCGTGGTTTTTGCGCGCGGCTATAGATAGCGAAGTTCGCGGAATGCGCGTCGCCGCCACTGGCCCTGTCGCGGCGGGTTTCTGCGGCCCGGCCCTCCACGTTGCGGCGCTTCCAGCATTTGAGCAACATGAGACGGTTCCCTCAAAATACCAATAGAATATGTAGACACAAGATTTTTATGTAATTACAAATTTTTGTCTTCCTACTTACCGTTCTCAAAATTGTAATTTTGGCGAATCATCGTCCTCCTAACACAATATCCAATTTTTGCGCTCCATATTTAGTACTATACTAGGAAAACCCGGCAGATGCTGTTCTGCCCTTCATCTCCCTCCTTCCCCTCCCATCTCCGTTTCTCAGTCTCACACTCCCTCCCTCATCCTGTCCCTGTCTGTCTGGCTCTGTGTGTCACTGTCTCTGCCGCTCTCTGTCCCTCTCATTCACATTTACTTGCAGATTCTGCGCCTGAGCAGGTGAAGTAATATCGGGAAAGCAGCAAAAATGTAATGGAATGTTCAGGAAGAGTTGATACCAACATCCTGTTTTATATATAGAGATTACACATTTTATATATTTGACTGTTCTTGCATCATATTTTCTTTTTCTATCAACTTTCTTCAATTTTAGAAGTATTTTCGAAAAAATTAGCATTTTTCCCTACATTATTGGTAAAATCTAGAGTCGCGTTTTGTGACCTGTGACTTTAATTTCCGAGAAAAATTTGCACAGTCCTGGATTACAATGGATGAATCTTTTACTACTGACGAGAAAGTGGTATGATGCAAAATGTGCATCAACTTGTGCTCTCCAAAATGGTTTTAAAACGTTTATATTAATTTGAAAATTTCTTCAGGACATTTTTTCTAAATGTAATTTTGTTCTATGAAAATGTCTTTAATTAGAGAATTTTAATATTACATATTGTATCCGATTTTACATAATTATTACATATTCTTACTGTTTACATTACATATTTATGTACTTATTTTTAATACTACATATTTTTCCGGTCTCTAATAATCTGATATGAGGAATTGAAGTATTGATGTGAGTAAATGTGAAATGAGTACAACTGATAGAGACAACTTTTAATAAAACATCATTTGTTTTCTTTTCACTTTAGAAAAATGCTGTTTTTTATACAAATTTATTTTATGTTACAACAAAAGGAAATTACCCATTTTTATATGTTTTTTCTTATTTTTTGCATTTTTTTGCATCGATTCGTCGATTTGGACTAATAAGTCATTTTTTTACCTTTTCGAATAATTTTAATGCATTTCTCACTGATTTAATCAATTTTAATATTTTAATGATACTTGCTTTAAATAGTATGTACGAGATGCAAGAAATATTCTCTACAGAATTACCGAGCACCTATACCTGATAGCTTATTCTATTGCGTCGCTCAGAAGTTGTAATGTCAGCTATTGTATGTAATCCAAGTTTCCTGTGGCGCCTATCAGCGCCATTTTCGGTTCAGCTAATTTCGGGGTAACTACAGAGTTTTTCTGATAAAGAACAGTCCTAACCCAAAGTTTGAAAATCGAGTTCACTGGAACGAATAGAAGAAGCCTCGATTACATCAGTAACGTATACAACAGCTTGAGTTGTTCATACGAACTGATTTTGAACTGAAAAATAACGCGTTATTTTTGTGTGATACAGAACATTAAATATCACATCACATTACATGTTACAGAACATTAAATAATTTCATGGGCCCATGAAATGTGCCAAGTATATTTAAAAAATAAACTCTCATGAAAGGGTCTTTTTGTTAGATCCAAGTCGTTCAAAAGTAAAACAAATATTTTCTGCAAGTTCGTATTTCATGAATCCTGGATATATATTGAGAAGATTTATAAAAGTTATAGAGTTATAAAAGTGTAATTTTGCAGACTGTGCGCATTCCTTACAAATGGCCGAGTATCTGTTGCTGTGTGACTACGAGAAAGCCCACCCTGAGGTTATAAAGACCAGAATATACGGCGAAGGGATGTCTTCGTGGTAACCACACGAACCCCTTATCCCATGTCCGAGAGGTTGGTTCACCGTTGGTCGGCCAAGGCCCGTAGCGGGCTGTCGAGCCATAGGACAAGACAGAATTCCTTGGCTGGAGTCAGGACAATCCGCGTCTCAGGCCGTATTGCCAATGTTTTCTTCCTCAGTCGCCTTGAAGAGGGTTACGGTATGACGCCGAAACATTGGCATTACAGGCTAGGAGGCGACAAAACGCCAATGAAATATTTTAAATTATTTGCTAATGATTTAGTGTTAATTGGAGGAACATTTTCGTACAAAACTACCATGTCCAGTAAGTAAACCACAATCAGAGTTTTCGTAAAGCTTTTCGTGAATAAGATTAATAGTCTTGATTTTGCGGTATCAAAGACCTTCAATTCTGTCTAAAAGTGTTAGAGAATGTTATTTTACTACTTACGGAAGATGATTTCTTTACGAGGGTCCAGCAATATTACTTACTCTGTAGAAGATTTGCCGTTTTCTGGCCCACGATTACAATACCTACTGTGATGTTTGGAATTGTATATACAAAACGGAAACTCCACTGGATTTAAGACGAACATTGTAAAAGTATTCATTCATATATTCATATTATTGACGAGCTGATACGACGGCGATAGAATTTCTTTATCTTTTGTTGAAAATGCACATTCCTCATATTACATGTCTTCAAAGTAATAACATTCTTTCAATTATTGCCCCAGATACTACCTTTGTTATGATATTCATCGAGATATTTATGGCTGATATTTATAAACTGAAAGTATTATCCAAAATTTGCATTGAGCTCATTCAAACACTGCCGCCTTGAAATAAGTAGGGGCCATAGAATATCATTGTGGTGAGAACGTTTGTTTTGAAGACAGAATATGTAGAAGTTTATTTTGAGACTCTGGACATGTACGGGGAACGCAGTGAAAATGCAGATTTCAGTTTTATGAGGGACATGTGGAAGAATGGCCGTGAGAATTTAGTCAGGGCCATGCTACTTCTAGTGAAGTATGTCAGACGATGCCTGTATTCTGAAGTAGATGCTGTTCGGCGCAATCCTCCATCCTTAGGATTATTGGGGTTCACCAATGATGTTCTCTTCTTTCGGAGAAATGTTGAAATAGGGCAAGCCTGTAAGGAAAGTGTGTGTCAGTTATGTCGAAGTGAGTGCGTGAAGTCCTTATTTCGTTTTCTGTATTATTTAGAAAGTAAGCTACAGGGAATAAACCATGTTTCTGTTAATCAATAAACTTTCGTCAATTGATAAGATGCCAACTTTGCTGATTTTATTACGAAATGTGAGAACGGTGATATCATAAAATACGATGATGAAAATATTGAGACGAAATCACTGAAAATTTGATGAACAAGATTAAACTCGAAATAATAAAAGTACAAGCAAATTTATACACTTTGCACTATAACTGATGACCTACTAAGAAGGAATTTGAATGACTTCTTCTGTTTATCAATGCAATGAAAAGCATTTGCTAAATCCCTTGAACTCAGATGTGTCAGATAACAGTCAAAGAGGCCCCCAGTAATAGTAACAATAGTACGAGTAATAATGATAATACAACAATATAATCATAAAAGTAATAATAAAGAATAACCTATATTTTATCTTTTCTTTCAATAACAAGCATTAATGAAACGAAGATGATTAATGAATAGATGGTTCATTGAAACTTCTTGATTTCTTCTTGTCCAAAAATCCAAGGTATCTTATTGTTCATCGGTTTAGCGTACATTTTATAATATGAAAATAAATTGGAAAAGTAAATTACGTTGTAATAACAGAGAGTGAAACTGGTAAACAGACGTATTTTCCACGATCGATCCATCGAACCATCGATTAAACCGTGGAACAATCCAATCAAACAAGATTAAACCATTAATTAACAAAATCACTCCCAGTTATGAGGCATCAACAAAATAACTAGGATAAGTGACCAATTTGCAACAAATTCTTACGATCATAAAAAATTAGAACACCAACACATGAAATAATACACGTATGTGTAGATTTGTACTAAAAAATATAAAACTATTCACATTCCACTTGCTGCAGGAATCATAGGCACCGTTTACTCCGCTGATGATAAAAAACAACAAATACACTTTATAGAGCATTCTCTGGTCGAAAGATTATTGATGTTATATCAAGAAAAAAGATGAGCATTGCGATTCAAAACCTCTCTCATCCAAATGTTTCTCCATCATGTTTTCATGCGTACAAGCTGAGGAGCTGTAAAAATATAAGTGTATTGTTAACATATCGCAGACGAAAGTATATTGTTAACATATCGCAGACGAGAGGAGTCGTTAGGATTACAATAATTAACAAATTAATACATACTAGTAGAACTAGTGGTGCTTCAAAATGGCACAGACTTTGTCGTAAAGTTAATTTCCTTTTCTCTTGAATCGGGGCTACCTTTATGGATTCGCCCCGTCTTTCCTGCTGCTGTCTGTCGGCACCTAAAACACAAACCAGGTCCTCTCCCGGTCCCCTTAGCTCCTTTTGTTGACATTTCCGGCAAAGACAACGTTCGCATTCCAGGAATATCGCGCAAGTCTATCTCGACAATTCACCTTACAAACTTGCCCGCAGTATCACTTGGCCTTATTATGGTACCATTGTTCTCGGTGTAGAGATCACGTTCCTCAACGAAACAGTTTCCTGTCAGGCCAAGAACTTACTATCTTTCTTTTATACTACATATTACGTTACCCAGTATGTACTAACGTACACAAGAAAGTAAAATATGGTACCTTTCTCGATAAAATCTTACTTAATTGTACCTCCTTCATTCAAAATTACACATATCTTGAAAAACTGTGATGTCGTTTAATGATTTAATCTTCAAGAATAAATTTCACTGAGGACATAATGCCTGTAATTAATAACATTGTTGCAAGAGAGTGTTCAAAATATTTTAAGAATTGGTAATTTTCGAAAATTGAGAGATGTTAACCTGCGCCACTTTTACGAGCATACTCTGCTTCCTTCGAGAAAAATCTTTAGTCTTTCTGAGCTACTTTTGTAAAAAAGTTTGAAAATTCTTTAGTTTCACGTAAAGAACCCCGAAAGTTGAAAGATTTTTTTTTGAATTTGCAGAGCTTTAACGAGCCAGATCAATTGGCAAATATTACTTTTTAGAAAAATTATTTCAGGTGATATCCTTGTGTTGT
Source organism: Acheta domesticus (assembly GCA_031308135.1). Lineage (NCBI taxonomy): Eukaryota > Metazoa > Arthropoda > Insecta > Orthoptera > Gryllidae > Acheta > Acheta domesticus. Next base: position 241,108,061 of record JAHLJT010000631.1, read on the forward strand.
TCACCAACTGAAAGACAGACATAAGTTTTAAAAAAAGAATTGAAGTTTTGAAAAAGATTCAAGAAATTTATTCTATTTATTTACGTCAAAACAGTTTAAAACTTCCTATGTGAAACAAAATTAGATAAATATATTTAATAGTTCCTTTATTGCTACAAAAATACACATGTCTGTAATATCGAATGAAATCAGAGTTTTATATTGTTTGCTAAATATCTGTTTTATAATGTTTGCTAAATATCTCATTGTAATGTTTGTTTATGAAACTAATATTTTATTATATAAAACTGTAAAGTAGTGATCGCTTATGACCAAGACGTTTCACAGCGATCTGAAATAAATAAAAATAAAAATAAACAGTTTAAAACGGTGTGTGACGAGCTATGGGGAGAAGTGAAATTGATTCTGAAGAAAGGCATAGCGTATTACATGTATAGGTTACTATTAATTTTAGAATGATTGTATATTAATGGAATTGTGTTCAGCACGTTATCACAACTCGAACCCATTTCTCTCTAATCAAACCATTCGAAACAATGTATTTAAAGTACACTCTCTGCGTAAATATTAAACTACGAGAAAAATATCCAATATTATACTTCTTTCAATATTCCACACGTGAACCATTATATTCAGTACTGTATTAAATCATTTGGTCTTGTCAAAATAAACACTGTTTCTCCTGACGTAGTAAACGATTTGAAGCCCTCAACCCTTGCCATTTCGTAAGCGCGCGAAGATGCTGAATGCACATTTTCCTTAATATTTGTTAATTTGACGGACGGATGTTTTGAGAAAATAACGTATTTTCGTTATTAAGGAACCACAAAAGCTGGATTCTTACCACATCACGTGCTATAAATTGTAATTTACTTCACATAGAAGTAACAAAAATCCTTTTTTACAGGATCAGGAAGTCACAAGTTTTCCGGTCGAAAAAGCAACAATTTTTGCCGCTGCATTACATAACTTTCTATCCACTATGTTTATTACTCCATATAATACTCCGTGTGTACACGATAAAGTAAACTGGAAGGTGTAACGTTTAACTACAGCAAATTCAATTTTCAAAAACTCATTTCATATATGAATACGTAACTGAGAAAAATATACGAAAGAATATTGGTGACTCATCGCCAATTGTAAGTCTATCCTACAATTACCGTCTTTTTAAAATACTAGCTATGGTTTAAATTCTCAAGTACTTTTAATTTTCAAATTGAACTTTCTAGTGGTTACGTATTTCACGAATCAATCAAGTTGTCTGTCACTATTATTACAAAATCGTGGGATCATTTCTGGAAGCCCCACACAATGTTCCATTGTACCGGAATGTCCAGAATTCGTATTCCCAGGGAAAATCATCCTCAAACAATTTCCAGCTCCATTTATTTCCGGAGCTCTTCTGCCTGCTTTTGCCCGCCGCCTCAGAGCCCCCGTCAACGGGAACAATGTGGAGAGGAGGCTGGCGGTGTCTGACGCGCGGCAGCGGAGGCGGCGGCGGCAGCGGGGGTCGGCCTTTACAAAGCGACTGCCGGCCGCCGTCGCCGCCGGCGGCAGCGGCAGCGGCAGCGGCAGCGGCGCGGCGGCCGTGGGATCCGGCGCCGACGGCCGCAATTTTCCCTGGAGTAACTAGTCGGAATTGAAGAAAAGCCTCGCCGGCCGCCGCGACCCCACGCTGACCCCGAGTGACCCCGCGCCGGGAGGGGGGGCGGGGGGGGCGCAATCCGAGGCTGCGATCGTTATTTGCGCCGAGGACGCTCCGACGCCGCTGCATTTTTCCGCCTGCGCTGCCTCTCGCTGCTCGAGATACTTTCGTCAAGTTCCAGGAGAATGGAGCTTCACCCGAGAGGCCCAGTGGCCTACCAAAGATTGTTTAATTTTTTAGAAATTTTAAAATGATTGATCCAATGAATGATCCAAATTTTCGTAAAAGTTTGTTAGAATTTGAGTTATTACTGCATTTTTGGGTGTGTGGTAAAATCGAGAATATTCACTTCAAACGGAAAATTCAGAATAAATAGATCTTGGAAATATTTGTTGTATTTTAATTCTTCTAATGTTACAGCTTAATATATAACTGTGTTATGAAGATACATCAGTCTTAAGTTTCGTAGACGTATGTAGTAGGTTTTTCTGTTATTATAAAATTCAAATATTATTGGTAAAAGCTTTTTTTGTTATTTTTTATGTGGAACTTGAAAACGAAACATGTTTTCGTTTAAATGAGTAAAGAAGTACATTAATTGATTATAAAATTTATGCGTTTAGCAAGCTTGCTTAATACTTCAATACAATTCGATACTTTCACAATTAAACAGTGGGCACCGGAGCCACCAACACTTTCCTCGGTAACACACGGAGCCTCTTATATTTTGGTGTTTTACCTCAGAGGAGAATAAGTTTCATTACTGTTTTTGTACCCACTTTCTTATTTAATATTATGTGTCACTAACATTCCTTTGTATTTTCAAACACGAACTCTTTGTAGCCCTGGAAAGTAAAATTATTACCTTATTGATTTTACATTACAATTCATTAGGTATTTTCTGACCAATTTCGTCCTTTGATATGGTAAGGTTACCACTAGTATAAGCAAAAACCATCATTTCGATCAAATCGATGCCAAGGTTTCATCTCTCCTATTTTAGAACTATCTTCATCAAAAGTAGTGACTTTCACAAGGGCTATTTGCCCATAGATTGCAGCACGAGTATGTTCAATTTGAAGCAGAAGTCAGATAGATCATACTTTTCTTTTAAACTTATTTATCCCTGTTCTACTTATTTAGTCTTTCAAGGGTTTTTACAATTACATAATTGTATTCCATACTAATTTGTACATATGGAAGTTACATACATGTTTTGCATTGTACAGATAGATAATACTAACAACATATTTTCTTCGATTTTGTCAGATCGAAGAGATCGATAAGACAACGCAATTTCCCCAAGCCAGAGGTTGTTAGAAAATGTACATTTACGAGACGCGGATTTGTTCAAAATCTCATATTTTATCTACAAGCCTCATGCAAATCATCCAAAACAGTATACAATTGATGAGACGAGAGAACGAGATTTGAAACAGCCAGACTGAAGAGCTTTAAATACATCCATTCTTTATGTCTTCTAGAATCTTCTCCTGAGAAGATTTTCTCAGGAAAGATCATAAACTTACCCTCAAAATTGCAAAAAGATTTTAAATATCTACAGGTTAAGGTTGTAAGTGAAAACTTGTTTTATCAAAATTGACAACTGACAAAGCATGAAGTTGAATTTCTTCGAACAGGAGAGAAACAAAACTAAAATTACTTAACATATGATCAGTTGAGAAAACATTCTATTAATTTCATAGTTCACTTTGAAAAAGATTGATAATAAAGTAGTCGCTAAGTATTATGTGATAATATATTTATTTAGTTAATGAAAAATACCGCTGAATTAATTTATTTTAAATAATTTAGTTGTTTTTCTCAAAGATATCAATCATGAAACTGCTACATCAGCACCCTCGTACGTCGAAAGAATGAAATGAACACTTTAATTAAATTATTTATTGAATTACTTCTCATCAAATTATTTCATTGCTGAATACCTAAGTAAAGTACGTACGTAATGATAATACAAGATTTAGTATTGTTGATTTTATTCTCGAAAATTTAAATTTTCGCAATTAGAAAAATATAAGGGTAATAAGAAAAAGCACAGTAAGAACTGAAAATACGAACTTCAAATGTTGAATCAGTTTCAGCGCAATATTTGAAATAGTATTTTCCTTTCGTATTTCTATACTTGATTTATTTAGAGCTGCACTTGATATAAATCAGCTGTTACGGAGTCATCCAATCGGGAGCTTATACGTCACTACAATGACTATATGACTATGTGACTATAGGACGTTCAACCTTCCGATTGAGTAACAGCTGATGCAGCAAGTGTAGCTCTAAATAAATCCGAGTATAAAGGAGATGCAGTAAAATTAAAACACGCCCATTCATGCTCGTGGTGCTGGTAACATTGGACGTACATTTGTAATGGAACTAACTGATGTATTAATATTGATTTAATAAAACAGTTGATATGAATTTTGAGTAAATATATATTAAAAAATAATGGTCCAGTTATTTTGAACACTTTTGATTTTCAAAAATACACTATGATTTAACTAATATAAAATTACAAGAACATGTATTGAAAATAGTTGAAAGGCTTCTTACAAATGCAATATAGATTACTTGAAAACATCAGAAATGAATCACAGAGAACTAAATCTATGATCACGGGGTAATAGTTCTTAAGTAAAATATCTTAGCTTGGAGGAAACAAGGGTTAGATTATAGAGCCGTAAGATATATTAAGCCGATTAAACTATATTTTCCAAGGTTTTTTGTTATTAAGGATACAACATAAATTCGTTCGTTTTACTAAAATAAATATAAATACTTAACTTGTAGTTTCACTACATAACCCAATATCGCCAAACATTGACATAAAGAACTTTTACCCTGTGACCAAAGAAATGTCTGGTTTCTAGAAATCTTATGACTTTTTTTGTCAATATCCTCTACGTTTGTAATTACTTAACTTTTAAACATTCATTTTTCTCAAATGGTGATTTCTTTTGTAGCAGCCAAATATCATTCCAACACTTGAAGCTCCAACATGTAAACAAAGAAATTCCAAAAGATGCGCTGACGTGTTCTACGAAGCTTGTGGCAACAGTTACACGCAGAACGTTTGCTGACTTCGCGTGTATGTACAGCAATTGCAATTCTGAGAGCTCGCAGGCGAGAGGTGGTAGCATCATGTGAGACCACAGTCACCATTCTCAAAGGAAAATTGGAAACACTCCACTTCATTTTGAAAACGAACTACTTGAATAAAGTAATTATTAAAATTGTTTATGGTAATTTTTTTTGTTTACATGTTTCAACGTCACTGATGTGGATCACATCACGAGTTCGGTTACTTTTACAATTTTTGAATCAAATATTAACGGTTTATTCAAAGATTTGAATCAAGATTTCTTTGAAATGACTTCTTATAGCCCCCACAGAATATGAATATTCTGTTTTGGAAGTAGGTAAACCATAATAAATAATTATTCAATTCAATCCAGTCCTTATTTTACATGGAGAGACACAGACTATCTAATCTCCGTCTGAGCACGGACATTTTGCTTCCCGTCTTTCACCATCCTACCGGAGAAAGAAGATATCACTCTGGTGACGAAACGGGCGATTTAAATTTAGCTCATATTCTTCTTTGAGAATCTTTTACATGCAGTAAATCTCTAACGTGGGACCTCAGACTTTACTTCTCCTCCGAAAGAAAGCGTACGAGGGTTTTTTCGACCTTACAAATCCACGGCTACGATCAGATTTGAACCGACCTCAGACTTTACTTCCCCTCCGAAAGAAGGCGTACGAAGGATTTTTTCGCCCTTAAAAATCCACGGCTACGATCAACTTTGAACCGACCGCAGATTTTACTTCTACTCCGAAAGAAGGCGAACGAAGGATTTTTTCGCCCATAAAAATCCACGGCTACGATCAGATTTGAACCCACAGGTTGGGATTAACAGCTCAATTAACACTGAAGGCCCAATTATTGAAGTTTAAGGCATAAAATTATTGAACAGGGGGATGAGGGGTTTTAGTCATCAATCAAGTGGTCTGTCAGCGAACGAGTGGGCCATGAATAAGTACTAAAAATTAGAGAAAGAAAAAAAGTATTTTTATTGTATTCTTGTACTAGAATGATTAAAGTGAAAAAATCAACTTAACGTGACAAAAATAAAATAGAGAAAATCTAGTATAATGTAAGTCTGAAGTTACACTTCATCGGCCGATTCCGTTGAAGCGGTATCAGCAGTGGCGTAGCTAGGTGGGGGCAGGGGGAAGCGATCCGCCCCGGGTGACACCTTTTAAGAGGTGACACCAATTAGAAAATGTTATAATTGGAATTATATAACTTTAATGATTTATTTAAAAATCATATTTTTATAAAACATACACTTCTTAATTAGTTATACTTCGTTTTAGATTATTTACTTAAAAATTAAATTTAACTTATTCTGAATTAAATGCAGGTTTTTAATATATTATAAATAAATGTCACGTGCACTTATATTTTATTAAATAATGTATAAACTATTCATTAATAGTTTTATATGTTTAATTTATGGGGGGTGACTACATTAGTTTTGCACCGGGTGTCACCAACTGAAGCTACGCCACTGGGCATCAGTCTCTGAAGCCGTACGAGTTTCCTGGCTGCTGTTTGAGAGTGCGAGAGAACTCGTGGAGTCAGCGAACGAGCGCCGAGCGCCGCGTTCCCGCCGCGGCGGCGGCGGCGGCAGCGTCAGCGCAGGCGTCGCGCAGGCGCCGCGACGCCGGGACCATCGCCATTCGCGCGATCGCGTGGCCGCCGCCGCCGCCGCCGCCGTGGCGTCGCGGGCGGGCGGACGTTGTCGTCGCAGTGGGCGAGTGTTTTATGGCGTGATTTACTGCGACGCGACGGGCCGGGGCGGCGGTGGCTGATTGCCGAGCGCGGGTCATTCCCTCGCCTCGCCGCGCCGCGCGCCGCGTGTCACTCCACGGAGATTTATGGCGGGCCGTGTGCCGCGAACGCTCCGCGTGTCAACACTGACACTCATCTAATTCGCTCGGCTTGCTTCGGGCATCCGTCTTGTGTGATTGAGAAAAATGGTATAGCTTCACTCGCGACACGATTTTACTATCTCGGCTACTGCTTACGCAAACGGTTATTTTGATGTAAAGCTGCGGGACGAAACGACGACTTTTCGACGGAAAATTTCTTATTGCCGGGCCCGGGTAACAAAATATGTGGAAAAATCGTGATCTTGTACGTAGTAAATTACTTCTATCGCGTTGTGTAGTCATAATCCATGTTTTCTAGGTCCTTGATACCGAAAAAGACGGTCTGACGGAAGAGCAGACCTCATGGCCTCAGTCTCGCCAAGTAAAAAAGGCATTACTTCAGTTCAATTCAAAAATCGATTGACGTCAAAATGTATGTCTGTCCGTCCGACTGTCTCTTTCCCTCGGTCCGTCCGTGGACGCTAGCGGCAAAACTATTCGTAACACTTTCACCAAAATTAATATTACTCCAATCGTTCTTACTGGTGTCGCGGCCCTTACATTTGAAACGATTATTTTGATTTTGAGGGATACTTTACACGAAACCTTATTAATACTTTTTAAATTTTCTCAAAAATGACTCCCATTTTCTTTCTCTGATAGAGAAAAATACGCTTAAAGAAACGGCGGAGGGTATTTTAGTCAAACTCTCTGAGCGTTCGAAAGCTTTAATATTATGACTACTCCACTCGTGAAATTAAAATAGCGTTTACCAATATATAGAAAATCCCCGAATCACTTTCGCTAGTCCGGAATTTGTCGATAATTTTCAAAGCATCCATGGTATTACCGAAGATAATTTATTTATAAGTGGCTCGAGTAATTCTTTGACATTTCATGGTCTTCATGAGAAATTAGAACAGCCGTGTCGTCGTTATGTGTTGTTGTGGTGATGTTTTCTGACATTCGGAGATCTGCTCTACACAGTACGTAAACGACAGGACTCAGCACGCTTTCTTGAGGAACTCCAGAAATATTGCAGAGCATGCTTCTCGATATTCAACTTGACAAAAATGGTCATGGATGTATCGTCTTTGAGTAATGTAGTATTCTGAACTGTCAGAATACTACATTAGCAAACGGCAATCTGTAGATTGAAATCGAAGTTGAAACTGAGTTTTTAATGTATGTAACTATTCTTATTTGTATTACTTTCTTGTATTGATCTTCTTACTTAGATATGTTTCTGTAATGCCTTAAGCATAACAAACTCTGCAGTTACCAAGATAATAAAATTTGTGTTCCTATTCCCAAATGGAATGCACTTATTGGTCAATTAATTAATTCAATAATAAGGGTATAAATTCAGACTTTACTTTTACTCACTCGTTTTTCCTAGAATGTTGATTCGGTCTTTGATTAATTTATTATCCGCATTATCTACAAAACGTTTTGCAAACCGCAACCCATTACCTCAATCCATCTTGTTGATTTTATACATTTACTAAAGTTGCAAATACTGAAAATAATTTGCATCTAATTTCTATACTTCATTTCTGATAACATTAGCTAATAACTTTCAAAATAATTTCTAGAAACTCGCGACGTTAATTTAGGGCCTTTAAGGACTACTTACTTATTATTTATTGCAACAAGTGTTCCTGAAGAACCTACGATAAAAAAATTTTAGGATACTGCGAAAAATCGCCAAAACTTATTTTTTGGAAATGATTAAAACATGATGATTTGATTTTAAAATGAATATTGTTACAAAGGAAAACAAAATAATAGTCAAAGTTTTTTTCAACAATGAAAAGGTTTTAAAGATTATTTTTCTCATCAAGTTATTATTCAGGACAGATTGTTATAATTCAGACTTCTTTTTTCTAGGAATAAAAATTCAGTAAGTTACAAAACTTTCGACACACTCCTCTAATAAACGTTTATTCTACAACTCTATCGAAATTAATATACGAGCTTGTTGGCCGCGACTGGGTGAGTGCGTATTGCGAGTCTGGACGATAACATCTCGGGCCGGGAGCGCTCATTTCGAATCGTTTTACGATTCCCACCCGATATCTCGCGTTGCCGGCGGAGAGAAATAATAAATGACGGCACGGCCGTGCGCCGGCGTGCTGCGCCGTGCCGTGCCGTGCCGTGAGCGCGACCGGGCCGGCGCGCCAGCCAGCCGGGAGCTTAGCGCACGCGTGCTGCCCCGCCCGGGGCCAAATTTCGGGAGCGCGCTGTCGGGATACAGACGTCCTCCATCTGCCCGGGGTTTTCAAACAATCGTAAAATTTTACTCCTTTATATCAACGCATTACACGGAACGGATCTGCATATTCGAAAACGTTATGCAAACGTGCCGCTACTGTCGGCAGTTTTCGAATCAAACACGCAGATTAGTCACGTTTAGGGCGGTTTGGTTGTCGAGACTCTCGTTCGGGTTCGGTGGAGAGGTTTCGTGGGTTCCCAATTTCCGTTTTGTGTTCCCTCGGGAGACGGTTGGAATGAATGATTTGCATTATTATAAACAGCGTTTGAAAAGCAGCCAAATCGCTTCGGAGAGCCTGAAATTCCGAAACAGTCGTGAACAGTATGTTTCCTTCACTTTCCAATAAGTTCACGACTAAATCATTAAAGCTGTTGTCTTGTATTGTGACCGTTCGTGTAGGTCGGCCGTGGGGAAATTTCGTGGGTAATTTGGCTCTTGTTGAAATTTTGAAAAAAAACACAAAGTTGAAAGCCACAAACATTAATATAATTGAATCTCAAAAAAAAAAGAAACACAAATTGCAAAATTACCTAACATGTACAGATAAACAAATGAACAAAGAAAAATACAACACTGAACAGCGTAAAAAAAAACTTTTTGAGGAAAAATCAACTGCAGAAATTATGAATTTCAAAGTTGGCACAAACTAGCATCACAGCAACATCTTCTGTGACAAAAATAAATTGAAATCCAACAAATTGAATCAAAGATATCTCTGGGGAGATAAGTACACATAATAGTACATCAGAGGGTAGAGCACAGGCATTTCGGATGACAAAATGCCTCAGCACTTTCTGTTTACAAAAATTGCAATTAACCCTTCCTCAACATACACTGCATTAGCATACATAGTAGTTTCTTGCAAAACAATTCACTTCAATTACAAAGACATATGTTGTGTACAATTAAAATGAATAAACATAGTTTTGAAAACACAGAATATTCAAAAGAAATTGCAAAAAAAAAAAACTAAACATGTGTGTTTACACCATCAATGTGAAACATTTATTACAACCTACACCTTTGGTTGAAATTAAAAAAATATGTTGTATTTTTACTCAACAGGCATCCAAATTTCAATAAATATTTCAAGATATTTAAGTTCACTTAAATTCAACAGTTCATAGCAAATATACTTTTATAACCTTTTAATTGTTCATAAATAACCCAAATTGTTTCTAACTTGATTTGGATTTTACACTATCATCAAAATGTTCTTTTTGATTTAAAGACAGAAACTGCACTTGTAGTGTATTAACATGACAAGATTCTATCATAAATAAGTGATGTTCTCCCCTTAGAAAGACACACTACTTCAAATATCTTTTGAAAATAGTCCACAATGATTATAGAAATATCAATGGTCGGGTATATCATACATTATGCAAGAGTGTTAATGGCCAAAAAAATATTAAACAATCTGACAGTGAACTACAGGAACAACACTTCAACCTGCATTCTACAGTCAATTGCTTCCAAATTCTCATTACTTTTTATAGTATCACATACAAAATTGTTTTGTCTTTAACACCGACCTTATTTCGATGACCGTGGCGTTCGCCACCAGCGCACAACTCACAGCGAACTAATGCGGCTGCCGACGCTCTGTCTTGGGCCTAAGCACGGGTTCTCTCTGCAACCACGTCTTACTGCAAGACCAGATGCCTTCGTCGAACGCGCATCTGCGGTGTGAATTTAGCCACCACTGGGCCAAACCTCTTTCTCGCTAACTGGAGCTCGCGGCCCCACACCATCAGCTTCCAAATTCACGCTGCTACCTCACGCTGCCGCTTCTCGAAACATTCTGCGCACTTTCCAGACACCGCCGTTACAACCCCTTCTTTTCCGCGTAGGGGAGGGAACAACTGTCTTCCCCCCGCCACCCCTCCAGCGACCGCTGATAAGGCGACGGGTTACGTAATCGCGCGGCGAAGCACGCAGACAAGGTCTTTCTTATCGCCAAATAGTGACTGAGCGAGCTCAGGATCGCTACATAGCCCCCCAATGAATAAGATTTTTTTTTTCGCATCATCAACGTCTTGAAATGGTAAGAAAAAATAATCTTGAAATTCAACGCCCTTCTTCCTTGCTGATGGTTTTTTCTTCATTTTTGTTAATCGTATCTTCAATGGATGTTAATAAGTTAGTAGAAGTAACACAGTTGATGTGAAGATCCGTGCACTGCTCGTCGTCTTCTGGATTACAGTTTACAGTGTTGTCCAACGGGAATTGTATAGCATTCCTAGATAGGTCAATCACCACTCCGTAGTCGTGCAGAAAATCCATCCCTAATATGAGTGGATACAGCAATTCCTTTGCTACTATGCAGACAACATCATACATCTTTAGGCCAATTGTCAACTGCAATAGGACCTGTCGAGATATTGGACGCGACCTCTTTTTGTTCGCTCCAACAATATATGATTTGTGCATAGGGAGTTGCGGTATATTCGGATTCAATTTAGAGATTTCATTTAACAGATCTTCTACAATCACAGAGCATGTGCACCCTGTATCAACCAATGCTGAGATTTCTTTTCCTTCGCATATTATGTTGATCATCGGGCACCTACGTCTGGTTGCGTTGACACTGGTAAACGGCATCCTTTCAGATTCTGAGTATGGTTGCAAACACGTCACAGACTGTATCGTCACCTCTTCTACTTCCTTGATTTCTTGGTTTGTTTCGGGGTGACCACACGAGACAAACCTCATTAGTTTAACCCTCGTCCAGGATCTTTTGAAGTAGATGGTGTTGGATTATCCTTGCCCATTTTCTGCTTTCCCTTTTCTGCGTTGTACAGTTGTGCAGCTGCTTCAGGTTGATAATAAGCCGATTTAGCAACTTTCGACGGAGTAGAAGTGTCTTCATGATCTCCTGATATCTCGTGTTTCTTTCCCTTTTTCTTCACATTTCCATTTTCCATATTAGTGCCAGAAGTTTGTATGATGGCTGCTGATGAAATGCTTGTCGGTTTTGTTGTATCCTGCTTACCCGACATCTCATAAGTTGCATCATACAGACCTAACTGCGTCACTAACTTTTCTGCTGTCATGGGCAGTTGACTTTTTAGCAAATTCTGAATGCCTATTGGAAAATGTCTAATTATAAGGCAAACGGTTTCACTTTCTGGAATCGTGGGAGAGCATAATCTGAAGCCTGCTAGCTTTTCCGTAGCGTAGTCTTGCATGCTCTGACCTTTTTTCCAGGTACTACACATAAGCTTCAACCGAAAATTAACCTGGGTTTCGTGATTCCAGTACCTCATGAAGAACTTTTCTTTAAATCCCTCCATTGAAGTCGGTAATGGATCCAGAGTGTCCGCCCAAATTTTCGCATTACTCACTAGCATCTGATAAACCAATCTGACTTTCTTGCTTTCAGGCAGATTATACAATGTAAAAAAATTTTCTACTGCCTTTATGAATGCGCAGGGGTTCTCCTTCCCATGGGCTCCAAAAGTTAAACCTTGCGGTAAGCTAACCATCATAGGATGTGTAGTCATAGGGCCCGCAGGTAAACCATCAATCTTCTCTTGGAGGTCGTTTACCTTAGCTTCTAATTCCCGTTTCCTTGAGTCTAATTGCGACAAAATTTTGTGCTCGTTGTCTACTATTTCTGCCCTTATATCAGAAACGTTTTTGTCGACTTCTGTTTTGACCTTATCAACTTTTGTTTCAAAATTAATATTCAAACGTAACATCTGTTCCTCCAGCTTTTCTTCTAATTCAGTTCTAATTTGAGAGGTCGTATCGGTTAACTTTTGTTCCAATTGTGAAGTTTTGTCCGAAAGATCTCTTGACAACTGTTCCGTCCTATCTTGAAAATTCTTTTCCATCTGTACTATATTTTCAGATAGTTGTTTTGTTTCTAATGAAAGTTGCGAAGTCTTTTCTATTATGGCTTGTTCTAAGTGAACTAGTCTTGCATTAAAACTAGCAGTTAATCTATCTTCCAACTGAGTAGATTGTTCCGCAAATTTTTCATTTAACTGAGCGGATAAACTGCCTTTTAATTGATTAGATTGATCCGCTAATTTATCATTTAATTGACAGGACTGTTCAGCTAATTTATCATTTAATTGACAGGACTGTTCAGCTAATTTATCATTTAATTGACAGGACTGTTCAGCTAATTTATCATTTAATTGAGAAGATAAACTGTCTTTTAATTGATTAGATTGATCCGCTAATTTATCATTTAATTGAGAAGATAAACTGTCTTTTAATTGATTAGATTGATCCGCTAATTTATCATTTAATTGAGAAGATAAACTGTCTTTTAATTCCGAATTCGAGGATCTAAGTTTCTCATCTATCTGAATCATAAACTGCGACATTAATCTTATCATCATATTATTCGCCCTATCAATGTCAATTTCTGATGTCGTTGGATCTTGAGGAGACGCAGATTCAGTTCCCGACGTACCAAGAGTAGCATATTCTTCGGTAGCAACCGGTGATTCTACCTGTTGAACTAATTCCCTGACTGTAGTCTCCCCATCATCCTCATTTGAAGAAAGATCTCCCAAATCCCTAGCTTGGTTGTATTTATCAGCCATTTTATCTAACAAAATGAACCAGTCGTAATTTGAGTTCAAATTGACAAAAAATTAATATTAACTATTCAGTGAGTATTTTACCACCTACAATATCTATAGAAATGCATACCTTTAACAAACACAACACAACCTTGTCAAACATCAAAGATACTAAAAAAACACTGCTGGAACCACCAATAGCTTTGGCTATAGTGTAAATTTCTCAAAATTTCAAGCCAGCCAGTTGGGCGCCATTTATGTGACCGTTCGTGTAGGTCGGCCGTGGGGAAATTTCGTGGGTAATTTGGCTCTTGTTGAAATTTTGAAAAAAAACACAAAGTTGAAAGCCACAAACATTAATATAATTGAATCTCAAAAAAAAAAGAAACACAAATTGCAAAATTACCTAACATGTACAGATAAACAAATGAACAAAGAAAAATACAACACTGAACAGCGTAAAAAAAAACTTTTTGAGGAAAAATCAACTGCAGAAATTATGAATTTCAAAGTTGGCACAAACTAGCATCACAGCAACATCTTCTGTGACAAAAATAAATTGAAATCCAACAAATTGAATCAAAGATATCTCTGGGGAGATAAGTACACATAATAGTACATCAGAGGGTAGAGCACAGGCATTTCGGATGACAAAATGCCTCAGCACTTTCTGTTTACAAAAATTGCAATTAACCCTTCCTCAACATACACTGCATTAGCATACATAGTAGTTTCTTGCAAAACAATTCACTTCAATTACAAAGACATATGTTGTGTACAATTAAAATGAATAAACATAGTTTTGAAAACACAGAATATTCAAAAGAAATTGCAAAAAAAAAAACTAAACATGTGTGTTTACACCATCAATGTGAAACATTTATTACAACCTACACCTTTGGTTGAAATTAAAAAAATATGTTGTATTTTTACTCAACAGGCATCCAAATTTCAATAAATATTTCAAGATATTTAAGTTCACTTAAATTCAACAGTTCATAGCAAATATACTTTTATAACCTTTTAATTGTTCATAAATAACCCAAATTGTTTCTAACTTGATTTGGATTTTACACTATCATCAAAATGTTCTTTTTGATTTAAAGACAGAAACTGCACTTGTAGTGTATTAACATGACAAGATTCTATCATAAATAAGTGATGTTCTCCCCTTAGAAAGACACACTACTTCAAATATCTTTTGAAAATAGTCCACAATGATTATAGAAATATCAATGGTCGGGTATATCATACATTATGCAAGAGTGTTAATGGCCAAAAAAATATTAAACAATCTGACAGTGAACTACAGGAACAACACTTCAACCTGCATTCTACAGTCAATTGCTTCCAAATTCTCATTACTTTTTATAGTATCACATACAAAATTGTTTTGTCTTTAACACCGACCTTATTTCGATGACCGTGGCGTTCGCCACCAGCGCACAACTCACAGCGAACTAATGCGGCTGCCGACGCTCTGTCTTGGGCCTAAGCACGGGTTCTCTCTGCAACCACGTCTTACTGCAAGACCAGATGCCTTCGTCGAACGCGCATCTGCGGTGTGAATTTAGCCACCACTGGGCCAAACCTCTTTCTCGCTAACTGGAGCTCGCGGCCCCACACCATCAGCTTCCAAATTCACGCTGCTACCTCACGCTGCCGCTTCTCGAAACATTCTGCGCACTTTCCAGACACCGCCGTTACAACCCCTTCTTTTCCGCGTAGGGGAGGGAACAACTGTCTTCCCCCCGCCACCCCTCCAGCGACCGCTGATAAGGCGACGGGTTACGTAATCGCGCGGCGAAGCACGCAGACAAGGTCTTTCTTATCGCCAAATAGTGACTGAGCGAGCTCAGGATCGCTACATAGCCCCCCAATGAATAAGATTTTTTTTTTCGCATCATCAACGTCTTGAAATGGTAAGAAAAAATAATCTTGAAATTCAACGCCCTTCTTCCTTGCTGATGGTTTTTTCTTCATTTTTGTTAATCGTATCTTCAATGGATGTTAATAAGTTAGTAGAAGTAACACAGTTGATGTGAAGATCCGTGCACTGCTCGTCGTCTTCTGGATTACAGTTTACAGTGTTGTCCAACGGGAATTGTATAGCATTCCTAGATAGGTCAATCACCACTCCGTAGTCGTGCAGAAAATCCATCCCTAATATGAGTGGATACAGCAATTCCTTTGCTACTATGCAGACAACATCATACATCTTTAGGCCAATTGTCAACTGCAATAGGACCTGTCGAGATATTGGACGCGACCTCTTTTTGTTCGCTCCAACAATATATGATTTGTGCATAGGGAGTTGCGGTATATTCGGATTCAATTTAGAGATTTCATTTAACAGATCTTCTACAATCACAGAGCATGTGCACCCTGTATCAACCAATGCTGAGATTTCTTTTCCTTCGCATATTATGTTGATCATCGGGCACCTACGTCTGGTTGCGTTGACACTGGTAAACGGCATCCTTTCAGATTCTGAGTATGGTTGCAAACACGTCACAGACTGTATCGTCACCTCTTCTACTTCCTTGATTTCTTGGTTTGTTTCGGGGTGACCACACGAGACAAACCTCATTAGTTTAACCCTCGTCCAGGATCTTTTGAAGTAGATGGTGTTGGATTATCCTTGCCCATTTTCTGCTTTCCCTTTTCTGCGTTGTACAGTTGTGCAGCTGCTTCAGGTTGATAATAAGCCGATTTAGCAACTTTCGACGGAGTAGAAGTGTCTTCATGATCTCCTGATATCTCGTGTTTCTTTCCCTTTTTCTTCACATTTCCATTTTCCATATTAGTGCCAGAAGTTTGTATGATGGCTGCTGATGAAATGCTTGTCGGTTTTGTTGTATCCTGCTTACCCGACATCTCATAAGTTGCATCATACAGACCTAACTGCGTCACTAACTTTTCTGCTGTCATGGGCAGTTGACTTTTTAGCAAATTCTGAATGCCTATTGGAAAATGTCTAATTATAAGGCAAACGGTTTCACTTTCTGGAATCGTGGGAGAGCATAATCTGAAGCCTGCTAGCTTTTCCGTAGCGTAGTCTTGCATGCTCTGACCTTTTTTCCAGGTACTACACATAAGCTTCAACCGAAAATTAACCTGGGTTTCGTGATTCCAGTACCTCATGAAGAACTTTTCTTTAAATCCCTCCATTGAAGTCGGTAATGGATCCAGAGTGTCCGCCCAAATTTTCGCATTACTCACTAGCATCTGATAAACCAATCTGACTTTCTTGCTTTCAGGCAGATTATACAATGTAAAAAAATTTTCTACTGCCTTTATGAATGCGCAGGGGTTCTCCTTCCCATGGGCTCCAAAAGTTAAACCTTGCGGTAAGCTAACCATCATAGGATGTGTAGTCATAGGGCCCGCAGGTAAACCATCAATCTTCTCTTGGAGGTCGTTTACCTTAGCTTCTAATTCCCGTTTCCTTGAGTCTAATTGCGACAAAATTTTGTGCTCGTTGTCTACTATTTCTGCCCTTATATCAGAAACGTTTTTGTCGACTTCTGTTTTGACCTTATCAACTTTTGTTTCAAAATTAATATTTAAACGTAACATCTGTTCCTCCAGCTTTTCTTCTAATTCAGTTCTAATTTGAGAGGTCGTATCGGTTAACTTTTGTTCCAATTGTGAAGTTTTGTCCGAAAGATCTCTTGACAACTGTTCCGTCCTATCTTGAAAATTCTTTTCCATCTGTACTATATTTTCAGATAGTTGTTTTGTTTCTAATGAAAGTTGCGAAGTCTTTTCTATTATGGCTTGTTCTAAGTGAACTAGTCTTGCATTAAAACTAGCAGTTAATCTATCTTCCAACTGAGTAGATTGTTCCGCAAATTTTTCATTTAACTGAGCGGATAAACTGCCTTTTAATTGATTAGATTGATCCGCTAATTTATCATTTAATTGACAGGACTGTTCAGCTAATTTATCATTTAATTGACAGGACTGTTCAGCTAATTTATCATTTAATTGACAGGACTGTTCAGCTAATTTATCATTTAATTGAGAAGATAAACTGTCTTTTAATTGATTAGATTGATCCGCTAATTTATCATTTAATTGAGAAGATAAACTGTCTTTTAATTGATTAGATTGATCCGCTAATTTATCATTTAATTGAGAAGATAAACTGTCTTTTAATTCCGAATTCGAGGATCTAAGTTTCTCATCTATCTGAATCATAAACTGCGACATTAATCTTATCATCATATTATTCGCCCTATCAATGTCAATTTCTGATGTCGTTGGATCTTGAGGAGACGCAGATTCAGTTCCCGACGTACCAAGAGTAGCATATTCTTCGGTAGCAACCGGTGATTCTACCTGTTGAACTAATTCCCTGACTGTAGTCTCCCCATCATCCTCATTTGAAGAAAGATCTCCCAAATCCCTAGCTTGGTTGTATTTATCAGCCATTTTATCTAACAAAATGAACCAGTCGTAATTTGAGTTCAAATTGACAAAAAATTAATATTAACTATTCAGTGAGTATTTTACCACCTACAATATCTATAGAAATGCATACCTTTAACAAACACAACACAACCTTGTCAAACATCAAAGATACTAAAAAAACACTGCTGGAACCACCAATAGCTTTGGCTATAGTGTAAATTTCTCAAAATTTCAAGCCAGCCAGTTGGGCGCCATTTATGTGACCGTTCGTGTAGGTCGGCCGTGGGGAAATTTCGTGGGTAATTTGGCTCTTGTTGAAATTTTGAAAAAAAACACAAAGTTGAAAGCCACAAACATTAATATAATTGAATCTCAAAAAAAAAAGAAACACAAATTGCAAAATTACCTAACATGTACAGATAAACAAATGAACAAAGAAAAATACAACACTGAACAGCGTAAAAAAAAACTTTTTGAGGAAAAATCAACTGCAGAAATTATGAATTTCAAAGTTGGCACAAACTAGCATCACAGCAACATCTTCTGTGACAAAAATAAATTGAAATCCAACAAATTGAATCAAAGATATCTCTGGGGAGATAAGTACACATAATAGTACATCAGAGGGTAGAGCACAGGCATTTCGGATGACAAAATGCCTCAGCACTTTCTGTTTACAAAAATTGCAATTAACCCTTCCTCAACATACACTGCATTAGCATACATAGTAGTTTCTTGCAAAACAATTCACTTCAATTACAAAGACATATGTTGTGTACAATTAAAATGAATAAACATAGTTTTGAAAACACAGAATATTCAAAAGAAATTGCAAAAAAAAAAAACTAAACATGTGTGTTTACACCATCAATGTGAAACATTTATTACAACCTACACCTTTGGTTGAAATTAAAAAAATATGTTGTATTTTTACTCAACAGGCATCCAAATTTCAATAAATATTTCAAGATATTTAAGTTCACTTAAATTCAACAGTTCATAGCAAATATACTTTTATAACCTTTTAATTGTTCATAAATAACCCAAATTGTTTCTAACTTGATTTGGATTTTACACTATCATCAAAATGTTCTTTTTGATTTAAAGACAGAAACTGCACTTGTAGTGTATTAACATGACAAGATTCTATCATAAATAAGTGATGTTCTCCCCTTAGAAAGACACACTACTTCAAATATCTTTTGAAAATAGTCCACAATGATTATAGAAATATCAATGGTCGGGTATATCATACATTATGCAAGAGTGTTAATGGCCAAAAAAATATTAAACAATCTGACAGTGAACTACAGGAACAACACTTCAACCTGCATTCTACAGTCAATTGCTTCCAAATTCTCATTACTTTTTATAGTATCACATACAAAATTGTTTTGTCTTTAACACCGACCTTATTTCGATGACCGTGGCGTTCGCCACCAGCGCACAACTCACAGCGAACTAATGCGGCTGCCGACGCTCTGTCTTGGGCCTAAGCACGGGTTCTCTCTGCAACCACGTCTTACTGCAAGACCAGATGCCTTCGTCGAACGCGCATCTGCGGTGTGAATTTAGCCACCACTGGGCCAAACCTCTTTCTCGCTAACTGGAGCTCGCGGCCCCACACCATCAGCTTCCAAATTCACGCTGCTACCTCACGCTGCCGCTTCTCGAAACATTCTGCGCACTTTCCAGACACCGCCGTTACAACCCCTTCTTTTCCGCGTAGGGGAGGGAACAACTGTCTTCCCCCCGCCACCCCTCCAGCGACCGCTGATAAGGCGACGGGTTACGTAATCGCGCGGCGAAGCACGCAGACAAGGTCTTTCTTATCGCCAAATAGTGACTGAGCGAGCTCAGGATCGCTACAGTATAATACGGAATGTTGGATCATGGAAACACGAAATTACGTAGGATAGCAAATCTTTGTGAGTTACAGGTCTCCTGTAATGTTAGTAAATTAAATGTCTCGAAATTTTGAAGGCAATTTGAAATGATGTTCTTTACGAGGTCTTCAAAAAAAATTTAAACAAACACATTTTGTTTTCCAAGTAGTAGTATTTACGTCTGTTTTTTTTGTTTTGTTTTGTTGGTTTTTGGTACTAATATGCATTACATTGAACACCACAGAACATTTCCTCGCATAAATCATGACGTAAGGTACGTAGGTGCTAAGTCATCACAAAAAAGTATTTCAAAACTAGTATTCTGAAAGAAACTTCATGTAACTAAACCTACGGAATGTGGTAAAGTTATAATGTGGCCATATAATACATATTTGAGTACAATACCAAATATATTTGTGCGTTATGAAAAATAGAATTTAACGCCGCATGCCCCAACAGTTATTGTATTACCAACATATTTACTGAAGTTCAAGTGAGGATTAAATTGACTAAAGAACTCTGAGAACGACCATGACATGTTCACTTTAAAGTGCGGCTATTATTGTGAGTTTGCAATTTTTATCGGCAGTTAAAGATAAATATTTCGTCTGGGAGAAATTGTCAAAAGCAGACTGGGGCACACAATCGAATCTGTGAACGACGGGCAGGGGACATCAGGACATCAACTAAATCTGTTTTTCAAAGGCAGATCTTCAAATAAAGTATTACACAGTTTTTCAAGAATATCAGTAGTTTCTGCGTAATTTTACATGAAATACAGACAATTTTTAAACCATTATTTTCTCAAAAAAAAAAAACGCACCTATGTTTTCTTTAAATTTTCTCCTCCTGTATATCCAAAAACGGTAAAAATATAGGTGCTGGCCCCATTTTCGGTGAACTTGCGTTTATGAAAATGCCAAACAAATTTAATGTTGCAAAAGCGCGATATTGAAGACAGAGATTTTTGTGTTAAATAAAATCTGTTCTAAAAAATCTCATCTTTAAAAAAGTCATGGTTTTTTAAAAGAGAAGTTTGTGCTTGAAGTTACATAAATAAAACATTTTTTCAAAAACGTCACCATATATTTTCTTTAAATAGAGCAAAGGACTGTCAAAAGATATCATTTTCTTTGAACTCCCTGAATTTTGGAAAATTGCATAATTTAGAAATAATGCGTTGAAACACTAGGTTTTTAAACGTCGGCAAAAGTGAGTACGCCCGAGCTAGTGGTGATGTAGCGGCAAAGCGACTGGATGGTTGAATCGACGGACTTAATCTCGAATCCAAAAGAAATGAAAGAAACTTTTTGTTAGTTTGAAACTCTTTTGCAATTTCGTGTAGTGTGTAGCATAATGTTGCGAAGTCACACAAATAATACTAGAAGGTATAAGCAGTTGGAGCACAACTAGTTAAATGTCTTTTTTACAATGAGAATTAATTGCAAATATTAAAATGTAAAATTATAATTTTAGTAGTAATCTTAGCTTTTACTTTTGGTTATGATTTTCTCTTAGGGAAGTTACAAACTCTCTAAAGTGTCTCGTTGGGAAGGGAGGATTGTTATATCGAAGTTAATTAAAGTCGAAAATAAATTACTTTAAAATTTTTAATTTCTGAAATAAAGAATTAGATTGACGTTTTATCAAAGTACTTTTTTTTCCCTTTTTTAATCATTTATTTCCTGTTCAATTACAATATCATTTTTCAGGAGTTTGAAAAGAAGAATTTATAAATAACATTTTGGGAAGATGCCAAAGCTTTAAAATTTGGTAAATTATGTTTTTACTTATTTTGAAAATGAGTATGGTAAGTAAGTCAATACATAAAAAATAACTAATTGAAATGATAAAAGGTAATAATAAGAGTTAGAAAGGATAGTTAGAGGTTAAATTTAGAACAACTGAATTAAAGTGAATAAAGATATGTATATTTAGGGAGGGCGAAAATTATCTTTGGGAAAGTGTGAACGAATGCGAAGAGCAGAATAATTTTGACCTAGAGTAAAGTGTTGAGATGCAGGGGAAAGGAACACTGTATTAAAGAAATTTTGAGTTTGTTTAATTATAAAGGTTTTAATGGAGTCAATTTGAAGTTCTCTATAGATTTGTTTATTCGAAATGAACCAATCAGCTTTTAGTATTTTTCTTAGGAATTTATTTTCAATAATTTGAATTTTCTTGATGTTTGTAGATTTACACCAAATAGGACATGCGTATGTAAGAGAAGGGCGAATAATAGATTTAAAAATTGAAATACCACAATCTATTCTTCATTTGGAATTGCTGTTACAGATAGGGTATAATTTTTTGTGATAGGTTGTTATGAAATTTTGTGATAGGTTTTGTTAGTGATAATTTGAATATGTGATTTCCAAGTGAGACGGTGGTCTAAATGTAATCCTAAATATTTAACAGGTATATTATTGTCAAGCCAAGGAATATTTATATTGTTGATAATTAGGGAAGGAGGTTTAGTTGGTCTACAAAGAGTAAAAATTTTTGCTTGAGTTTTAGTCGGATTTATCAGTATTCTCCAGAGTTGAGCCCATTTTAAATATTTTTGAATAGAATTTTGTAGTGTATTGCGTGCAATTTTGATATTATTATGAGTACCAAATAATGCCGTGTCATCAGCGTAGAGCGCTATTGTAGTAAAAGGTAAGTAGGGAATATCTGACATGTAAATATTAAAAAGTAAAGAAGAAAGAGTAGAACCTTGAGGAATTCCTGAGTACGTTTTCTTGAGTTTTAATTTGGATGACTGGACTAATATATCAAATCTGTAGTTCATTTTTTAATGCAAAATTATTTTACTATACTGGAGCGGACATTTTTGATTATTAAATGTTTGTCAGCAACGCGCGTTGCTATCATTTACTCGTAATTCAACTAAAGTTTTTAAAGGAATGGTGGGGAAGGTATTCTAGGACTCAAGAAATCGTGCGCATATGTCACGTATCAGTTTATACTCATGGCATATATTGACTTTAATCACTTGAGGCAATTTCAAAGGCAAATAATTGATACTGGAATCTAATTGGAGTTCGAAAGAGTGGAACCTCGTTTGACTTGAAGCAAAAATATCCTTGGCAAACTTTGCTATCAATTGTATACATCATTTTTCTTTAAAAAGCTTTGTTACTAGCAATTTGGTAGGCACATTATTTCAACAAATAGTTTTAATTTAGTAAACATCAAATTTTACTTACAGGATATTTGGCTCCTATTCCCTCAGGGAGTGGGTGCTAGGACATATCCAGTGGGAGGTTTCACGGAGCTCTAGAAACTCCGAACTGAGTGAAAATACCTCAATTTTTGTTAGAAAATTCAGGAGGTCACAGATATTATCGAAATTACACAATCCGTTTCAGTTGATGATTTTTAAACATTTTTTAACGTAAGTCAGTGTGCTCAATTTTTTTTTCGAGTTTATTATACGGTGAGGACAAAAACAGTCTCATTCTTCCTTTTGGGCAATCCAATCCAAATGCAATTATATCCGTGGCAGAGTAAAGTTTTAATATTCATTTTCTCAACGAAGAAGTATTTCTCAATAATAAATATTAACTATCATTGGAACTGAATTTTTTTTCTGTTCCCTTCCTTTCTAATTGAAGCTTAACACCTTTTTACTTTCCCGTATACGTAGGTATACACAGAGTGATATACGTAGTATAGGGAAAGTTATGTAATGCTGCACGAAAAATGGCCAATTTTCGGCGGAAAAAAATTAATTGCCGGGCCGTGAAAACGAATAAGTGGATAAAACCAATTGCTAAATTAAGAAAAAAAATCTTCTATCTCGTGGTGTGGTCAAAATCCATGATTTGTTGCTTCTTTATACTTAAAAATCGATTGACGGCATTCCGTCCGTCTGTCCGTCTGTCCGTCTGTGGTCAACGTTAGCGCCTAAATCGTTCTGTCGATTTTCTTCAAAATTGATATTCCCCAGTCGATCTGATTCTAGTCAAAGCTTTGTGATTTTGAAAAAGATTCTTTAAAATTTGGGGGTACTTTATATGAAGCCCCCCGGGGATTTTCAACATTTTCTCAAAAACGGCTCCAAATTTAAAGAAAATTTCTTGTATGAATAGAGGAAAATACACTTTTTAACATGGCATAGGTCCGATTTTCACGTAC
Organism: Acheta domesticus; assembly: GCA_031308135.1. Taxonomy (NCBI): domain Eukaryota; kingdom Metazoa; phylum Arthropoda; class Insecta; order Orthoptera; family Gryllidae; genus Acheta; species Acheta domesticus. Next base: position 241,131,923 of record JAHLJT010000631.1, read on the forward strand.
AGCTCTGAATTTTCGAAAATTGTGAAAGTTTGAATTTTTTTCGGCGTTTCGTTTGAAATTTGTTATGCATATTGAGTTCTTTAATAAAGGTCATATAAATGTTTTTCACAATTTTGGTAGTTTTCGTGCAATATTGCGTGCAATATGTGCAATTTTAAAAAATTACAAAAACAAAATTTTCTCAAAAACGGCTCCACATTTTTTCTTTAAACTTTTGGTAGGGATAGTGGTAAATGTACTCTATCAATGACATAAAAGCCATTTTGGTCTATCGGTTGGTTTTTTCAAAAATTACAAAAATGTAAATTTTTTTTACTTGTCTCTCACGTCGTTAATATTTACATTATCGGCGATTTTTTTACATTATTATATTTACGAGTATATATGCTTTAAATAATGTCAAGTAAAGTTTCTCGAAAACACTACCGTTTTCTGTGAAAAGTAGCTCAAATTTCGGCATTTTCAGAAATGCTCAAACGTCATTTTCTCGTATATGGCTGCAATTTTTTTCTTGAAACTTTTGTAACGGATAGTGCTAATTACACTCATTAGTATAGCGTGAAGTTTATTTTGAGGTTTTTTTTGTTTTTTTAAAAAATTATATAAATGTAAATTTGTTGAAAGATCTCTCACATCTTTAATATGCACATTATCCGCAATTTGTAAAGATGATTATATTTGTGAGTGTAAGTGCTTCAAATAACTTCAAATAAAGTATTTTGAAAACTCAAAAATTTTCTGTGAAAATGAGCTTCAAATTTTGCATTTTTAGTAGTGCTAAAACGCCATTTTCTCTTAAACGGCACATAATTTTTAAAAGAAAATTGCCATTTACGGCTAGGTTTTTGTGTTCTTTAATATTCTAAAATTAATGTTTCTGTTCTACCAATAGGAAACCGAAAAATTAAGAAAATGACAAAAAAATGTACTTTTGGCGATGATAGATGGTAGCTGGCAAGAAAGTATGTGGCAATTCCGAATAGCTAGCGAAGACCCAGGAAAATAGAATACTAATACGGGAAAGTCTGTGCCATTCTGTTTCTGTTTTTTGACAAATAAATAAATAAAATAAATACACTCATGCTTAATTTTTTCAAAATACGAGTAGTTTTTCTTTAATTTTGTGACAAACGTAATAGGGCGCTGTAAATTTACTGCGCTTCGGACAGCTGGATGCGTCGTAAATTAGAATGTGCAATTTTGTATATTATTTCTTTCTTCGTTTCTTACATTCGAACTTTGTAATAGACTTACACATTAATATTTTAGAAATTGTTTATTTTGAAATATTTGAAATAAGAAAAAAGAATTAATAGCTCTCAGAATAGCGACAATGCAGGGTCTGCAACAATGGAATTCACTTTGCGCTCGCGAATATCTGTGAATTAGTGTCATTGTTGTGACCTAATGGAGCTGTATGAAAAGGAGTTATAATTGTCTAATTTATGTTGATATTTGCAGGCAAATATTTAGTTTTGCACCAAATGCTGTACCATTTGTAGTGAGTAGAGAATTTGTTGCATGGTTATAAAATACTCTTCCCTAATCATGGCCCAATGGAAGGCATTTCTATATTTCCAGGGTATCAGGCTTCTTTTTCCAATACAGGGTTACAAAACTTTTGCATTCTATTTTTGTGAAGTTGTAGAATTCACATAGTTCTGACAACACTGCAATGGAAATAGTGAGTTCCAAGCGAAGATGTTAGTAGCGCATAAAGTGCAATATTACAGTACTACTTAGCTGTTTCCTCTAATACGGGAAAGTAAGTGCTGTTGTAGCTCCACTAGTTACCTTGAGTTATTACACCACGGCCGACTCTAGTAGACTACTAAAAACGACTGTGATTACACTCTCACTCAAATTCAATTTCTCTGTTATATGAATGAAGTAATTTTACGTTAAATATCCCTTCCATCCACTTTTATTTGGTTTCTGGACTGAAAATCCTTAATCATATCTTGAACTCATCTGAGGAACAAACCACCCAGTTGAAGGTTGTCTTTCTGTGCCACTTTACTAGTCAAAGTGCACGCAGAATTACAAAACGACGTCGTCAATCCATAATTGTGGTTTAGTATACGGTTAATGTACGGTTTAAACGCTATACCGATATTAGCTAAACTGAGATATAAAGTATAAAACTGTAGATAGAAATCACGTAAATATGATTGTAATTTATTAATTTAATTATTTGACGTTCATTCGACAAAATAAAAATCGTTATAAAGAATGCATTGAATTGGAAAATTACATTTCGTTCGAAGCATGATCAATAGTGTAATATACATACTTTTAATTATAGTAACAATTGCTATATTACTAGTGTCTCATCATACATTTTTGTTTATTTAAGGTCTATATAATACTTTGTCGTATCCTTAATTTCCAACATTCTGCAGCAATGTCATTATAATGTTTTGACAATAATAAATATCAATTAATATTACACATCATTAATTATAAACTTACTTCAATTAGAACCAATCTATAACCATTAATGTTTTTTCATCTACAATTCCATACAAATTTTACTTTATTTACAATTTATATCACAGTAATGCTCCAAATTGTGGGACAAATACAAAACGAACTAATGGGAATGCGCGAATTACCGAACATTTTAGTCTCATAATACATTATAATTATTGCACACATATTTAAAAAAGTACATATCATTAAAGATGTGAAATTGAGGGATAAATTACATTGGGAAAAATGTCTAACTTTAATATTAGAGTTATAGGACAGGTTCGGGAATAAATTTGAACTTTTATCATTTTCAAATATTTCGAGCTTTTAAGGAAAATCAGAACTACTGTATATTTATCAGTGCATTTTGAGAGCAAAAACATTCAGTCTTTTTACATACATTTTTTGAATATCCCTCAAGTATTTCATGTAAAATACCCCCAAAATTAAAATATCTTAATGATCTCCGGACGGCCCAGCTAGATCTTACTCCTGACATATTTACCATACGAGAAGCGTTCAAAAATTTCCCGGAATGGCCATGCCGTCGCCAAACTAGCGAAAAGGCAACGTTAACATTCTTGTGGTCGACGATTAGGCATGTTCGCTCGCGGGCAAAATTGGTCTGGACACGTTTCAGTGAGCAGTGGTTACACTGCTTTGTGTCGTGTTGAGGGGAGTCCGTCGGCGTAATATCGCAGTTCGAACAGGGTGAGAACATCAAGCTCATGCGCAAACTGAAAAAAAAAAATCGTCTTCAGAGACGCCATCGGCCCCGAAGAAAGTTTTTTTATTGTTATTATTAATATTCCGTTCAATCCCTAGTAGGGCAAGGGCTCCATTGCGCGTGGTAAGGAGACTTGGTCCTCGAGCAGCCACTTCGGGAACCACCTCAGGGACCAAACCACTAAATAAAACTTAGCACTAAATAAAACAGCAGTTTACGACTGGTGAGTCTTGGGTGTTCACCTACAACCCGGAGACGAAACTGCAGACATCGGAGTGGCAACACCAGTGTCACCCAAGTGTCAAGGAAAGTGGTGCCTGCATGCTATTCTTCTCTTCTCTCAACCACCCTTCTCTCCGGATCTCGCACCTAGTGGCTATTGTCTCTTCCCTACTCTGAGAAAGGACCTCAAAAGGAGACCTTTTGTAATCGTGGGGATCATGAAGTCGAACGCGACGGCTCACCTCCGACAGAAGCCTTCTTCCGCTGCTTCCAACAATGGCAGGAACGATGGAGCAAGTGTAAGGATGCGCAATGTTCCTACTTCGAAAAAGAATAGGTAACTATTGCCGTAGGTTATAACATTAACATGCTGAATCATTATTCCGGAAACTTTTTGAACGCCCCTCGTATTTGAGCTCAAATGCTTGCATTCTACGAGGGTTGGGGCAAAAGTCATACCAACTATTTTTTTTTCTAAAAGAATTGTTGTCGGATCGCAAACTTTCGTTTATATCTTGAAAGAAATGCTGCACTAGTGTCTGTTTACATCAACACACACAGCTCTGCATCAACACATCGAAACAGCTCTGCAAGTGTCTCTATTAGCTCAGAGAGAAACTTGAAATCAGTTGTCCGTCTACCGCCGTGCGAGGTGAATGTAACATGTTTCCAGCAGCGCTCTTACTCCAAGAGAGCCCTTCACCATGAAAGGAATGCCCGAGAATGTCGCAGGGAGTTGGTGGAAGTTCATGGAATAATGCCCTTCCATACCGGACAGCCGCGAGATGCGCAATAGAGTTTCTGTAAGGATGCGCAGCAACCAGGTATCAGCAACGCACGAGACGACATGTGAGTGTGCGGTTCAATGTGATGTGCGGTAATCGAGGATCTATCTAATCAGGCATTTAGAACGGGCATGTAATGCTTTTCGAATTAATGAAGTCGTATTCTCTAAAATGCCTTAGAACATGAAACGAGTACGGTCATTTCAAATACCGTAATAAACATGACAAATTCAATTTTTGTGTGTTGATAAATGTCCAAGCACTTAGTTTATACCTTGCCCTTTCATGTGTATATCTAAAATGTTCCACCCCTACTCATATTCTCACAAAAAAAAATAGTTGCCATGACTTCTGCCCCAACCCTCGTAAAAGAGCTAAGCGTAACACTTTGTACATCCGCCAACCACACACACACACACACACACACACACACACACACACACACACACACACACACACACATACACAGACACACACACACTCACACACACACACACACATACACAGACACACACACACTCACACACACACTCACACACACACACTCACACACACACACATACACAGACACACACACACACAGACACACACACACACACACTCACACACACACACACACATACACAGGCACACACACACACTCACACACACACACACATACACAGACACACACACACACACACACACACATCCATCCATCCCCGGAGACAGCCATTCGAGTACAAATGTGCGTGCATCCCTTCGCCACTCTAATCTTCACCAGCTTAGAAACAGCACTAACAACACTTCTGCCTAACGTGTGCCGAAGTTGCAGCAGAAAAGAATAAATATGGATTTCATGACTGAAAATTCGCTAACGTATTGTTGAGGTAATGCCGATACTCAATACTTTCTATTCTACAGGAAGAAAATGTAAAAATGTGGATCAATTTACAAAGAAAGTTTGAAGATGTAATATTAGTTTAATGTCAAAACTTCTTAAAATAAAAATACCCCACTGAAGTTAACAGTGCTAGAAATTAAATCAACTCAGTTTAAATTTTGGTAAAACTTCAAAGCCTTTTAAGCGATCTAGGGTTATTTACAGCAAGTCTGTCATTTTTTTTTGAAAAGTTCAGTTTTAGTTAGCGATAATACTCGATTTTATGCACAATTACATACCACGTGCAAAATTTTAAAATTCTACATTTCCTGTGTAGAAGAAATAAAAAAAGGAGATATTGAGGGGATTGAAAATGTAGTTTCGCGGAAATGTGCAAAAAAGAAGTACGTCATATTACTTACATCGTGATTTGCTACATTGACAGAGAAAGATTCGTTATTCCGCGGAAAATTGGTAGGTCGTATCAAAAGCATATTTCGTTGTAAATGTTACCTTTAAAAATTTATCCCTTAAAATTTCTCTTCACCAATATTTGATGATCATTGAAAATAAGATGGGTTAATGCCACTGTTGAGTTCCAAATTGATCATTACTAGGGAGGGGATTTCTATGATTTTGCATATTTTTGTCAGTTGGTTCAGGACATACGAGTAGCTAAGTGAAATTTCTCGACATTTGGTTAGAATATGATGCTAAATAGATTAATATGTTAGTGCATATTTGACTGATTTTTCCTGTTAGTGCATATTCGTAATTATAAGCGCATATTTTTAATATTTCGTTAAAAAAAGAGACTAATCTATAAAATGTTTCATATTTTAAAAGAATCTTATGTTTGTGGGCGTTCATTAATTCGAAAGAGCGAGTCACATTTTGCGTTTTTGTTTTATGTAGATGATGAAATACTCTGGCAAATGTGGGATATTTCTTGAGAACATATTTCTTAAACTAGTCAGACGAAATTCAACAAAACATACAATGTACTTCTCAAAGGTGAATATTTACTTCCATTATTCCTCTCGCGAAGTACGGTAGATTGTATTACGTTTGCACAAAAAAATATATCTTTTCATTTCAAGCAAATTTTCATTTCATTCCAAGAATTTTATCATGACAGGTTTGCAGAAGAAAGGAAATATTGTTAATTTTAAGTGCATATTAAAGGGCTTATTTCAGAATTTTTAGGCCATAAATGCATTTTTTAAGAGCATATTTCAGGATTTTTAGGGCATAAAAATTCGCTCCCTAATCATTACTAACAACTCTGTTCTTCTGCCAGAAGGAAAAGAAATAGAAGAGCTTCAACCCCTACCACCACCATCACCATTTTGAATATCTCGCGCATCCACGTCTTCCCCCTCAGCAGTCGTCCAGGGGCATGAGCGGAGCGCCATTAAACCCTCCCTTCCCCATTGGACAATCTTATTGCAGCCGGCGAGGGCGAGGAGGGCGCGCATTTGCATGGGCTGGGCGGGCGCCGCATCTGCGCCATCTGCCGCGGCCGCGCAGCGAATAAGGGAGCCGCCCCTTTACGCGCGTTTGCCAGCGCGGCGCGGCGCGGCGCGGCCGGCGCTGTGCTGCCTTTTTTCAATTTTCCCCCCTCCAGTTCCCCTGGAGGGGCGGGAATTTTTTTCAGATTTGGGGTTACATTTTGTTCTCCAGTCGATTAGGCTTATGGAGATGGTGGAGTGCGGTATCTTAAACATACTAATTAAAAACTAACTTATTTCTAACTTAACTTGACTATACAGCGTGCCACTTTGGACATTGCCTAGTTGATTTACAGTTATGGATTTTCTACGTAAAAGTTGTTTATAGTGTTCATCTTCTTCTTATTTTTCATTTTTAAAACATTCACCCTCTCAAACATTCTTATGCTTTATATGTACTACAACTCATTCTCTCAGTCATTCATTCTCGCATTCCTACTCACTACACTTCACTATTTAAACAGCATTAACTTACACTATTTACACTTCTTGCTCGCCACGGCGCCGACTTGTCTGAAGCCTCCGCGGCGCCGCGACGTCTTCGGCCCCGGGCGGCCCAGGCCCGCGCGGTTTCCGGCATCTCTGCTGCGTTTGCTCGGTTGTTTGTCCTCGTGCGCTTGGGCTGCCGCGGTGGCGGTGGCGGTGGCGGCGCGCTGAGTGGGAGCCGCTCCGTGACCCACGGGTCCGTCCCCGCAGCAGCGCCGCGGACGCTGCTTCCTGAGGCGGGCGAATACCGACTGCATCCCGCCATCAAAGTTTCCTGAACCGTTTATCTCCTCCAAAGGCATAGCCTGACTGACAATATTTTCTAAGCCATTTACCTACATCCCCAAACGGCAATTTTTTTCCTTCAAAAATAAAATATGAACCACGTAAAATTATCGAACACAAAATATCGATGTTGAAAAACCACGGCTTCAAAAAAATCGATGTGAAATACATTGATGATTTTATACAGACAACTATGTTTTGGAAACATCGACATCGATTTCACACAGTGGTGGATCCAGGGGGGGGGGTGCATCGGTGCCACGCCCCCCTCCCCAAGGCCGCGGGTTTTCGTCTGTTACTTTCTTTATTTAGCTAAATTGATTTAAATATTTATGTTTGAATTATGTATTTATTTAAAAAATAATATTGTAAACTATCATATAGACCCTACAAAACTGATATACAGGGTGTCTGGGGAGGAAACGTTGAAACTTCGAAAATAAGCTCTTAATACAATTCCAAGCATATTTTGTCTAATGAACTACGTGGATATTCCGAATGGTTGGGCCGCAATGAGCACTCAAAATTTCGTTTGAAAAAATGATTTCTAGGCAAAAATTTGCTTCATGGAAGCATAGAAACACTCCAGAAACATTTAAGTTGTTCATTATTTACAAAAGAAATTAATATATTTGCTCCGACAGAAAAATAAGCGAGAAATAAAACAGCAGTCGAAGAGTTTAAATTGGGTGCTTTTTTATTTCTCAATTAATTTTTCTTTCTGAACAAATATATTAATTTCTTTTGTAAATAATGAACAACTTAAATGTTTCTGGAGTTAAGAGCTTATTTTCTGTTTCTGAACTTAAGAGCTTATTTTCGAAGTTTCGACGTTTCCTCCCCGGACCCCCTGCATAATATAATAACAAATGTTCATTATTTAACAAAAATATATGATGCCCCCCACCCCCCGTCGAAAGTGATCGGCTGAATCCTCCCCTGTCGGGAGGAGATCGCAACCCGCCATTTGCACGGGAGCGCATCGCCGCGGCGGCGGGGCACTCACGTCTCCGTGTGTGGCGTGACGCACGGCCGTCGCGCCGGGGGGGGGCGGAGGGGGGAGGAGAATCTTCTATTGAAAGCGCTGACGTGAGTCAGGCGAATTGAGCAGAGTGTGAAATGCCCAGTGTTCGCAGGCAAATGCTGTTGACACTCGCCTCTTCCTAATTTGAGTCAATGGCAGCTCTCTTTACTGCGAAATGGGGGAGGATCTGCGCATGAAGAGATCTCGCTCGGGAAGATTCGACGCATCGCGACCGCGTACGGCGTTCCGCTCCCCAGCGCTGCCAACATCCGAATGCGGAATACGCGCATGTTAGCATGCCACTCACGGTCATGAAACGCGCTTAAGAAAACCAACATTGACGTTGGGCTGGAAGCCATTACGTAACTTTAATGCGGTTCCTGCTTTTATTACCGTGACAGTGGAAAACGTTCCCTTTGACATGCTTTTAATATTAGTATTCTCTGCCATGCTCATAATTATTCTTTTTATACTGCACGATGCTTGTTTGCTAGTTCCATAAAGTAATCTCTGAATTACGTTCGTGTGAAATTTGCAAAGTAAACCGCCACCGCCGTTAGTAGACCATTTTAGCTCCTCTCTGGTGAAAATTTGTGGATGTCACCCAGCACGTTTAATATTTTTTGTGAAGATTGAATTCAAAGATTCTTTTTTTTATTGTTCATCGATCAATAGGTATTAAAATAATAGACACAAAGAAACCTATGATTTTCGACTAATATTTGTTTTTTTAAATATATTATTCATAGTATTTAACTCGATTTTTCAGAAGTTATATGAAAATTTATATAATTTTTAATAATTTATATAATTTTGATATTAGCACTAGTTTATATAATTTTGTATTCTTTTGTGTGCATTGACTGTCTCTCCAAGTGCTATGGAAATATGACGAAACACATTGGAAATGCCAGGGCGTCGAGGTTATCTCTCAGTCAAGAAACAATCTGCTCGATGATGATTAGGAGTACAAACAGCGTTGGCTTTGTTCGATGGCATGAATTGAGATCAATGATTTCAAATTTTTACTTTTACAAAACTGTAATTAGATCGATTTTATGGAACCAAGGCCCCACATCAACAAAAAAAATTAATTCAAAATTAACTACCATTGAAAAATTAATTGTAAGCAATCAACTAGTCGGCTGCACACGTACACACACAGTCTCTCCCCACACATCTAGAAAAATTCTGGTTGCGCTATTGTATACAATATTTTGCTTGATAGCAGATGAATTTGTTTGGGAATAGATGAAAGTAAAGGTACGAAATAGGGCATATTATGAAATGTGCTTGGACAGAAATCTCTTGGTACTCTTGGCGAAGGCGGCTGCCGCACTGCGCAGAAGAAATAACATTTCGGGATAGAATTCTGCGTAAACGTTATGCATTGCGCTTGGATTGTAACAGTACCGATTTAGATGTTCAGGGCATCACTTGTTGTCACTGCAGTGCCTCTAACAGGGAGGTCCTTGTTTTTGAGTCCCGACGTACAGGACTCAAGACCTTAGCAATTGAAGCTCCCGGAATCACCAAGAAATCAATCAATCATTTCATTGCGACATGAAGAGGAATGGCGCGTACATCTGCGTTGCAAGAGCGGAGCGTTTCGAAGCGGAGCGTGGGCGAGCGAGCGAGCGGTGGGCGCCGCTGCGTGGCCGTGGCGCGGGACGCGGGGAGCGCTGCCACCCGCAGTGGCCTCCGGTGCGCGAGCGGAGATTCATTTGCGAAACCCGGCGCGCATCGCACTTACACGGCCGCCGCTAATCGCCGTTTGCAGCAGCGCTGACCCGCGCGCGGGGCTCCTCCTGTTTTGATTGGGAGCGCAAATCGAGTCCTCCTAATTGGCGTAATGACGGCGATTTCCCGGCACAACCGGCGCGGGCCTAATTGCCCGCTAGGGGAGCCGGCGGCTGGCGTCGCGATGAGCATTTTTACATCCTGCCCCCTTAAATCCACGCCTCCGCCTTCCCGCCCCCGCCGCCCCGCCCCCGGGCCCACGCCACCCGGTCCATCCGGCCCCCGCCCGGCCGCCGCCCGGCCACTGCCCGGCCCCCACCCGTCCCCCCCGGCCCCCGTTCCCCGGTTCCCCGCCCGTCCCCCGCCCGTCCCCCGCCCGTCCCCCGCCCGTCCCCCGCCCGTCCCCCGCCCGTCCCCCGCCCGTCCCCCGCCCGTCCCCCGCCCGTCCCCCGCCCGTCCCCCGCCCGTCCCCCGCCCGTCCCCCGCCCGTCCCCCGCCCGTCCCCCGCCCGTCCCCCGCCCGTCCCCCGCCCGTCCCCCAGTGCGCGGCTAATGGCGTCCGAGAGCGCCGTCCTCCCCGCCAGCTCTTTTATTTACACTGCAACGGTAGCAATTTGCAGCCGATTTGAGGACGTGCAATTAACGAACAGTTTCGTAATTAATAGTGTGACCTCGGTATAGCGCCGTCCGGGTCCGGGTTGTTACGAAACGTCGACCTTCTTTACAAACAAATTGACGAAGGTAGCTAATTTTCCGTCATTCTAAGCTATGAGAGCTATTCATTTCTAGTCCGCGAAAGAGAAAATGAATTATTGCCCAGGCTGTGGGGAGGATAGCGAGTTTCCAACTCGTTAATGAAGTCTCTTTACGGAATAGCTATTTAAGCCACTCCTCGATTTACCTGATGTAGATAAGCGGTTTTTGATCTCCGATAAGTACTTGAGCTAGAATTAATATTGAATTCACGTTTACTGCTTTTATATCCAAACTTCTGACTTTTAGTTTTAAAACACACATGTAATATTGCAATCTTCTTAAATTGTGGATGGTCCCTTCCGTCAACGCACATTCTTTTATTGTCTTATTTTCTTTACCTTTTTCGCAAGCAGTGATTCTTACTCAGTACAAACTTGCTTTGTCCAAATGAGATTATTTCCTATAACTGTTAATGAAAACATTTGTTTTTTTTACGTACAGAAATGACACTAATGGATATGTTACGTGTTAACTCGTTTTCACAATTTCCAGTTGTTTTTGCTTCTAGATTTTAGTAGGTTCAAAGAACAAATTTCAATTTTACGTTGACTTACGAATGAGAATATCTTTACAACCTCTCGAAAGTCGTAAATTATTTTCATTTGTATTAGCCGAATTTTAATTTTATTAATTAAAATTATTTATTTCATAAGAAACTTTTAAGGTGTTGGGAGACATCAACAGATAATAATATCGTAAAAAGATAAGTTAGAGATAACAATGATGGCATATTGACATTTTTTCAAAGGTGAACTTTAGAGAGAGTTAAAGGTCAACATGTAAGGAATTTTTAGGCAATTTTTTCTTATGGTAAACTTTAGAATAACAGTATTACTAATCATCGTAATTCTTCATTGTATTTTATGCGGTTAAATAACTTTTTTCGCAAAGAAATTACAGTTCAGAGCCTTATTGATGCATTTTACAGGTAGTATTTTGCTTGCTTTAAGCTGTTCGGACGCCGCCCAAACACGTATTATTTCAACATTTTATTCCAAAATAATTTTTTCTTATTTTTTAAATTTATTTTTGTTCCTTCGACATGTTTTCTCCTTCAGGTAGGTTAATTAGACAGAAAAACCATTTCTAAAGTGGCAATTAATTTAATTAAATGATTGCATTCGGGTAAATTTTATTGTTTCATCAGTGTTTTATAATCATAAAATTGTCTTCAAAGGATTTTATATACTCTCAAAACAACTTCGCCAGCGGGTGAACCGTTTGTTGGCAATTGCTGCTGCATTGGCTCTCTAACAAGTACTGGCTGGGGCCGCAGCAATACCTGCACAGTCAGCTTGGACATGCCTCACAAGAAAATAATTTGCCGTGACTAGCCCCCATTGCATTTACCTGAATGCCATTGAACTATTTAAAATTCCAGTAGAAATTGCGAATATATAATGTCTGACCATTTCGAACTCACGGCCCCTTCTTGGTTTCTCACAGAAACTAAAAATCATCTTTGTCTGATCCTTCCCGGGAACCTTTTTTTGAGTAAAGTAGACTCTGTAGAAATCCTCTGAAAGTAGATGTTGAAGAGAAATCTTCAGATTTCGTACATTCATTATTAAATTACATAAACATATGATAACAATACTACAATAAACGAGTTTTTCTGTCTTTTTCGATGAAACTAAAACTTCCTTTCACCATAATTCAGTATCTTCTTCAGCATCATGAGTTTGCTCGCATGTTTCAAGCATTCATCACACATACACATATCACATTATCATTTGATAAACATTTTCCCTCAAAGATTCAACAATTGTAAACGTTTGTGTAGAAATGTTGATTTAAAACACCAATTAATGCTTAGTCACTAATCGTTTTCTCATTAATTTATTGTTTTCAAAGTTGTTTACTGACAATTAGCAGTCGTATTCCGACATGAGCAAGTTAAAAATTTCAGTCGGATTATTTCATAGACTTGCGAATATCCGACAATTTTTATAACAATGTCCTTTTCTACTTTATTCAATACTGTAAACACATTGACCCTGGTAAGACGGGTCCCTGGTAAAATATTCATAAATAGGGAATCACAATAAATATAAACATACATTGCACTTTGATGTTATTTGACGGGAAATTCCAACAGAAACTGTATGAAACTAAATGAAATGTATACGTTAGAATTCAGGGTCATTTCTAGAGTGTTTTTTAAATGTAATTTAATGAAATTATTTTTTTTATCTGAGACAACTGCCAATAGGTCTTGACATTTAGGAATCAATATTCTAGGAGTATCATAGGAAGTCGTCTGCAACAAATGGATTGACGATGTAGGACTACTGTTTTGTTTCCGTTATGGAGAAATACACGGAGATGAGAGAAGAATGAGTTTGGCAACTTCCTAATTTAGATGTAATTTAGATTAAAGTAGATGGGAAGAAGAATTTTATAAGTTTCTAGGAAGTTTGTTCCTTTTTTCTACTCCTAGTTACACCAACAAACATATATTTATTAATACATTAACTCTAATGGCGAACAAAAACAAGCTATTTTAATACAAATGAAATTATGAAATTAATTTTTAATGTTGGATCGACCTGTTACTGTGTATTACTATAATGAACCTTCCTGGTGCGCCATTGTTCAGGAAATTTACTTAGTAAATATTTTAAAATATCTGTTATCTTGTCATTACTTTTCTGAACGATGTTATTGGAAAGGGTAGGAAACTTGTGATTCTTAATGATTATAAAAGGCTGTTGTCACAAATTATGTCTTATTGTGTCACACAAAAATTGCTTTTGAAATTATTTTTCTCAAAACTATGAATCAGAATTCCAAAATAAAAAACTGACAATAAATTAAAATTTTCTAGTATATAAGAACGAATTTAGATTTAAAGTGATGCAGAAATTACAGGTCGGAAATTCATTAAAAGACACACTAATAAAATGTTCCTGTGTTCGTCGTCTGCAACATGGAAACGTAATGTCAGCTGCAATTAAAGTGTTATAGAGGAGGTTTGAGGTTAAAAAGAATTTAACTGTTAATGTCAACCGCCAACTGGAACTTGGCTTTAGTAATTGCGACACCTTGCCTTGACGCCTACTCAAGGGACCTGCACGCCCTCTTGCGGTACATCGCTTTCAAAAAGTCAAAATCCCACCACAAAAATGTTATTTAAGGAAAAGGGAGTTCTGTCTCATTATCCTCATGGGAGAGAGGTGTCGGGAGCAGTGCGGTCCCACGGCCGGGTTCGACATCGGGCAGTGTCGGGTGTGTGTGTGGGAGGGGGCAGGGCGTGCGACCACCGTGCACAAACTGCTGCCCCCCTAATTGCCACAATTATCCCCTCGGGCCCCCTGGGCCCCCCGCCGTTGCGCCACAGCGAGGGTCGCGTCGCTTTGCCACTCTGGTGTCAAATGGCTTCTCTGCCATTTGCAGCAAGGCAGCTTCTTTCAGCGTTGAGCGTTTAGCTACGAAAACTGTAGGAAAGTTGTCTATAAAAAATGAAGCATTACTTGAAATTTAATATATGCTAAGAGGCAACTTTCTGTACTTCGTATTAACATTTATAGGAAAACAAACTGTTTCTTAGCTTTAATGTAGTTTATTGCAAATAGATGTTCCTTTCCCAAATTTTCGTCCTAAATTGGATCCTACTTTAATTTCAATTTGTAGTACAATCTGTACTGAAAAGTCATGTTCGATTAAGAGTATAATGACGAATATGATGAATATTACTATGTTAATAACATTTACGAGAGTATGAGAATAATAAAATAAAATATATTTTAATTTTCGCTTTTATTTATTTTTTCTTTCTACAGTTGTATTCAGAAAATCAAAAACTTCATGGCCCATCGTGTATAGTCTGTAAAAACCATGAGTGAAGAATGAAATGATTTTTTCGTTATTATTTCCAAATATAATGTGGAAACACTTAGAAGATAGTGCCAGACGCCGAACTACGATAAACGCCTCTAAATCTTTTCACTAACCCTTTAAACTCTTACTGGCACTTTCTTCTCTTATAAGATCTCTTCTCAGCTAAAATTGCGAAAGTAACGAAAACAGCGAAAATCGCTAAAATAGCAAAAAGGTGAGTACTCAGTAATGAAGGATTGTTCTTTTCTCAATAGTGCACACGAATGTCGCTTTAACTATCTTTACATTTGGTAGCAATGGCACTGAAATTGTAGTTAAGTCTCATCATGTTTATTGTATAATTTCAATGTATAACGATTATATGTAATGATGTGATTCGCAGTAAGACTAGGAAAGTGTTCAGAGAAAACCCTTGTGAAGTCTCAGTAGGTCAGTTACGCAGAGCTCTCAGTAAACCTTTTTATATATTCTTCGAATGTGGATATGAATCTTTAAATGTACTAATTTTCGAAGAGTAAGGGTCTATGAAGTTTTCTGAGACTTGTTTCAGGCCTTTATTAAATGTAATGACACGTTAAAATTTATGACGCCTGCTCTGTATGAACATGCAAACGGGTATTACTCATTATTCAACGTTGTGTTTTTATCCCTACCTACGTAATATCAAGCACACAATTCTAAATAAAATTTATAGAATTTCTCTTTTTATAATTGCATATTACTCTTCTTCCCAAGCTGATAACTTAATAAAATAAACATTCTGTATATTCTGATATCGTGACTTCGTATTTCATTACAAAATGTGGATATAGACTTTTCTCAAAACAGGTTTATGGAGCCTTCAATCTAAGAAAATTATTGTCTTAATGAAAGTTGTCATAATTTCAATTTTGGCAGGGTAGATTTAATATTTTGACAATAAGATTTAATATTTTGACGTCCCATGACAAAGATTTTTTTATTCACTTTCTCGCCATTGCGTTGTAAGAAGACTTATTGTAATCATGGGCCGGATAACGGCCAATTTTCGACAGAACTCGTATTACAAGGTTCTGATAGTGAAAAAAATGGACAAATCTTGTTCCTATTTGTTGTAAATTACTTCCTCTAACACTACTCTTGAGCAGACAAAATCCATGTTTTGTGGGTCCTTGATATCGAAAAATCGATTAACAGCAAAACATCTGCCCGTCCGTCCGTCTCTCTGCCTGCCCGTCTGTCTGCAAACAACGCTAGCCGCTAAACCCTAAGGAGTATTAATATTCCCCAATTGATTTGGCTGATATCGCGCCCTCGCGTCAGACGAGAAGGTCAAAGTTGCAGGTATACTGCAAAGAAGTAAAAAATAAATTAATGAACTCTTTAGAAAACTAAACATCTTCCGTTGATAAGTTCGAACCCTTTCATATCGGCTAAATTCGTCTTTATCGTAAGAGGATTGACAGAACTCTTCCCTTGTTTGTTTCCCACCGCGCCGCCACCTCCAAGACAGGCGGCGCACTCTTGCGGCTGCCACACGAAATGTCGTGTGTAGAGACGGGATTTTTATGTGATTACATATATTTTGTCTTTCTACTTACCTCTCTAAAAATTGTAATCTTGGCGAATCGTCGCTTCTCTAACACAATGTCAAAATTTTTCGTTACATATTTTTACATATTGTGTACTACATTACATTTTTTACATATTTTGCCATTTTCACGAAATATTATTTTTATCCTATCAATTTTCTTCAATTTTATTACGTATTTTTTATGAAAAGAATTATTTTCAAAATAGTCAGCAATTTTTCGTACATTATTACTGCGTGCTGTTTATTCGAGGTATGATACATGATGACGCGGTCGGGTATTCACACAGTCCGGTACTTCTGCTTCAGTTCACTCAGTGGATGGGAGTTTGCGTCAGTGACTGATATCAGTTTCACCTTTAGGTGAGAAAAGTATTGCTGACACCGCGTTTCGTGACCTTTAACCTTAATTTCCAAATAATTTTTAAAACATGTATTGTTTTTAAAAATTGTTTAGGAATACTTATAATTTTATACTTAATATACTTAATATAGTATATACTTATTATACTATACTCAAACGTAGTAAGTATAATTTCTTATTATGTCAGGGTTTGTTTTATAATTAGTGTATTTTAATATTACATATTATATCGGATTTTACATATTTATTACATATTCCAACTGTTTTCATTACATATTTATGTACATTTTTTCACTTTTCATACTACATATTTTTCCGGTCTCTAGTCATGTGTGTCGCCCACCTTCATCTCACATGCGGGAGGAAAACTAGCTTATGTGGCTCAGGGCATCCATTCATCTCACTGGAGTGCCTCTGACCGGCAGGTCCTAGGGTTCGAGTCCTGACGGCGGCAGTTTTTTTGACACTAGCTACAAACCTAGTTCGAATTCAGACGCAGTCGGGGACAGAATTCAAGCGGCCGGCTGCTTTGATCGGAAGTTTTCTATGGTTTCTCCGATCAACAGAAGGCGAATGCCGGAGCAGTACCCTGGCAAATGGGTCATGAACCGCGCGCGATCTTTCCTTCCTCTTCATTGTCTTATCCTCATACCTTACTTACTCTTACATGCACGACACTACCACACACCCCGGGAGATCAGTCGGCAGCTCAGAGCTTGTCCCGGCTGGGGCGGTGTCCTGCTGGTAGGAGTTACTTGTTTGGGAAAAAAAACACAAGCCGACTGATAGGTCGGCGCCGAATCTCAAGATTCAGCGGGGGATCATCACTGCCACCTCCCGCGATAAAACCTGCGCTACGCTTTCGGGACTAATGACCTTAGCAGTTGATGCGCTCGAAATAACTAATCAAAGAAACAAAGAAAGTGAGCCCTGTGTGTTGCCAAGGCTGAAGCCTACAGCAAAATACCAAACTAAAAACACCATGTAAATGTGGCTACTTTTTGGAAAAACATGTTTTCGCGTTTTGAAATAAGTCAGATGTGACTCGAAATGTTATTTTATCACAAATATAGGTTGTAGGATAACGACACCGGTAGTGACATCTTCAAGCACAAAATGTACAAAATACAGAACGTGGATGTTACGTCTTCTAGCATTGCGGAAAATCATTTATTTTCCCCCTTATTTTACATGTAAAGAATAAGCTAGAACATTCAATGAATATAGGCATTGCAATAATGTAACATGAACGGGTACTTTTTTTTATTTTCTCTCCCAATTCTACACATCACGTAACAATGCTATCTCAAATTTGCGGTCGTAAAAGACGTGTTTAAGGTTTTTTTCAGATGTAACTTCACACACGTCAGGATTAAGATCTATTAGCGTTGTTGCAAAATATGTTGGGATTGGTGCACATCGGGGTTGGTGCAGGTAGTGAGGAGACGCACGTAATTTTGTCGAAAAATAGGATGTCTTTACCGTTGGAAAACGTCCGGATGTCTGTCTCTCTGGATGTGTCACGCATAACTCTGACAGATTGACAGCTGAAAATTAGTTAATACGTCAGGATTAGGATTAATTTTGCCGTTCCGGATTTTATAGAAATATTTTAACTTTAGGAGGTACATTACACGAAACCCTTGTGACTTTTTCAATTTTTTTAGAAAATAGTAGACATTTTTTTCTTGAACTTTTGTGTTCGAATAGAAGAAAGTGTTCTTATGGTATGGTACATTTCCGATTTTCATTAAACCTTATGACGTTTAGGCAATTGCAAAAAATCTTTGCATTTAAAACACTGAGAGTTTTCGTTTAGAAGGAAGTTTGAGCATTGTACTATTTTTTTTCTTTAAATGAAAGGTATTCTGCCAATGATGTCTTATTGGTTGCTATTATTTACCGGTTTTATAATATAAAAACTAAATTTTAATTTGATTGTTAAAATAATGTAATGAGTTCTTATCTGCTCTTACTTGTTCATTAACTACAAGATGGCCTTGGTCTGCAGGGAGCAAGCGTGTGTGATTATGAGGGTAGAGTTAGCGAAAAGTAGGTTGTAAAATTGTAGATTGAACGGTATCTGCCGTCGTTTGTTAAATACATTGTCTGGTTATGACATTAACTTTTTCAAGAAGGCCTGGTTCTACAGCGAGCGAGCGTGTGTATGTGATTGGTGTTAGCAAAGCGAAGATAATGAATATTTGAAGTTCGAAGATTGAGAGTTTTCAAATGCAAAGATTAGTGATGTCGCAATGCCATATCCAGGAATCGTTTAGCAAACGTGTACTTTTACAAAAAAGAAACAAACATGTTCACCTTTGGATTGATTGTGATTAGTGATTGCATTTTTCCAGAATTTCTAAACTTTCCTCCTTTCATTACTCTTCCAGACTTAATACTCTACGACATGAAACAATGTTTTTGGATACAGGCTGGAATTTATTCATGTCAGTTGTTTACAATTATTACAGCCGGTTAGGTTTTTGTAGTGAGGGGGAAGGCTTGTAACAAATTCCTTACAACCAAAGTACATCCAACTTATAACTACTTTACAATAGTCCCTTTGGGCATATTATGGTTTAACAAGGTCTGGATAATATGCTGCGATTTTTCTAACTTTGCCCCTGAAGGCCCGTCTTCCGGATGGAATATGTCACTTTATTTCGCAACCTTCTCAGTCGCGCCGCCAGATATCGCATGATCGCGACCATATCGAGCAGTACTTGCGGTCATACGACTTCTAGCGGCAATACGGAGAAGGAGGCGAAATGCCTTGTGATATTCCATCGTGGCCGTAGGAGCTTGAGGGGCAGAATTAGAAAAATCGCACTATACGGGTTGTTCGGGTAGGAAACGTCGAAACTTCGAAAATAAGCTCTTAAGACAATTCTAAGCATATTTTGTCTTATAAACTTCGTGAGTATTCCGAATGGTTGAGCCGCAATGAGTACTTAAAAGTTGGTTTGAAAAATTGATTTATAGGCAAATATTTGCATTATAGAAGCGTAGAAACACTCCAGAAACATATAAATTGTTTATTATTTACAAAAGAAGTGAATATATTTGTTCAGCAAGAAAAATTAAGCGAGAAATAAAAAAGCATCCAATTTGCACATTTCGACTGCTTTTTTCTTTCTCACTTAATTTTTCTGTCTGAGCAAATATATTTATTTCTTTTGTAAGTAATAAACATTATACATGTTTCTGGAGTGTTACTATGCTTCCATAATGCAAATTTTTGCCTATAAATCAATTTTTCAAACCAACGTTTGAGTGCTTATTGTGGCTGAACCATTCGGAATATCCACGTAGTTTATTACACAAAATATGCTTAGAATGGTCTTAAGAGCTTATTTTCGAAGTTTCGACGTTTCCTCCCCGGACACCCTGTAGTGTTTGGAAAGTTCTTCTTAGGATTATATTTTCTTCTGTTTTTATTTCATTCACACTCACATTCGCTCATGAATGCCTATGTTGAGAACACATTCACTCACTCACACGTGCGCTCGGAATTGGGCTGTGTGGGCGGTGGCCGGAGGGCGGCGCCCCCGCGCCCACCGCCGCCCTTCGCGCGGCCCAGCGGCCGTGGGAGCGGTCGCAATTGCCGTGGCGTGCGCGCTATCAGCGTCCCGGCGCGCTGTAATTACGCCTCTCTACCTTCCCAGAATTTTACCTATTTCATCCCGATACTCCCGGCATTATACTGATTGTGGAAAAAGACACAGTGATACAAAAAATTACGTATACACATACGCCAAGTCTTATCTGCCCTCGAACTGCGCTTTAAGGAGCGCCCCATTGTGTGAACCTTGGGGCACTCCGCACGGGGCGAGCGGACGGGCGGGCGGGCTGCGCGCCGGCTGCGGATTGGGCGGCGCTCGGCCAATCGCGAGCCGGCCCGGCGCGGCGCGGCGGCCAATGGCGGGAGGCGACGCGTTTTGTCGCATTGCGATCGTTGGGGTGATAGCGGGGGGCCGCCAGCGCGCCGGCGGCGGCGGTGGTGGCGGCGGCGGCGGCCGCGGCGGCGCGCCAGCCAGGCACAGGCCCGCCGCTACTCTATCCTCGTCTCACTCCCCCTTCGCCCTCGCGGCAGCTGCTCCTGCATCCTCGCCTCCTCGCCACGTCTCGTGCAGCGATCTCACGTGCTCAGCCCCTGCTACTGCTACTGCCGCCCGATAAGTCCCGATTTGCTTTGCGGGCCCCCACTGTGATTACATGTGTCGCGGTGGCTAATTGGCACCTTGCGGTGAAATGTAGTGTTTTATTGGGCGAAAACACACTCACGCACCGCGAAATTTTCGAATGCCGAGTTCCGTTGAGGAGGGAAAGAGGATTTGAGGGCGAAGTTTCTTTTACTTGTCGACTTTCGTGCACCGTGGGGCAAACAACTTGTTTTTTTCTTGTTTCAAAAGCAAACTTGTGGCCAAATAAGTTCATATGCGCTTTCACGAGTATTTATACATTAAAAAATAACCTCGTACATTGAGAAACATCGTAACAACTTGAAATTTCATTCCTTGTACTTCCGTATTCTTGAATTTTTCGCAGCAGTCTTTCTTTTTTTTTGAGAAGTGAAGCGGGACCACGTAATTGCTACTCATTTCACGCACGTTATATCGCCAATTAACATTATTGCAGTTTTCTTCGGTTGAGTTTCAGCAGACAAGATGGATGAAACAGCAAGTATTATAAAAAGGAGTGGGCCAGGTTCTCATTGTAGGTCGCTCACCTCAAAACCAAAATGTCCTGAAACCCCATGGAACTCGGTGAAACTGATAAAACCTTGTTTATTCCTCCATTCGTTCATTCCTCTCCTAGTGACATCACCCGCTATTCCCTTCCGCATGTCCCCCTCCCAAACAAACACTTTTCTTTGAGTTGATGTAGAGATCTAGAGGTGACTGGTGCCTCGAAAATAGGGATTGCAGCTCAATCGAATGACGGCAATGAAATTTGGATAAATGCTTTATTATCTAATTGATCTGCTATATTGAAAATGCTATTCTGAAATAATGGTAGCTCGAAACTATTTTTACGTGCTTTCTAAAAGCGTCTTCTTTTTTCGAACTTTCTACTATATGTTTTAAATGTTATAACGAATAGAGAAATTCGCTATTGTATTTGTTATGTTGTAAACTTTGTCTTCGACCATGTGTCCTCACTTCCAAACAATTTTCAGAGGAAATAAAATACATCCTTGAATCTCACCCACTTAACCACTTGTATTTACTACGAAAAATCATTTTTGAATTTTCTGTCAAACTTTATTTTTTATGACTTTACATTTTCAATACAATTTTGAAGATATTGACTTTCTAGTTCTCTTCATGTCTATCGTTTTTCTTCAATATGGCATGAAATTTTTTTAAAAATTTTTCTAATGAATTAATTGTTTAATAACAAGAGAAGTAAATATTTAGCAGGTGAGAACACAAAAACGACAACAGCAGCTAACTAATAAAAAATATGGATTTCATTATCAGACATGAAGCAAACTGAGCAAATTGACTGCGTGGAAAAGAACTGCAAGCTATCACAGAGGACTATGAACAGCTGATTAACAGATTTTTCCACAAAAATATCTGCCCTCATCAATTGCTCATTTTAAACATGAACAAAGCTATTAAAAACTGAAAATAAATTTGCCACACATAGTAAATAATCCACTCAATATTGTCAAAAATTGATGGAACTCATGCGTCTTTAATAACGCTCAAATTAATAAAACTATGCGTATGTAGTTGTATTACATCAAGACAGAAAACTGATATTCCCGAAGTCGTCTCAGACCAGCCGGTGATGCACTCCACGGTGACATCTAGTGGCGCTTTCTGTGTTATTGTTGTGGTACTAAAACGCACGGGCAATTACTGCTGCTCGCGTAGGGACGTACGTAAAGTCGGGACTCGTGCTTCGCAATATTAAGCCAAAAGGATTGTGACGTGAGACCGGTGCGTTGCCTAGATTGCAACGAGTCGCCGAAGACAGTGCTCGACTGGCACTTTTCGATACCAAAACGATTTCAAGCGTTTATATTGCTGCAGCAGCTCAAATTCTGAATGACTCTAACTCGAAAACATACATTTCTTCCTATAGAATACTTACGATAAGTATGTTACGATTATCTGGGGTTTGTGCACCCGTGCAACCCAAGTACGAGCCGCTACTGGTCAGTCGCTTTCCTACTGCCGTGGTTCGATTTGAGTCACATAATATTTCAGGTATTGTCACATAATTTTCATGTATTTCAGGTATTGAGTCACACATTATTTTCAGGTATTGTTGACTTATAAAACATGCTTTGTTTTGAGATTTATAAATGTCAATAAAAATCAAACGTAAAAATCAGTAAATTAAAATTATTGCAACAGGTCACTGCTGTAAAATTTGCAGACACATATTTCTAATTGCTTGTCAAGATCGGAAATTCTATGAAGCAGGTTTCGTAGAAGTCCGTATTGCTCGTAGGTTTTCATTCGTTTTCTTTTGCGTTGCATTGAGGAATTGCGCCCCTTTGTCCTCTGCACTGACTGCTCCACCTGCGACCTGTTTGCTCCGGGAATCACCCTCCGCCACCCCGCCCCGTCCCGCCCCGTCCAGCCCCGCCCCCCTCCGCCCCGCCCAGCCCCGTCCCCCGCACTCGCCGCCGCCGCCGCCGCCGCCCCCGGCGTATACGTTCGCCTCTCCACTGGGCGGTATAATTACAGCCATATAAATTACTCTCGGTTTGGAGCAGAGGAACAGGAAAAGTAAAAAGAAAGAAATTAAAGAAAGGAACTTTAAATTAGAACGTGGCTAATTCCTCCCCGGGCTTGGAGTAGCACCCAGTAATAACGTAAGAAACAGGTGGACCAAAAAAGCCGATGGACTTGCCGTAACGAGGCGGCCGGGCCGGGCCGGCCGAGCGCGCCGGCTGAAGGGGCGGCAGCAGCGGGGGCGAGGTGAAGCGGGGAGGGGCGGGGCGGGGACGCGAGGAGCGGGACGGGGCGGGGCGAAGCGGAGCACGGCGGGGCGGGGCGGGGAGGAGCGGGACGGGAGGAGGAGCGGGGGGCGGGGAAGAACGGGGAGGAGGGGCGGGGAGGAGCGGGGTGGCAGGAGCGGGGCGGGGAGGAGCAGGGCGGGGAGGAGCAGGGCGGGGATGGGCAAGGCGGTGAGGAGCGGGGCGGGAGGAGCGGGGTGGAAGGAGCGGGGCGGGGCAGCGCGTGGCGTGGCGGAGCGGAGCTGGGCGGGGAAGGGCGTGGCGAAGCAGGGCGGGGAGGAGCGGGGTGAAAGGAGTGGCGCGGGGTGGAAGGAATGGCGCGGGGCGGAGCGGGGCAGGGCGGAGCGGGGCGAGGCGGGGCGGGGCGGGACGGAGCGAGGCGGGGAGGAGCAGGGATGTAGGGGAGGAGCGGGGCGGGCGGGGAGGAGCGGAGCGGGGCGGGCGGGGAAGAGCGGGGCGGGGTGGGGTGGAGCGGAGAGGGACCAGCCAGACCGAGACAAGGCGAGGCGAGGCGAGGCGAGGCGAGAAAAAGAGGAGCGGGGAGAAGTGATGGGGCCGGGCCTCAGCCTCTTGCCGCCATTCCGAAATGCTACGAACGATACTTTTTTACGCTTATGAGTTATTACAGGCTTTAGTTGGCTTTTCTATTATTTTATTTCAAACGTGATATCTGAAAAAATTAAAAACCTTTTATTTCTTCACTAATATCTTCAATGCCTGGAAGGTGACTTTTTTTCTGTTAGATAGTTTCAAATACTTTTTGACTGTTCTCAGGACCTTGAAGTGATATCGAATCCGATTTCGTGTATGAGATGTAACAGGACGTAAATGTTGCTTTATTATAGCAACTGAAAGAATTTTAGAAACTATAGACAAGGAACATATAATGTTAGGAATAACGATAGCCTATATACAGTAATATTTTAATCATTATTTCGATTGAATAGGAGAAAAGTTATAAAATATAGCAAACAACCATTACAAAAGGTTTATTTCGGAAATGTTACACATCAATATTAATTACTATACTACAGATTTTCAATAGATAGACAAACTCAGTAGCAAATAGAGTGTGTAGAGTGTGTAGAAAACTCAGTAGCAGTTATTACATTATAATACAACTTGTCTATTTTTTGTATTATTCACATTTATAGGTACCTATTTCAAGAAGACATTTATGCATTTGTTTACTCTTTGAACTTATACAACCACTTTTGTATACTCGTAGTACTACGTTCCGCACGCCTTAGGTAACTAACGCACTACGCAATCGCAATCCGTTCTGGGCAGTCATGGTGCTCGCAGCTCATTTCTAAAATGAAAACGCAAATGTTCGTTGCACTCATTAGCACAGTGACAATGTTCAAGACCATTTGTATTGAGGGTGACAATGTTATATTCAACAACGAATTACTAATGTTTGTACAGAACTGACCTTTTTGCTCTAAAAATTTGGTAAGCAAGTTATATAAGTTTGAATTCCATAATGTTGAGGTTGTTTTATCTTTCACTTCTTTTACAATTTTGTAATTTTTGCTAGGTTATAGTACATTATCCTAATGAAGATCATAACCATTAAGCCAAAGATGATGAAGACATCTATTAATAAATTTGTGCAAGTAAGCTGTAATATTGTATTTTGTATAATTCTGAAAATTAATATGATCAATTTTTGAATAGTTATGCATAATTCTCGGGAAAACTTGACTTTTGATTTGAATTGATAATACTAGACTTTAAAACTCGACAGCATACGTCATAAATACTTAGAACCAAATTTTAATCTTTCCAAAGAAAAAAGTAAATATTACTTTTCTGACGAATCCCCTGCCAAGAATTTGGGAAAATACAATTCATCTTTTATTCTGTTTCCGAAAATCAGGAATTCTTGAACCCAACTATTACATGATGAAACACATATTCCAGTTGATGACGTATTTTGAAACATCCCGACGAAAAACTGCAAGGTGATGACTTTCTAATATACTCTTTAACCTAATTAGTGGAATTTCGTGCAGTCGTCAACCGTAACGCTAGCGTGCGCAGTGAGAACGCAATAAGAAGAATATCATTCGTTAAAATATTTAACGCGCCGGCATTTTCAAAAGTAATCCAAAGATTTTTAATGAGACATAAAATATATTTTTTTTCGAAATTGAAAAACAGTCTAGGAATTAAATTAAGACTTGACTCTTATTAGAGATAATGAAAAATAATGCCGGAGAAACTTCAATAAGTGGCGTTCATGTTATATTAAAAAAATAGCTTTAAAAAGTTCCATGAATTACGATTCTATTTAAAAGTATATAATAATAGAATTGGAATTATTAGTGGAGACGAAATTTGTTATGGCTATTTGATAGTGTGAAATAAATTGTGTTTATAAGGTGTTGTCATCAATATCCGGTTAATGAAAACATAACTTTATGAATACGAGTTCACTGATAAAAAAATTAAAATTTATAGATTCGTGTAATAAATTATCGGATAATATTTATTGAAAGTGAAGCTTACACTAAATCACGCAGCTTTTCAAGTACATTAACAAAATGGAAAGAGTATAGCTACATTCTCTTTTAGATTTTCTCGTAGTTCATGTATTTTTGACGAACAAAAAATGAAATTTTTGAAAACGATTGTCCGCCTCGTTCCTAACTTCTCCAATCTCTGTGATAGAGTTTTGTAATTCGCCTTTAACTTCTACAAACGGCTGGTCTAATCTCTCCTAAATTTCACTAATTTCTTTGCTAGTTTCCTCAAATGGTTACTGCATCATTTTATTATTTTCATCCAAATTCTCAAAACGCAGTAGCATCATTTACAGGAATTTACTGCCGAAAGAAAAAACGCCTGGATTTCGGAATCTCGAGTCGGCGTTCCCGGGAAGGCATCCGCGGCCTCTGCCCGCCTCGCCGTGGACGTCTTCGCGGTCGGATTTTAGGCGGCGGTCGAGCTGGAATCGCTTTATGGGCTTCATAAAGTGGTGGAAGACTTGGGCGACCGCGGTTCTGGCTGCGTCTGTTCCCCGCGGCGATCCCTTGTCGCCCCGTTCTCGTCCCAGAAGCGATTCCATGTGAATGTGGCAGAAGTTGTGTGGAGGCTGGCCGACATTTTTATTGTTCATTCAAATGTTCGATTGGCTGCTTTGACTTGTTTCCGAGCTTGTCGGACTGGACTTTGACCCTCGCTGCTGGATTCTGAGAACCGTTCCGTCATTTGTGAAAATAGTTTTACGCTTCTTATCTAACGAACAATGCTTGGAAAGTCTTATTACGAGATATTAATTTTAGAATTTCCAATGTAGAGTCACATAACATGCACAGTTCTGCAGAAATGAAACATAATAAAGTCATCTTATATTGCAAGGCAATACATGTGGCTGGCGACTGGTTCTGAGAGACCTTTCCTAAACCTCATAAACAACCAAATGATTGCGTTGACCACATTCCAGAAGAGACTGTGCCAGTATTCTAACAGGAAAGGTGAGTCCGTGCCATTCAACGATTATGATAATAGTTTCAATGCCTCAACTCTCCGTTAAGTCAATGCGCTACATAATTTTAAGACTAATTGGTTTTCTTATCTCTTCTTTCTGTTTTAAAGTATACATCGCTACACTGTCAGAAATTACATTAAATTTAATGTAGTTTAATGCACTTTTCACATTAAATTTAATGCACCTTTTCACATTAAATTTAATGTACCGTGTACATTAAAACGATAGTAATGTACATGTACATTAGATATAATGTGTAAATTAAAATCAATGTAGATTTAATGTACTGCCGTACATCAAATTTAATGCACCGTGTACGTTAAAGCGATTTTAATGTGTTTGTGCATTAAATTTAATGTTAAAATTAAAATCAATGTAGATTTAATGTAGGACTACATTAAACGTTATGTACCTTGTAAATTAAACCGATATTAATGTGTTGTACATTAAATTTAATGTTTAAATTAAAATCAGTGTAAGGTTTTATACATTTTCTACAGCTATTTGAACTTACGTACAATAAATTAAAAATATATTTTCAACATGTATATATTTAACAAAAAATATAAATGTTTAAAATTCGTATTTACATTCAAATTGGTAACAAACAAAATTGTAAAAATCTTTATAATAAAATTATAGCAATGAACATAGTACGCTAATTCTTTAGTTAACAATTTTTTCAAATTCTCCGGAAATATTTAAATTTTTTCAAAGAATTGTCACTGTAACAATGTTAGAATTTAGTACTCTTTACGGCTACGAAACATGTTTCCGAGCGTAAACGCGTCCAAAACATGTGAAGAAGTAGTGACAATTATAAATAATATACATAATTTTGTAGAGTTAATACATATTTAATACATATTACGTCTAAAGCAATATGTTCCGTAAACGTAAAGAACATATTATACATATCATAGCGGGCAAAACATCAGGCCTAAGAACCTGTTGAAGCTATTGGAAGTCGCGATAGCTCAGTGGTTAGAGCATCTGCGCGTAAACCAGAAGTCCCGGTATCGAATCCCAGTTTTAGTGACTATTCGTTGAACAAATTTAAATATTAAAATACATTTGTTACTCAGTACACGCATACAGTAAATTTAATTGCACACTACATTACATTTAATGCACACGTACGTTTAAGTTACTGTACGTGTACATTAAATTTCATTTACGTACATGACACTTACTTTAATGTACTTTTACATTAAAAGTAATGCGGAAATTTCTGACAGTGCTAGCATAGGTCTGATTTTCACTGTAAACTCTGCATTTTCTAAAATTTCAAAAGTTTGAATTCTTTCGACGCCTTCCTACACATGTATACATTGAAATACACTGATACAAAGGTGACATAGGTCCAATTTTCAGTGTTAACTCCGAAATTTCGGAAATTGCAAAAGTTTGTATTTTATCGCCGTCTTTCTACAACAAAATTGAAAAGCAAGTGCTTTTGAAAAGGTACTCCTCACAAGATGGTAAAATGTTCCCCTAAACCAAATGACATATGAGTAGTTACAGTATAATTAACATAAAAATAATATTTTTAAAAGGTTTCTTAGCACCCATCCCACACCCACACCCCTTTACAGCCCACAAACATGGTAATTTGTCACTACATTCTAAAGTTAAAATCTTACTGGGTGCTACACCAATGTATTGATAGTCATAATAAACACTCAAATAAATGCTCACAACTGTTGCAGACATTTTAAAAGTATATTTATTGTCAAGGTGATTTCAAGGCCGGAAAATGGTAAAAATGTTTTTCTTAAATTTTTAACTGCAGTCTAGCAGTCGAAAAATGCTTAAATAAATTCACAACAATTTGTGTTATGAGAAGAACTTTTGAGATTTTTTCGAGCCTGTTCCAGGGTTCTAAAACAGTACAAATTATTTTTTGTTATTTTTACAAAAATATTATTTTTACGTTGGATTTGGCACTGAGAAAGATATCAAGAAATGTTTTGTGATAGTATGAATGATTTTATTATTTTTCAATTTTTTCAATGTTAAGTTGACAAAAAACATTAAAATTTTAAAAAAACAGGATTTGGTCTTAGAGTGGTGTAGTTAGTGGGGCGGGGGCTAAGAAATCTTTCAAAAATATTATTTTTATGTTAGAGTTATAGTGTAACTACTCATGTCATTTGGTTTAGGGGAACGTTTTACTATCTTATCCGAGGGTACCCTTTGTTCTCCACAATTAGTTCTTTCAGTAACGTCATGTATATTTTTTTTTTCAAAATTGTAGTCGATTTCGCACAATTTTGTATGAAATATATGTGTGAAAAATGTTAATAATATCAAAAACAGAATATTTTAAAAATCGCAATTTTTTCTTTAAGCTTTTTATTTGGATAGTGCAAAATGTACTGTATAAGAATACATATCCGCGATTTTGCTGAATTCTAACGTTTTCTTCAAAACTTACACAAATGTAATTCTTTTCATATCCCTCTAAAGGTTAATATTTACATTACCGGCGATTTACTCTTGATCATAATTCCTTTTGTGAGTACATGTGCTTCAAATTATATCACAAACTTTCTCGATAACTCCAAATTTTTCTGTGAAAAGGACCTGGAAATACTGCATTTTCTGAAACGCTCAAATGCCATTTTCTCGAAAACGGCTCCAATTTTGTCTTCAAACTTTTAGTGGGGAGAGTGCTAACTGTCTTAGCACAAACAACGAAAATACCGTTTTGCTTTATTCTTTCTTTTTTCAAAAATTACATAATATTACTTTTTTAAAATACATCTCACGCGTTAATAGGAGGGGTGTTTTTTAAATAAGGTACGTTTCTTAATAACAAGGAAAATATTGAATATAATAAAAATATATTTTTCCAATAATCTACATCCTTTTATCTTTATTTCTACATATTTTCATTTTTGTTCAAAAATTTGTTATACCGTGCAATAAGTTTTTGAACTCAGACGTCAATGAAATCTGCCGCTGGTGAAAAAGTCCAATCCCTGACTGCAGTTCTCATTTCTTTGTTGTCGCTCTACCGTTGACAACCAAGAAAATCCTTTAAACGTCTAAACATGTGATAGTCAGTAGGTGCAAGGACTGGAATGTAAGTTGGATGAGCCATCTTTTGCCACCCAGCTGTAAGCTTTGTGTTTGTGCAGACGCATGGGAACATCGGCGGGCGACACAATGTTCATAAACATTTAAAAGTTTTATAGTTTGGTTCACAGACATACCATACGGCTGGGAAAGGCGTCAAAGAGCGGGCAAAGAATGTTGGAATCAGAAACTCCTGCACACTACGGCGATCATGTGTCAATATCACTCCCATTCACAAACGGACCTGCTCTTAAAAAAATCAACATGCGTAGTTTTATTACCAGCGATTTGTGTACATTGCGATACTATATCAGAATCAAACCAAACCAGAACCAGAATTTTTAACTGTTTTATTACTAATTTATTACCGCAAACCCGATTTTTTTATCACTCATCTTCACCCAAAAAATGGGTGGCAGGCCAGCTTGATATCAAGCTAACCCGCCATCCCCTGTTTAATTTCTGTCTGGTTTGGTTTGATTCTGCTATAGTGGGCGCACCAGCTGGATGGACCTCATTGTGAGTAGAAGCGCTTCAAATGATTTCCACAGAAGTCGTGTGCGATTATACTGCGATTTTTCTAACTTTGCCCCTCAAGGCCACTCAAATCCCATCTTCGCGATGGAATATGTCACGGTATTTCGCATCTTTCTCAGTCGTTCCGCTAGGTTTCGCATGATGATCGCAACCGTATCAAGCGGTGCTTGCGACTTCTACCGGCAAGACGGAGAAAGACGCGAAATGCCGTGTGATATTCCATCGCGAAGATGAGATTTGAGTGGCCTTGAGGGGCAAAGTTAGAAAAATCGCGGTATACACAGCTGGTGTAGCCGCCCGCGTTCACGGGGCGACGTGCGTATCCGCACGGCGGCGGCGGGAACACGGGCGCGGACGTTATCACGTGCCAACGTCGACAGTGGGGCGCGTGCGGGCGGGCGGGCGGGCGGGCGGGCGCGCCACGCCGCGCCGCGTGCCACTGCGAGAACGCGATCCCGCGTGCCACCACGGCGGCGGCGGCAGACAGCGCGGCGACACGCGTCTTCACACGCGGGTGCGTCAGCGCGCGCACGCGACCCCACGCCGACGGGGATCGCGCCCGAGACCCTGACAGCGCCAGCCAGCCAGCCCCACGACAAGGCCGTTTGTTAGGTTAACGTCTCTTATCTCGTGCAATTGTCATAGGTTTCTCACCTTCATATGAACAGGCACTAAAATATTTTTTTAAGTTATTAAAAGTTATTTTTAATTGCACTTGATTTGTATATAATGTAAAATTATTTAATTACATGTTATTAATTACTTAATTATGTATTAAATAATTATGTAATTATACATTATTTATTTAATTATATATTAATAATTATTTGATTACAAATTGTTGAACAATATTTTAGTGCCTGTTTAATAAGGTCAAAAAAACCTACAATTTAATTAGTTTAGTTTGCGTAGAAAACCTTGTATTGCATTTCCTACCTTGTGAGTGAAGGTTTCATTGTAGTGTATACCATGCATATATGAATCACATACATGAACCCTACATATATGAACCCTTCATTTATGAATTGCGTAGATCGTAGTAAATAGTGCTTTAGTGATTTTTACTGTCACTACCATTTATTTCACAGCAAATTGTGTTTGACTTCTCTCTGGCAGGTAAAATAATATCATAGACAAAAGCACAATAATGCAGCAGCAATAAAACAGCACAATAATGTGCAATATTGTGCTGCTCCCAGGAAGTTATACTTGAAATACTGTATTCACAATACTTTTGGTTAAATTAATTATGTCATTAGTTTTGTTACTCTATATCAACATCAAAATGTTTTCTAAATATAATGTAACAATATATTAGATAATAATATAATAATATATTATATTTCTTTTCCCATAAACATGAGTTGTACACTGTTATGAAAAACACATTACATATAATTTAAACGACTCTTCATGAAATTTATAGATCAAATGAATTCTATAAATAAATCATGCATTTTTATGAACTTAAAGATTTTTCTTAAAAAATCAGAATTATTGTTTGAATTTCTTTCTATGTGAGCGTAGGCAATTAAGAAACCGTAGCCACCGTGCAAATATCATTGAATGCCATCAGGCACCCTTGACAGTGCCAGCTCAGTCGTGTCATTTGCTCAGACGGCCGTTCCCAGGGGTTTTAGCAGTTTTTCTCCAAATTCCCCTGCCATTACCTTGGAAACGTGTGTTCGGGATAAAGCGACTTATTTAACTCCGCATTTCCCAACGCTGGATGCCTCCTTGTTAGCTACACCTGTCCCACGCTAGAAGTCGGAGAAAACAGTCCCAGTGTTTAATTCCTATTATTATGATATGCGCAACTACTTCCCAAACTACGCTTGAAGGAAATAATTACATAATGTTGTATTTGTTTAATTAGGAGTGTCTCAGCTTTCAAATATTATCCATTCTTTATTACATGTAGGTTGAACACATTCCAAATTAGCTAAAATGGAAATTTGCTTTCTGTATACGTGAAAGCGTCATTCAGAGTTTGGCTGTCGTAGGCATAAAGGACGTAAACACATTGTTTAAACACATATTTATGGTTGATGCATATCAACGTGCGCGTTTTGACGTGCTTCGAAAGAAAATTAGTTTTTCAAAGTATTGTTATTTTAAATCGAAAGAAGATTTAATATTGTTTGTAAGTGTCGTCTTACGATTTCTGCTTTCGTTTGGAGTATCCAACGAAAAAACACTTCTCACAAGATTCCGAGTGGCCATATCCAGAAGTGTTTATACCACTGCAGATAAAATCAACTCCGCTTTTCCTTCGAACGAAGTATGTCAACGACCATCTGTTGACACAAAACGTAATTCTTCGCCAAATTTAAAGCGAAATGCATGGACGTGAGGTATTCTTTTGTGGTGTTTTTTTTATGGTAGTAATTTTGTGGTGAAGAAATGTGAAATGTTTCTTATAAAGAAAGCTGCTGGTGAAAAAGTGCGTAGAGTAAACGTTTTTGGAAGAAATTGAAGAAATTAAGTAAGCCTATTATTCTGCTAAAAATGTTTAACATTTTACTTTGCAAACTCCGTAATTAATTTAACATAAAATAATTTAATTTTGTCATTTATATAATGAGTGATTTCTATATCAATGAAGCCATTATTTGAATATAAATTCCATTATTTATTTCGACGACTTAGGTGTGTGTTATGATTCTATTTCTAACGGTAGCACCGTATCTTTATTATTTAGAAATATAAGAAGTATAGGAAATTTGTTAATAATTTTGTGGATGAGACAAGTCAAGCTACAACCCACATTCATTTCATTACATTCTGTGAAATTTGGGTTGATAGTAATGAAATAAATTCATACACGTTACCATGCTATGCCAATTGTAACGGTAGTTATTGAACCGGAGTTATTATGCTGTAGAAAATCAAGTGTAAAGTCTCTCAGATTGAAATTTGCATGGAAACTGCTGATTCTTTATTACTAAATATCAATACAAGTGATGTACACTTCAAAATGTTTGTCTATGAACTCTACATTACTGCTGTAAAATTAATTATTTAATAACTTTCAAGTTGCTTATAAAATATAAGTAACTGGTTTAAGAAGCTTCTCCGACAATGATGGTCCTTGCTATACGGAAACCGTCCCTATGTATAATTGTAGTTCCTGTTGTCTGTAACGAAGACTTTACTACAATAAAACAATTGAAAAAAATTCACAATATTTCTGTTGATTTGGCAAAAAATATGAAGAATAATTTTCCCTCCCATAGTTTTCGCTCACATAATTAACTCAAGCATTCAAAGCGGTGGTTTTCTGATAGACTTCGAGTTTAAAGTTTCATCATAAATGGAAACGAACAAGAAGTAATTTCTAAAATGCGAACTTGACGCTGCAGATTGAGACATAAATCTATTTAACAAAAGCCCGCCTCCCACCCGTAAATATTGTAACAATTCCAGTCTACTTAACATATACCACGTAATTAACCATTGTCTTTATTACAGCACCCACAAACAACAATTTTAGCAGGAGGACGTATTTGAATAAATTTTGTAAAGAAACTGAAATCTTTAATGATATCTAATAATGTCCCTATACTTCCCCAATGTAAAGTTTCTGTTTTTTAGGACTAAGTTTATAATGTATTAATTTTAACTGTGTAAATCTTGCTCAGTGTGTATCACTTATTATAGTTACTCAATGTCTTGTACAACTAACTATTGCTGTTAATGTAAGATTCAAAACTATAAGTATTATTGTACGTATAATTGTGTTATCAAACTTAACACTACTATTCCTGTACCCGCATGTAAAATTCAATTGTCGATAATGACCATCGATGTTGATGCGACAATAAATAAACTTGATTGATTTGCTCACAAAACAGTAAAAACTGTAGGTGACGTATGGGGGAGAAGATCATCTTCGCACGTTTTCTTGAGTTCCAGACTCACTCCCCAACATTTTAACTATAAATACGATAGTTGAAAGATGAATAAAACAAAAAATGTTTCATCTTGAAAATACTCTTCATTGTCAGGAAAAAAATTCAATGTGGATGGACGCAATGATAGAGACCGGAAAATATGTAGTATTAAACGTCAGAATATGTACATAAGGATGTAATGAAAACTGTAAGAATATGTAATAAATATGTAAAATCGGATATAATATGTAATATTAAAATTCTCTGAATAAAACAACATTTTTATAGCAAGAAATTGTATTTAGAAAAAATTACCTAAATACATTTTAAAATTAATACAGTCGTTTTAAAACATTGTGGAGAGCACAAGTTGATGCACACTTTGCATCATACAACTTTCTTGTCAAAAGAAAAAGCTTCATCTTTTGTAACCCAGGACCACAGTTTAGCAGCCAAACTAGACGCAATAAAAGCCATCGTATTGGTGATATCTAGGACCAGCAAACATACACTGCAGCATGCAACATTTTTATCGAAGTGTAACATGTCTGCGATCGCAATTTTTTCTCGGAAATTAAGGTTACAGGTCACAAAACTCGGTGTCAATGATACTTTTGATACTCAGATTTCACAAATAATGTAGGGAAAAGTAGTGACTTTTTTAAATACTTCTTTTCATAAAAAAAATATTTAATAAAATTGAAGAAAATTGATAGAATAAGAAAATACATTGTGAAAATAGCAAAATATGTAATATAGTACTAAATATGTAAAAATATGTAATGAATAAACTGAATATGGTGTTAGGCGGGCGATGATTTGCCAAGATTACAATTCTGAGAACGGTAAGTAGAAAGACAAAAAAATATGTAATTACATAAAAATCTGTTCTCTAATGATAAATGCCGAAACATTAAACGTTCAGTACGTTGAGCAAGCGCACGTTGAAAGCGCGCAGCGTTGGGCGGCGGAGGCAGGCTTCGGCTCCACTGCGGGTGCGCTGTGCACGGCAGCGCAACGTTCGTGTCGGGCGCGGGCGCGTAGTGCGGTAGCGGGCTCCGCTTAACGCGCGTGTCATGCGCCTCCCCCCTCCCCTCCTCCGCCCCCCCCCCGGCCTCCTGGCGCCGTCGCGCGCCCTCGTCCGCACTCCGCCAAAGGCTGCCACCCGCGTGCTTGTGTCCCTCCAACTCCGAAACTGTGTTTACGGTTTGACAAGAAAATGGCCGGGATCAGACCGCCGCGCCGCGCCGGCCCGGCTCCTCGCGTGCAATGCTCTTCCCATCGTCGCCCCCACCCCCACCGCCACTCCTCATCTGCGCCCGCTGCCTGCCCTTCGGGGCGGCTGGCCTCCCGCCTGCTCCGGCCAACGGGGAGGGGACAGCAGCGCCGCCGCAGTCCCGATGACGTAACGGCATCCGCGGCCCGCCGTAAATCCGGGGAGTTGGTTTATGGGGGCTGTTTTATCAAGCTGTAGCATGATTGCGCCTCTCGTAGCTCGTCTCGCCGGAACGCCACAGGGAGACCGCCAAGTCGGGACGTCGCGTCGCGTCGGGCTCCGTCGCGCACACTCGATCGAGTCTCCGGTGAAGACGTATCTGTCACGCGAGCGGGGCGTGACACCGCTTCTGCTTCCGGAAACGAGATGGCCCCCGCGGCCCGCACGGCAGGCCGACACAGTGTGGAAGCGAAGGCGAAACGTCAGCGATCCAGAGGAGCAGCGTTTGCTTGAGTTCCTCCGCACAGCTTCACATGGAAATTCCAATATTCTTGGAGGGCCGAAAGGTTCCAAAGATCTACAGATATCTACCAAGAGAAACAATATATTGTTGATCAATTGATGGCTTTAGTCAGTTTAGATGTTCAGTTGATTAACTTTAAAGAATGTGGAACTCTATAAGTAAAGTCTGCGGATGAGAAGATCTGGATGTGCAATTAGAGACGAAGGAGCTTGAACATTATTCTGGTATTTCTTGTCTAATTAGTGAAGATCTAACATTGTTTCTCTTGTGCTACACCAGAAATGTCGTGGTCGCGGGCCCTGCACACTGCGTCCAGAGCAATTGGTATGAAATTTAAAAGTAAGAGTTGCACTAATTTCTCCCAGGTCGCGGTACGTCATTGGATTCTTGACTCATGGCAGTCTTTTGAAGAAGTCAGTTGACCAAGAGGCCCCAAATTTACTCGTAGAAGTATTAATTTCCATTTCTTCTACTAAAACAGAGAAATTATCCATTAAAATGAAATACATCAGTAATATTTGAACTTGTCAATTGAGAGAAAAATTTTTTGAGTCGAAGGATCTTGTTTTTGCAATAGCATTCACTTAATAATGAAATATTTGCATAACTTCCTACGTTCAGGTTATGGACAAAACTTACAAAAGAGCCACAAGAGTGATTTAATAAAATCTAAAACGATGTTTTACTAGAGGAAATTGATTACCTAGAGACCTGATTTCACATTATTGCTAAACACATTAACGTAATAATATAATAAAACGTAACCCAAAACGAAAACAGCCAAAGAATTTTCATATCCTTGCTCCATAACAAAAACGAAGTGCCAGGGAAAATTTAAACAGTGCAATAAAGTTACGAGTAAAAATAATATAAAGATAATTCAAATCTCAATATTTTGCTCGAAAACATCCTGAAAACATGTGTTCGAATGAGGCAACCATTTTTAATATATATCAATCAGTTGGTCCATCATTTAAAAGACAGAAAATGTTTCAAATAACAGTTTATATATTAAAAAGAATACAAATCCCAAACAACGTTTCGGAAACAGCTGGTTTCCATCATCAGGTGACAAGTCATATAAACTGTTATTTGAAACATTTTCTGTCTTTTAAATGATGGACCAAGTGATTGATATATATTAAAAATATAGACAGAAATGGAAAATATTAATTGATGCAACCATTTGTCGTGATATATTTGAGCGCGTTTTGTTCTTGAGTTAGCTTCCCTGCTGTGGGTTGCGCGTGTACAGCGCCTTTGGAGTTGGAGGAGAATGAGGGCGGCAGGGCCGTAGCCAAGATTATTTCTCGGGAAGGGCTTCCAAAATTTTAAAAATGGATAGTACGAGATTTATTATAATATCTTTATCGGGTCTGTTTAAAAGAGATGCTCTTAAAGAATCAAACACCAGCATGATTTTAAACATATTTAAACATTATTTCCACATAAAATTATTTCGAAAGTTTAAACATAATATTTAATTTATTATTCTCTATTCCAATAATCCTAACTACAGGAGGCATCAACTACAAAAGCAATTTTCTGATCTTCGTTCCAACTGTCAATCATTTTGTCCACAGTGATATCCCTATGAATTGAAATAAAGGCTAGTGCATTGAGTCTGTTATCACGCATTACACTACGTATAAAACTTTTTACTCTCATCATGGTAGAAAATGACCTCTCCACACTAGCAGTTGTTACTGGCAAGGTAGCTAAGATAGTATCTAATAGTATGTAAATATACTGGATCGCAATTCTCTAAGACTTTCAGCACCTCCAGGTTAGCATCTATGGTGGAAGCTTTTTTACACCATAGTTCATACTCAGCTTTTACTGCAGAGAGCGATGTTCTGTTATCAAAGTATGGAGCTAAATTTTC
Source organism: Acheta domesticus (assembly GCA_031308135.1). Classification (NCBI taxonomy): domain Eukaryota; kingdom Metazoa; phylum Arthropoda; class Insecta; order Orthoptera; family Gryllidae; genus Acheta; species Acheta domesticus. The sequence goes on from JAHLJT010000631.1 coordinate 241,170,179, forward strand.
CGACTAGTTCATTTCATGGATGGAAGTGAAGCCTAGAAGAAGCACTTTGAAACCTTGGAAGAATATCTTCATTTGAAGTCTATCTGTCTGTCTGTACTTTTATACATTCCGATATATTTGGATACATTTACACTAATAAATAAATAATTAATTAATTAATGAAAAAAAAGATCAGAATTTCGGGGAGGGCTTCAGCCCCTCGAGCCCCTCCCCTGGCTACGTGCCTGGAGGGCGGAGTCAGGGAAGCTGCCTCAGCTCTCAGGAGCGCCATGCTTCTTCAGAGGGCAAACCCTGTTTGACCCTCTACGAATCTGAACCCGCACGAACCCTGTTTGACATGCCTGTGCTAGACACACTGCGAGTAAATTTAGAGTACTGTATAAGCGAGTTCTTAAATGATTTATTCAGGAATATTTTAAAGATTTCAGATACTTATATTTTTTCTGTCACATTTTTTTTCTTTTTCTCTTCATTAAATTCAATGAGATTCTCACTTTTCAAAAAAACCTTTTTACGCGCATGATATTTGAAATAATATTTACATTCAGTTCGAAGATTCGGTGGCATTACATTTAGATTTGCTATTTTCTGTTTGCAAAGGAATATCTTAACGTGTTCTTGCCAGTCACTGTTGTAATGAATTTAGTCCTTTCTTTCGACTAGTGATTTCATAATAATTCGTAAAGCTCGACCAAGCTAAGAATGGAGAAGGTGACTGCAGAGCGTCGTGGAACTAATAGTGTAAAATCGGGTCTGTACAGTCAGTTTCGCTAACAAAAGTCGCGAGGAGCGGGAAGCGAGTTGTTTATCGGCGTAGCTTTGGGAAATACGAGTTCTTGTCGAGGTGTGACACTTCGCGGGCAGGCAAGACGCCTTGCATATAATGTTATTAAATTTTGTGGTAGTGAAAAAGATGGACCTAAAATACCACTAGAAAGCACAAACAAACGTGCAAGCTGAAAGTTATGTGTAAACACGATACGCAAAATTCAAAAAGAAGCACGCGAAGCTGAGAGACATGGGTTTTTGATAACATCGCCGAAACGATGTTATGGATGAAATGGACAAATGCATTATTAGACGTAAGTTTTTAGAATACTACGAAGTAAAAAAAATTCCAACTTCAAGAAAATTGTATAATTTTTCTTAGCAAGAATTACATTTTACTAGAAGTAAAGAAACATAAAAAAAATCTGTAAACCTCCATTAATCATGTATGTATTACTGTTGTAATGTGTATTTTCTAAGTCGCTAATGACCTAGCTGTCAATGCGACTTTAAATAAAAAAAATCAGAAAAAATGTGAAATCTTTAGGATTTATATTTAAAAAGTGCAAAAACGTTAGAAGACGTCTTTGTAAACGTGAAGATATTGTGGCTTAACGGTAGGAAACTCTTACGGCTTCAGAGATTGATACCGCTTCTACGGAATTACCCCATGAAATTCAACTTCAGACTTACATTATACAAGATTTACTCTCAGTATTTTATTTTTGTCACGTTAAGTTGATTTTTTTTTACTTTTTATCATTCTAGTACAAGAATACAATAAAAATACTTTTTTCTTTATCTAATTTTTAGTACTTATTTATTGAGTGTAAACATTTTGTATTCTTCTTCATTCATCTTTTTTAGACTTTATGCGATTTGTGAGGTATGCAATAAAGTACCAAAACATTTAATTTACTGTCATAAGTATTTAAAATGTTCTTTATTATGGTGATAGTTGCTTCTTACATAAATTTTATTTAGTGCATATTCTGAGAAGCTACTTTAATGAATTATATGAATGTTATAGTACAAATTTTCTGCTCATCGAAGGAATTCGATCGAAATTGAATCATTTTGCAGAGTAAATTTTTTTTTCTTCCAATACGAGGTTCAGTCATGCCCAAATACAGTCAAAAAATCATTGGGAAGATACCAGATTTGTAACAAAATAAATCGTTCATTTCCGAAACAGTTTGGTAGGATCCCATTTTTAATTTCATATGAGTGTCCTTATATCACCGTCTCTGTCGCTTCGGCTGTAAACATAGACAGTGGCGCGCTCCTGTAAACATCATTCTCAACTTGGTCCCGTTATAGCATAGATTACTATTTTATTTTGTAAACAAGGCTCTGGTCTCGAGATCGAAATCATTTACGTAACCTTAACTTCTAGAACTGCTTTTTTCCCGGGTATGAGCATATTGCATTATCATTTTGTAAATGATGAATTTCTACGAATCTACCTGTTATGTGCTCTGCTCTACTTGAAATGTAGTTGTTGATCTTGATGTTCGTATTTGAAAACTTTCTTTTTCTGAATTTCTACATGTTTTGTAGAGATAAATCAGCCATATGGCTATCGTTAGCTACAGTAATACTGTTTCGTAAAGTGTTACAATTGTAATAAAATAATATACAATTTATACAGCACTATAATTTAAACAAAACTCAGGTGTATTGCAAGTGTGAGAAACATTCAAACCCGCTGACCGACTGACGGCGTTTTTTTCTGATAGAGACAGCATACGCTCTCTGAAAATTCAAAGCCGTAAATAATGTTAATAATGAAATTTTATTCCACGACTCGGAGCCAGCCGGTTTACAAATATTCCCCGTGAGCCCAGTCCATTGTGGCATATGTTAACAGGACGATTGCGCCGTATACTCTGGGAGATTCCGTTCCAACGTATGAGGCGTGTGTAGTTGTTGGGGCCCGCGCCGGGGGCGAGGGGTACAACTCAATTTCGAGCGGGGGGACGAGGGGGTACCGTGGGGGACGGCGGGCCCTTGCTTTTACGGTGCCCTCGGGCGCTCGCGGCGTCGGTCGGTAGCCGCAGCGGCCGCCACCTCCGCGCCGCAGCCACACAGTGAGCGAAGACGGAATTACTGGCGCGCACAAATCAGATTTTGCCTACAATAGCTCTTTGTACGTATATTGTAGCGTCGTGGCGCGCTCAAACGGTGCCTACCTGCTCAGAGCAGGAAGTTGAACAAAGGTGTAGAAGATGACGCATTGGGGATTTCTGCCTAGCGCAGATACGGCGCGGAGGCAATGGGGGCGGCGAAATACCAATATAACGGGCGAGAGCAAGGCCTCTCCCCTTCTTGTTCTCAGTAGCGTCGACGGGAGTTCTGCGTAAGTTTGTGCGAGTGGCGCACGTGGACAAGGGGCCGGCAATTCATTGTCGTGACGAGCGAGACATGCATTAGGTCTCAGATGTAGAGCGGTGTGTTCGATTAAAATCTCTCCTAGTAGTGGGATCTATTTAGTTAGTCAATTGTAAGCAGTGAAATTTGTTATTTGTGACTACGGTCTAGTTTATGAATAAACTCACTGTCATTACAATCCACTTCGTCTGTGTTTTGATTACACCCGTATGACGCCACAATATGTACAAATCCAACAAAACTGTAAAACCATTATTTCAATAAAGACACAAGGGATACGTGAACGAGCGGGGGAACTGAATTGAGACAAAATATTTCTTCTTGGGAGCTGCTACTACAAATACTACACAAACAACGTGCACTAAGCACACGAAATACTTTAACAACGAAGCACACAAATCCGGAAAACCGAATTAAGTGCAACAGAACCTTTGACAACCGCAAACACTCAACCAGCGCGCGGAAGAGCTCCCTTACGGGAGCAGACCGCAAGAACAGACTGCACCGACTTCGTGTGTGTGTGTGTAGCTCTTTGGTTTTTCTTTCATACGGAAATAGTCACTAGTACGGAAGTGATTCTTGGGCGTACGATGGGAGCCTAGATCGTCATTTTCAAGTCAGGACGCCAAACGCACTGTCATTTTGCACAATTTAGTACGAATTTATGGTGACTTTGTAATAAACTCTTGTGGTCATTCTCAATATGAGAAACGAGAGCAATATTGTTTTATGACGGTCCAGTGATTTATATACTTTGCAGTGTCCAGTTGTTGTATACGACCATGACTTTCTTTCGAAAATCAAAATCTTTTACACCAAAATTCTTCTTCTTCGCGAATGAGTCACTTAGGTCCACGCGGCATCGACACTTTTCGGCCTTCTTGTTTGCCCAGTAATCTCTCATAGGCAACGAATGTGTCTGCTTTCGTTGTTCAGACCATATGTTTCGTTTGACTTCATTTTCCAACTCGAAACTCAGCAATTTTGCAATTTTTTAATAATAGTACGATCTTGTAAATTTGGAGATCCCAATTCTCTAAGGTCCTTTTCCGTTTTTCTGTATTAATTCGGTCTAGCGACTTGCTTTTCAAGAAGTCGTGGGTCTGGTTTGTTAACCTGCTAGCATTCATTCTTTCTAAATTGGATTCTTTGGATTCTTCTGGATTTTAGGAATTTGTCGTTTTCTTCAGGGTTGGTTTCGGGTAATTTATATCATTCTTGATTTTAGAGCCAAGATGTTTTCTCATAATTTTGCGCTCTTTAACTACTAAATGATGTTCTAAAGTTCTATGTTGAAGGTTGAGAATTTCTAATGTTTAGAGAATGTTTAGAGGGCGAGTTTTGCAGTATTTCCATGCTAAGCACTTTTTGTTATAAGTGTTGTTAATTGAAATGCTGTTTCCATTCTTTAAATTCCTGTTTTTATGGATTTCGTTTCAGTAATCCATTCTCCTTGGTATTTGAATTCTTTAACGCGGAATATTTTGTTATTTCCAATTTTACGTTGTCGTGGGGCTATTTTAATATCTGCCATAAATTTTGTTTTTTCAAATGAATTTTGCAGTCCGATTTTTGCCGCTTGTTCATGTAATATTTAAAGTTGTTTCTGTGCATCTGGAATATCTTTTGTAATTAGTTCCATGTCATCTGGGAAGGTTAAAAGATCCAAATTCACCCTTCGGATTTTGGTCCTTGGGGATGTGTTGGAGCCCCTGCTTTTCTTTATTCTCGAATAACTTTTTCCAAGGCGCAGTTGAAAAGTAAAGAATAAAGACCGTCTCCTTGCCGCACTCCCGTGTCTATTTTAAATCCTTTGCTTTGTTCTCCCATAAATTTGACTTAAGATATTGTATCCGTAAGTGTTTCCCTTATGATGTTTGCACCAAAATTATTTATTATTTAAATTATTCTATTAAAAGTACATTAATGAATATAATAATATTATGTTAACTTAAGAACAATTTGAGAATGTGATTAATTCTATAATTAGCAAATATTAAGAATGCAAAATTCTGCTAATTAAAATCTTCAATCTAATCCTAAAATAATACGAATAGCAATTCAACATATGCCAAAAAATAATCTCTAATTGCAATGTAGACATGCTTTGTGCAACTAATATTAAAGTACCATTTATATGTAATATTAAAATAAAATGTAGAATAATATTTAGCCATATATTCATTGTGATATTTCATAAATTCTTCCTCATCTACACAGGAACCTTTTTAATTTTACTTTCGTTTAAATTATTATCTTTCCCATTTCCATTATGGCATTATTAGGTTAGTGCTTGTTTACTGATTTAATTACCCTTATTTTTTATTAAATTAGCATTTGTTTAGTGTTTAACTTGTTTTATTTTTCGATTAGAACAATCATTTAAAGTTATGAAAAGCTGACGATCATTGAAACGAAGACAATGATGGTGTCTTCTATATGAACGGCGGACGATACGAATTAGTGTTCAGCGACAAAGAGAAAATGTTTTCCAGGAGATCGTTGTTGCAAGAAATACGTACAATTCGCAATAAATACCTTCTTTACCAACATTATCATTGGTTGTGCGTTTCAAAAACAAAATAAAAGGTGATTATTGTTAATGAACCATTAATATTATTTTGAAATATGTCAATGTATATATGACCACTTAAAACAAAACAAAAAAATACTTGTTAGTATTCGAGACAAATGTGTTTTGGGTAGTGTTTGGGGCTGTTAAATCCAAGTTTGCTGGTTCAAGTCCGATCGAACTGTGGGTTTTTAAGGTGGAAAATCCTTCGTATGCCTCCTTTCGGAGGGAAAGTGAAACCGGCAATCCCATGTAGTAGATTTACTGTATGTAAAATATCGTCAAGCTTAAAAGAAGCCTCTAAGCTTAATTCAAATCGCCTGTTTCGTCGCCCGAATAATACCTTCTTTCTCCGCTACTTGGAGTGTAGCGAAATTTGCGTGGTCAGACGGAAGAGTAGGCCTCATGGCCTGAGCCTCGTCACGTGAACTTTTTAATTTTTTAAAATTTATTTCTTCTCGTTCGACATTTCAGTCTCTCGAGGGGTTTGAAAACAGTACATTTTATATTATGTTTTGGATTTGGCCATCCATAGCAAATGAGTATTCATTCCTACTCGTGAAAACATGGTCTAAGGTTCGATGATTTGTTCAGGCTTCTTGGTTCAGTTTGAGGTGTTACGTTGAAAGTAAGGTAGTGCTAGGAAAGGTGTAGAAACAGAAGTTACAGTGGCCTCAGTCTATCCTTGGGGAATCTTGATTTAATACGGGGCCATGAAGGACGGCGGTCCAGATTAAATATTGTGGAACAGGGGGAAGAGTAAAGATTTTGAAAGAAATAGTCAGCAATTTTGTTTATGTGTTCGTTTAATGGCAATATATTTAGCTCGCGATGAGTTTGGGAATTTGGAATAAACCATGGTGCCTTGAGGGTCTTTCTTAGGAACTTATTTTGGAATGTAACTATCTTTTGAAGGTTACAGTGAAGGTTGAATTGAATTGAAATGATTGTTATTTTAAGGCGCATTGGGCGATTTTGTGACCGTACGTCGGCTGCTGCGCAGGGCCTGCTTATCTGCATGTTGGGCTCCTGTGCTGCGCCGTGAGCGCCGCGCGGTGGCAGCCGCTGCAAGTAGCAGCCAGACGCCGCCGCCGCAGCGAGGCTTCTTCGCTCTCATGAATATGAAGCACCGCGCCGCGGGCTGGTTACACGCGTTATTACCTTTTTATGCCGCCGAGAAGCTGCTGCAGCTCGCGCCGCCCCCGATCATCCCCTCCCCCTCCGAGACATTCCCCCTCCCTACACCCCGCCAAGACGGCTCCTGGCGCGTCTCTCCAGCCACCACTCCTCCTCCACAAAGGAAATCGAAAAACAGTGGCAACGAGCGACGTGAGAAATACATAATGGGTAGTGATGGTAGAAATTAGACCTTTAAATTTAAAATAATCTCATTTTGAAAACAAGGCTACAGTTTTGTTTTTTTTCGCGACTTGGCCATCATGGGGCCACGCGTTACGTTCATCTCCCCGGGGTTCAGTTATGATTATTAGGGTAGTTGCACGTTACTTTTCTGTAGGAGGGAATCAGCAATTTAATGCTGATTCCATTTTTATACTCCAGGATTGTTAGCCCTGGGGGATGGGGTGAAATGATGATGATGATGATGGTAAATGATGAAATAGATACACACAACACACCCATTCCCGAGGCGGGACTCGACCCCGCGATCCTTTGGTCCGAGACCGCTACTGCACTACTTTCTTAGCGATCTCGGCCACAGGATTGGCTACAGCTTTTTATAGCATTATAAAAATTAATATTCAGCATTTTGTAGCATTCGTCGAGAAAATTATTAAGCGGGAAGTCTTTGAGTTAAAAAAAATATTGGTTTAATATTTTGCCATTAGTGAAATTCAACAAAAAAAGAGAAAAAAGCAACTAAGGAGCGTAAAAAGTAACGCGAGCGCCGCGCCGTTGGGTTAGGGCCTTCTTCTTCTTCTTCTTCTTCTACCCATGACCTTCTGCGTACAGCGAACTGAAGAATCGGAAGCTCCTTCAGATGACCCTGAGCGCTCAGGCATTCAGAATCAGTTTTTTAAAATTGTTTTTATCATATTTTACTTTGTTTTTTTCACTTACTACTAAACATTAAAAGTTATAAAAATTCCCATCAGTTGCATAAGATGCATCCTTTTTTTTTGACAAGTTACTGGAGGGAAAAAAGTGCGTCTTATACACTGGCAAATACGGTGTATTCACTGATAAAAGAATTAGAAAAATCATCTAGGTTTCATTACCTGTTGAGATTGTTGTTTCTTTGAATTTAAAACATATTTTAAAACCATTATGTCTAGTCGCCAAAATACCCAACTCGGAGTCCAGAACATTTTTTTTCACACATCTCTCCTTACGTTCTTGTATTCATACGTATGATAACGTTTACACAATGAAAATACACGTACGTTTTTGTTTGTAGTTAGTGAATAAATTACATAAGTATATATTGTTCGTGCACGAAGAGTCGTTTACTAATTTCTGAGCTTAAAACCTAAGAAAATGAAGACTGCAACAATAACGAAATACTAGTTCTACTGGGCAATATATTTCGAATATCCTTCAATTTGAAAATGGGCATGTCGGGCTCAAAAACTCTCAGTTTCAGAAGTTGGCAATCCTAGGTACTAGCCCGCAGAGCCGACTAATTAGGCATTTAGTTCGGTTCTCTTCACTGCTCCGAGTATAGGTTACAGCAAAAGCAAGAAAATAAACAGCAAAGGAATTTCAATATCATTATCATTAAACTCTTTCCTGTAACTATTAACATATAATTAACTATTAATGCAATTAGTAGATAATTATTAGCTCATAATGTGTTATGAAGAAACTCCCAACAGAACATTCACCTATTGAAAATCATCACGACAAAACTGGTGATTAAAAACAACAAATACAAAGAAATTCATTTCCGTTCTTAGATAATAATGGTCATTAATGAATCAGTTGGCGTCACGTTTTGCTTGTGCTTTAAGAAAGGCTAGAAAACATTTTCAGAGATCTTAACAACTCCCTTAAATTACACGAATTTCTCAACTAAGAGTAAGCTGTTTTTGTAAATACTTTTGAATTTTTTCGGGTTATAAAGTTCTCTGCAGAGTTCGCAGTGAATCACTAAGAAATGTCAGTATCGCTATCATCGATTTAGAATTTAGTAATCATAATCGCGAAGTCTTTTATCATGTTTACTTTTAATACCAGGTACAGAATAGAAACTCGTTTGACACAATACCTCACGACCTAATGTCTCGCTACCGCCAACGAAGATGGGCGTCCCCTCGATTAAACCATCTGCGCGTCGGTCTCGTCAACAAACTTTCAATCTCGATCTGGGAAAAAATCATTTGACGCACTTCGTATCAAAATAATTATTCAGTGAATATTTTGTAGTTTGTATACAGCACTGCAGCTTTATCCACTTTCCTGTCTATTTTGTTTTCTAGAGAAAAAAGTGCCTCAGGTACTGTTTCATCCGTGTAATTTCAATTCTAGCACTATTTGTTGGCGATGGTTGAATAGTTTTTTGATAACAAATTTGTGTGTTAGAATGCTAATTCACGCATTGCATAGAATTGCATAGAAGTGTAGGTTTTGCTTCCGGACATAAATGTAGTTTCACAATGCATAAGTTTAGTTGAGCTCTCCTTTTGCTAGTTGTGTTAGGAGTAAACCCGGGGTACTGATTACTATTTTCTGATAAATACCAATAACTGAATTCTGTAATTTGTTTACCAATGCCAACAATTTTCAATAACTCAGGAGCGAAATTGCCTAGTTTCAAATGTTACTAACCTTACTTTGTTGGTACTTTCATTCATGAATTTCATTAATCGATATTTAGGGTTAAAAGGTGGGGAAGGGGTTCCAGAGCTCAAGGCAACATACACAGAATATACTTCTCCCCCATACGTCACGTATAGTTTTTACTGTTTGTTGACGAAATAAATTGACTAGTGGGGCTAAAACAGCACATGCTTTTTCGCCCGTATTTTCACGCAAAATTACGCGAAAAGTACTAAACTTTTCGAAAAATTTTACATGAACTTTTTTCAATATCTATCTTTAAGGAAGAGGGAAAAAAGTTCTATCTTCATAACAGTAGTTGTAGGGAAACGCCGAAAAAATTTAAAAATTTGAATTGAATTTTTGCAATTTTCGAAATATCGGGTTTTGAACGAAAATGTGATCTATAAATATTCCCTTAAACCTCCTTTACACTATCCAACACCAACATTTAATAAAAAACGAAAAGGACATTTTTTAAATTTTGAAAATGTCCCAAGGGCTTCATGTAAAGAACCTCCGAAAATTAAAATATTGGTTTCAAATTCAAAGGACCGCGACATCAGATCGATTGAGGAATATCAATTTTGGAGAAAACCGGCTGAACGGTTTAGCCGCTGGTGTTATTCACAGACGAACTGACAGACGTTTTGCCGTCATTCGATTTTTCGTTTCAAGGACCCACGAAACACGGATTCTGGCTACAATACGACTTGAGGATTTTTTTCTAAATTTAGGAACGGGATTTTTCCACCTTTCCGTCACCAGCGCCCTGTAACTAGAGTTTTTCTGCCGCGAATTCGCCGTTTTTTCTCGAAGCATTACAAAAGTTTCTGTTTTGTACGTAGCGGGAAAGTAAAACCGAAGCGGTGCGCGGTGGCTGGCGCTCGCTTTTCGCCGAGGGCCACGATGGCCGCGAGGGCGGCGCGGGGGCGGCGGCGGAGGCGGCGGCGCCGGCGCGGCGCTCCGATCGCTCGGCGGGATCTCGACATGCGGGTCGCGAGCGGCGCCGCGGAGTCTGGCCCCGCCGCGCCTCCACCCCGCCCCGCCCCGCCACGCCCCGCCCCCTGTCGGCGTGTAGGGGCGGCGGTGGCGCAGCGGCGGATTCCGACGGGCCGTCCGCCCGCCCGCCGTGCCGCACACGCCACCGCCACCGCCGCCGCCGCCGCCGCCACCGCCGCCACCGCCGCCACCGCCACCGCCGCCACCGCCACCGCCACCGCCACCGCCACCGCCACCGCCACCGCCACCGCCACCGCCACCGCCACCGCCACCGCCACCGCCACCGCCACCGCCACCGCCACCTCCGCCACCGCCACCGGCACCGCCACCGCCGCCGCCGCCGCTGGTGTCGCTCGGCGTTGCGGCGGACGCTGCCCGCTCTTGTCGGGAACCCTCATCTCTGGGGCCAGGGCACGCGAGAGATCTGCGTCCGCGGCCATCGCACTCCGCCCCTTGCTCTTTCGGGCTTCCAAACGGTCCTGGAAAAAGAAATTGTAGCAATTCGCTTTAGCACCTCTCGGTCAGAAAGCGCACAAATTATATCTACCACTAAAAACTGGGAAAGGTTGCTGCTATTGTCGAATTCTTCGTGTACTTGAAAAATACTTTTTGTTATACCCAATTGATAAAAATTAATGTATTGTAATCTGTTCATAATTTTTAAAATATATAAACCGGTAAATACGTGTCAGTAGTTCAGATATGTTTTCGAAATAATAATTTATAAATTCTTTCCAAAAACGCTCATTTCCATCTGCATTCAGCATTCAACTTGTAAATGAGTTAATGTTGAGATTCGAGAATTTAAGATAATGTGCAAGGAGTACACTTCTCCCCATAGTCCGTCACACACCGTTTTTAACGATTTTTGACGTTAAATAAACATATTGAAATAAATAAATAAAATGCTCTAGTCACTAGACGACCTGCAAATAATATTCTCTTTCCGTTCGTTTGCAACTGTCCAAAATTCTTTGATGGAAGTTGAAGCTCACGTGTTTAATGCCACGATAAAACAAAGCTTTTAATTTTACTGAATTTTTTTATAGATGTAGGAAATGTCTTGTTGAATTAGTCTTCCATTTTATTGGGGGAATGACACGAATTACCTTACCGTACCTAAAGAAGCCGAAAGTTGTATATTTAACGGAGAGAAACCCACTGCCATTGCCTCCCATTTTCCTTGCCTTCGCAATGTCACGCGATTGCTCTTTCTCCTTAGCTGCTTACACAGCGAACAGTTCAAGTTCTCTTCTTTGGGAAAGAAGGAAATAGAATGCTTTTCTAAGTGATATGTAAGTAAAATATTTCATAAAAATAAGTGATTAAGAAATCCGTTTTCATCAAAACAAAATTAAATATAAAAAAGTACAGATGTAGTTCAATATTTAGGACTTTTCTTTTCCATATCCCTTTTCCAGTTACCTTTTCCCAAAGCTCTCGCTCATTGTTCCCATTTGAAGATCTATTTTCTGGTAGATAATCATTAGGATCTGGAGTATTATTATTCTACGCTATTTATTTAATTACGTGGATATAGTACCGAAAGATCTGCATTATTAGACGCACTACTTAAATTTTAATTTTTTATTTTAATGAATAACAATATTGTAATGAAGCTACATTATTATTATTATTATTATTATTATTTTCCCACTACATCACGACTAAAGATGTTATGAGTCGGCTGAATATAAAATATACTCCAGGTTGCAACCAGCTACCTAAGGAGCAGATCTAGGGACTGTCGGTGCCTCTACAATACTTTGCGCAAAATGTGGGCTGTTCCAAATAATGCATTTTCTTGCTCTTCCCGGTCTTTTGAATTACCGGGGAGTTTAGACAAGTTCTTACTAATATTTTGCGAAACAAATCCCAGAGCTCCAATAACAATCGGTACGACCTGTGCTTTTACGCCCCACATTCAGCTGATCTCGATTTCCAAACGCTTGTATTTAAGACGTTTCTCTGCCTCTTTGGTAACGACGTTTTGATCGCAAGGTATATCAATATCGACAAGTAAACACGATTTTTTTGCCAAATCCCGGATAACTATATCCGGTTTGTTTGCCGCTATCGTGCGATCAGTTTCAATTTGTTGGTCGTACAATATCGTACACAATCCAACCGACGTTTTTGGTTTGTGGTTTTGGTGAGTGTCCGTACCACTTGGGGCATGTGTTTGGAACTTCGAGGGCGGTACAGATCTGCCAGTGGAGGTAGCTATACACCCTGCCATGTCTTTTCAGGTATTCGGTCTTTGCTAGGATTGGACAAGCTGACACAATATGATCAATGGTTTCTACTTGCTCCTGGCAAATGCGGCATTTATCATCTTGGAAAAAATTTTGAGAACCGCTTTATCATAATGTCGTGTTCTCAACGCCTGATCTTGAGCAGCTACTAGAACTGCATCCGATTCTGGCTTCATTCTTCCTCTTTTAAGCCACATAAATGATTGATCTTTATTGATATGCATCTTGTCCATTCTTTTTAGGTATTGTTCGTGGAGTGGTTTGTCTCTCCACGATTTCTTTAACATTTTTTGTGTCTCATATTTCATCTTTAGCAGCCTCAGACGTTCATCGACTGTGTTGTTCGACGTGTCTTGCCTAGTTTTCTTCGCATTGCTTCTTGCTACACAAACAATGCCTCTGTTTCCCATTCTTCGGTCAGATTTCATGACCTGCCTCATTAGAGGGTCATCATGATGGCTGACTACATACTTCCCCAACCCGATTATTGCGTTGGGCCAGGAGACCTCAACTTCCCTTCCTTCCTCCTTCCTTACGTAACACATAAAGTCTAGGTACATCAGCTCGAGGGTGGGAAACATGATGCATTGTTAGCAGTTTTCTGGTTGTTCGATCCATGGTGCGAATTTTTTGCTCAGTCCAGTCCACTAGTCCAGAACTGTATTCGGCTACAGGTACCGCCAAAACTACCTATTGCAGATATTTTATTCCTGGAATTCAGAGCGGACTGCAGGACCAGTCTCACTCTCCTATAATACTCCCTACGAATTCTCTCTTTCATTCTGTCGTTAGAGATGATTTCACATTCTTCAATGCTCAGATATTTGTAAGTTTTACCTGGCTGAAGATCTTGAATCACAGTGTGCGTATCAATTTCAATGTTCTGAGACGTTGTCAGTTCCCTCTTTTTAAATTTATTTTTGCACACTTGTCAAGACCAAACTTCATGCAGATGTCATTGCTAAAGTCATTCACGACAGACAGAATTTGGGAGAGAATCACTTCATTCTTAGCAAACACTTTCAGATCATCCATGTAAAACAAATATGATACTGGCGTTTCATCACCATGAAGCTTATAACCAAAGTGAGCTTGCGACAATTGTCTAGATAGTGGGATCAAACTAATGCAAAACAGCAGAGGGGATAGTGAATCTCCTTGAAAAATACCCCTGTTAATCTGAATACTTCTGGTTTCTACTCCTTCCTTTCCGTTGTGTATTAGTAACCTGGTACTCCACGACTTCATACTAGCCTTGCAAAATTCAATAAGTCTAGGATGAAATCGATAGATCTTCAGGGACTTCAAAATCCAATCGTGTGGTACACTATCACAGGCCTTTTGGTAGTCAATCCAAGCCATGCTCAAATTACGTTTGCGTTTCTTTACATCATTCAAAATGACTTTATTCAGTAGCAAGATTTCCTTGCAGCCATAAGAGCCTTTACGACATCCTTTTTGTTCAGCTGGCATCAGATGATTCTTATCTAGATGTCTGTACATTTTGTCAGCTATGGCTGCAGTGATAACTTTGTACAGTACTGGCAGACAAGTAATTGGCCTGTAGTTCTTCGCCAAAGAGCTGTCTCCCGCTTTGAGTAGCAAATACGTGATGCCGCGTGTGAGCCATTCCGGGAGTTCCTTTGGGTTTTCTAAAATTTTATTAACAGCCTTTGCTAGATGAGAATGTATTGCTGTTAATTTCTTAAACCAATAAATATGGATCTTATCATTCCCGGGGGACTTCCAGTTTCCCATGTTCTTAATTGCTTGCCGAGAGTTGGTGAACATCTTCCACTGTTTCCACAAGTTCATCGGCAGCATCAACTTCAGTTTGAATCCAAGATGCGTCTTTGTTGAGGGATCTGCTCTCCTCCCAAACCTCCCTTTGTTGTAGGATCTGCTAGGATTCCTGTCCAAAATGCTTCGACGTCATCTTTTGAAGGAGTGACAGCATTGCCATTCGGTTTTTGAGTCAGATTGCGATAGAATCTCTTTGCGTCTGTTTCAAACAACCGGTTCTGTACACGGAAATCTATTCTACGTTTGTAACGTCTAATTCTTTGAGCCCATGCTTGAATTTTCTCTTTTAGCTTCTCAACTACCATTAAACTGCTTGTATCATTTTCAATTCGGTACTTTTGTTCAACATTAAATATCTTTTGTTGAACTTTAGTGGTGTGCGTTGATTTAGAAGATGCCTCGGTAAATAGTGATATTTCACGCCGAGTATCGGCTATCCGTTTCATAATTCTTTTCGTCCATGGGGGTACTGGGCTGTTTTCCTGTGGGCCGTCGGTGGTCTTGGCTGGCCCAGGAATTATCTGAGATACCAGATATCCAATTGCATACACGATGTGATTGATATCAGTAATATCTAGATCTCTACCTGGGGTCTGTACCACCTCATTTAAGACAGAATTTGCTGTCTCTATCACTCTCTCAGCTTTGGCATTTTCGTATATTCTCCTCAACGGTGCACGAGATTCAAATGGAAGTTGACTAACTCTTCCTATCTCGCGACGGAGGAGATTGCGCATCATGTCCTTCTCGTGTAATTCATTGCCAGGTGAATTTTCACCACTGACATGTGTTTCATTGGAAAGAAATGAATCTTAAACAGGACCATCGCTTTTAAGTTCTACATTTTCATCATGTGGGAAGTTAGATCGAAGAACATACTCCGCATTTCCCTGAATGTCAGCAAGTTGTTCTGCTGTAAATTTTCCACTGCTGAGTATGTATCGACGTTGACTGGCAAGCTTCTTTGAGTCCAGGGTGTGGGTTCCTCATATCTGGGTTCCGCTCTCTTCATACTTTGAAAACTTCTATTTCTGATCCCCCATTTTTCGCTTTTGCATAGTAAAAGCACCACATCACCTCCTTCAATTCATCTCGTGTCCATCTCTGACGATGGCTTCGAGCTACTGCCGGCTCTGGGTCCCTGGGACTAACATCCGTGGGATGGCCAGAAGTCGACAAGGTGACATTAGCTCGGTTTCTGAGCAAGTTTAGGACATTGGTAGAACAAGGCACGTTAATATTCATTGCATTTCTTGTTCTATCCATTTTGCTGATTGGTTTTAAGTGAAGATTCGCAGGACGCAAGTTCAAGTTCACAGATCACCCTTAACCCTTGGGTTGTTTCCTGCCAACCGTTACTGCGACCCACAGTGGCCTCGGAGCATCCCCCCGCAGGGCCCAACAAGGGGTCCCTCCGATCTGCAGTCGGCATTACTAAACCCTACGGGATTTTCACTGACTGCTGAAGGCAGCCTCCTTCGCTGGCTAATGCAAGGTTCGGACCTCCACTCTAATCAGTGGCCTGGTGTGCCAACCCAGTTTCTCTCCTGTACCCTCCATGGGTCGACAGGAGGTTGTCCAAAGGTTCATGACCCTTCCCTCTCTACTTACTTCCCACTCTCCTCAAAATGGAGTACTTCTTCGTCGGACCCCTCACCTTCAACCTATTCAGCAAGGGAGGCCCTACCGGTAGCTAGGCTACCACTGACATAGCTCTCAGGCTAATGGGGGTACTCAAGCTCCACCAACTGCAAGGTCGTGTACTCCCTAGGTGGGGTTGTTATTGTTATTATTATTATTATTATTATTATTATGTCATTCGTTCTTTTGAATTTTAACGTTTATTTATTTTACCCTTACAGCTTACGCAGTTGAAAGAAAGTATTGTAATACTGTGCGGGAAAAATGGCAATTTTTCGACGGAAGTCTTCTTATTGTCGGGCCCTGGAAACAAAAAGTGGATGAATCTCGTTCCTGTATGAAGTTAATTACTTCCTTCGACACGTGATGTAGTCAAAATTTATGTTTTTGGGTGTTTCATACCGAAAAATTGATGGATGGCAAAACATCTTTCTTTGAGCAATACTAGGGCGAACCCTAAGCAAGATTTTTACCAAATGATATTCCACGAGCTGATGTCACGGTCCCTGGAATGTGAATAACTATAAGGAGTTATAAAATTAGTTATTTAATTGAGTTATTTAATATAATCTTTCACGTAACGTTTCCAACCAATGGGAACGAAGCGACACGGCAGTACGAAATGGTAAGAATATCTTTGCATTGCTCTCGGCGACCTGGATGGGATAGGAATAGGGTATAATGAGGCTTTATTTACTTGACATTAATGTTACAACGTTTCTACATTCAATAAAAAGGTACATTTAAGTATATTAAAGTCGGTAACAATATTTAAGAAGGTAATAGAGAATATACATATGCATAAGTTGGACATTACGCAATAATATCGTAGTTTTGTACAATACATGCTTATACATATCCTTACTTGTACGTATTCTTACGTATGTGAAATTATCCTTGTTTGGTTGTATAATGTGCTGCAGTGCATATATTGTAAAAGTTGATATTTTTTGATCATGTTAGTTTCCTTTGTAGAAGTAAGAAAAGTCATGACTATCCATATAATTGCATATAAAATGCATTACATGCCCTTCATTTGAACTTGTTTGGGCGTTTTTCAAATGAGAGCAAAATCTTACAATTCAATTTTTTCGCTAATATTTAATATAATAAGTTAAAATCTGTTCGAGTGATTTAAAATGTAATTCAAAAACGTGAATGTGAACAATTTAAAGTACTTCTGTATACATTTATACGTAAAATTATATTTTAAATGGGCTACTTCAATAAGTAAATTTTGCAAGTCAGTATGTCATAACGGTGTTGTGAAGTAATGATAAGAGCTATAAAATGTAATTTTGCATATGGAGAGAAGGGAGCGCTTCTAGATGTAGCCTCCTGAATTCTATTTTGCTACAAAACCAAAACTGTTTTCCATGTACCTCAATACAGCTCTTCATAAAAATTAAATCATATGCATCTTTGAACGTACCTCGAAGTGATAATAAAAGTAAAGCTAAATTAATTCATGCAATAGAAATCCCTGTGCTTCTAACCTACACATTGAATTGCAAAATAAATAATTGAAGTTAATAGCTCAAGGATGTTCTTTGCCTCAACACAATATCGGACTAATAAAATACAGTCGGTACTTCTCCCCTTTGGAATGTAGCACATGTAGTATGCACTGCAATCGATCCGTGAAAGAAAGCACGAGAGAGTAAATTAAATGAATGATTCCTTACTTCTAGCACTGATTTGGAAATGTATTTAGAGAATCTAATATTTTTGGTTAATTTCTCTTTACAAATCTTCCAAGTTAAATATTTTATTTCGTAAAAGGGAGCTTGTGATTTATTCCCTTGATACATGTAATAAAGAGTATTCTCACAGATAAATCTTAAATTGATGTGATAGTCTCATGAATAAACAATAAAAACACAAATATCCTTATATTTTTGAGAATTAAAGGTAATTTATAAAACAATGTCTATTTCACAATACGACCTTTCGCGAGTAGGTTTCACGCATCGTAGGTGTTGACGTAAATTAATGGACATGTTTTCATCCGAAAGTAAAAATGACATGCTACTTGGAAGATAATGAATACAAGTTTTAAAGTAGGTAAAAAAAACAGAAAATCATTAAAGGTTAAGTTTTAAAAAAATTGTAAGAAATACGCACAAAAATAATATTCTCAAACATTTTTTGGGGCAATTTTTTAAACAAACGGATATAGTTTGTATAATCAATGTATTATCATTTTTAGGATTGATTTTAATTGAAATAAAATGAAATATTTTGTTGGGTAAAATTAACAATTCACAGTTTTATCTTCAATTAGTTTTATTAATGCACACATATTTGTAATAATTTTTTAAACAATTAGTTGTTAACATAACCTAAAATTAGTCATAAATTCGAGGTTATTAAATTTACTTGTTTTAATTAATGTCTTTGTTTTAATAGGTACTATCTAACCGGTTATCCAGCTTCAGACTGAATCTAGCTGTCCACTTGTTTTTCAGTAAATGGAGGACGCAATTAGTGTAAAATCAGAGTAATTAATTAGGACATAAAACAGATGATTGCCTGAAAACGGAAAATTAATCAAATTTATTAAATATTTATAGTATTGTAAAATTATTCAAAATATTTCTAACTTATCTAAATAAATTCTGAAAAAACAACAACAATCGAATCAATAATTTAGAGCTAATATTAAAATTTTTACTTTCTCGTGAACCGGTTACGCGAAACTGTTGAAATTGTTTCTGAAGATAGGCATATCTCTTTAAATAACACCTATTCAGGTTACAGTTACTTTTAAAACTATTGTGTATCATCGGAAATATGATATATCACAACACTAACCAAATTTACACTACTAAAACAATAGTCTATAACTCATTTGAAATACAGTCACTACTTAGGCCCAAGTATTAAACTCCGAACAAAATATACAAATGGGAAACATTTTTAAATTGAACATTTTCGAGAAAAAATTTGCATCACCTTCTGAGAACATTTCGTTTGCAGGTTTTCAAATATTCGTCATTTTCAATTCCGATCGTCTCCTATATTATTTCAGTAGTATACCTTTCCTTTGCGGCTCTCACACGCCACGAATATTTATAAATGAGATCTCTAAAGAAAGAGAATTTCACGGAGGCGTGACGAATTGCACTTTGACTTTAAAAATATGAAGGATTTGTTTAAAAAAGGCATCTAAATATTCATGTCAAATGCAATCCGCCACACACGCCGATGTTTTCGAATCTATATCGTCAAATAACTCCTAAACAAAGTGTTTTGGGGCCTTAAAAACTAAAATGTTAAGGCCTATGGCCTCAAAGAAACGTTTTTCACACCATAATCTACAAGGTGAGACATTCTTGGACATTCAATTAAATTTTCGGTTCGGTGCTTCAATACTATCAATACCACTAAATATTTCAGCCCTTGTTGCTGGTAGCCATTTTTGTGACGACATACTTAGAAGTCTTAAGATTCCTCAATCATATATTTACAATCATTATTTTTGTATACACCGTGGTTTGTGCAGTCTGACGAGGTTTATTTGCATAATCATTATTTCAAGATTTGCTCTCCAGCAACAACTAGAAGTACTATTATCATTACTTGATACCTATGAAGATTTTTTCTTATGTATGTATTGAAATCATTCCATTAACCTTTTGCCTTGGTCTGTAAGTGCTGTGTACCTAATTGAGGAGGGATGTGGGTATACAGTGAAGAGTGAAGACTGTGTTTGTGTTTTACCTGTACCAGTATTTTCGTTATCATTCGATGAATTTTTCAGGTCAGCGAGTTCAGACATGTAGCTTTCTCAAAATTAAAATGCTAATATTTTTTGTGATTATCACGAAAAGCTAAAATCGTCAAAGAATATTGAATAATTACTTCAACGTTGTCTTTAAGGAAGTGTTGTGAATTGTTCCAAGATAATTCTCCATGATACTGAATAAATATTTATTGAAATTTTTCTAATCAATTGCATTGTTTTTTATTTTTGTTTGATATTGTGATGGTACATTTCAAGTTACCTTTATTTATTTTTAAGCAAATAAACACGTTTCGTTAACTACTTTCCCTCTTAGAATGGAAATAGAAGGATGAGTGTGGGGTCTAAAATGCGAGAGTTCTCGCACGGGTACGTGGAGGTAGGAGAAAACTTGTGCTATGGCACAACACAAAGAACAAACTTTTTAAATTAGCTAAAGTAAAATAGCTTGAAATAAATGAAAAACAAAAATCAAAACTTGCTAGCCTACAATACTACGTGAATTAATTTAAAAAAGCAACAAAATTTAAAATTATAGAAAAAATAGCGCAAGTCACTCGACAACTGCCAACGATCGCAGTCCAAACGTACGATTTAGATATTGGCGGTGTCTGCAAGTATGTGCATCAACGCTCAGCTGCAAACTTATATTGTAAATAATACACCCTTTGATATTAAACTCAAGGTATCGGTTCGTTAAGATATTCAATAATGCAAACATCGTTTGAGCAACATTACCATTTACCGAAATGATATCAAAGCCTACTAAATTTTTTTAATAGTATTAAATTGTATTTAGTACTCAAAGGTGAAAATATTAGTTTGATTTTTTTGGGGCTCGGAATTACTTTTGTTAAGGTACTTAAGAATGCAGAAAATAATCCAATACTTTTTAGTATACAAATAATTTTTCAATTTTCGCACCCCAGCAAGCTGGCACCCTGCCTCTCCAAACCCCCCTCATATCAAATATAATCAAAATATATCAAAAATTATATTGAATATAATCATATTCAAATGCTCTTCCTGCCAGAGCTCATTGAAGTTTTAGATCAGCATGAACAGTTCTAACCTTGAAGTTGCTCCAGGACCCAGTTCTGCTTCCGTTAGTTCATTATTACGTTCAAGGATCTTTTCTTCGCTGATTTTTTCCCTTCAGTGAAATCATTACAATGAGAGATACGCAGATCCTGCAAGGCTTTTCTGTTCGAGTGGCCAAAACCCTTACCTCCAATTTGACGCAACTGAATGGAAATATTTTACAATTTTGTTTTTCTATCAATGTGAATTTACATTCCAAATTTGACATTTTTGCAGAATGTGATACTTTGAGCTTCGGTGTCTGTCAAGTTCGGTTCCCAGATTACTGTGAAAAAATGTAATGTGTTCGCGAATGTTCAAACTGGTTGCATTTCTCTTATCGCGAATGTTTGGAACTCGCGAATAGCGAATTTGCGGATGTCGAGGGATTACTGTATCCTTTTCTACATCATAAGTAATACGCAAGCTACGTTAGTCAGAATGTGTATATTATTTCATATTTCTTTGTTTGTTTCTTACATTCGAAATTTTATTATAAGTTTACAAATTAATCTTTTAGAAATTGTTTAAAACCTAATTTAAATTTAGTCCTTTAATTGTGAAAACAAATATGTGATTTCGCTTTGCCTAATAATATATGGAAATGAGTAATCCGTGTAGAACCGAATAGTTTTGGTGAATATAACAATATTATTTTCAACTATATTTTGCTATTCATTTTCATTTTCTTGCTAACGGTATCAAAAATGCTAATTGGCAAAATGTGTATCCCGTGCGAATTAGCGGTCGTTGTTGCTTGTTCCAATACACTGTTGTAACTCCGCACTGATAACAGAAGGCAGAAATGCCGGCCGCCGTTCGTTCGCGTTAATGTAAACTAATAATTTTATTTACGGAGAGAATGGGGATCGCGTGACTTTGGTACATGTATGTAGAAGGGAAAACACTGAATTCAATGGCAGCAAGCTGTTTTGGTTTAAATGTTTAAATTTAAAAAAATATATGTACACTTCTGTGTGAGAAAATTGCAACACCCAGAAGGAATGGTCGGAATGACTTAAAAATCGGTGGAATTGTAGAACAGTGTATCCATAAGAAGGGATTACATTTTCATAGAGTTGGCGTGAACGTTTTCCTAGCAGCTTTTGTGTGACGGGTCAGGTCAGTATTACGCCACACCTAGTCAGTGTAGAACCATCAACCAACGTGCAAACGTGGAAGCACGTGCCAGTATGACGTAGGAGAGACGCTCAGGACCACGCGCTCGCCGACAGAATGTGACGTAGTGGGAAAGTCCAGAGTGAAAGGGCGCTTCGAGCCGACCTAGGGCGCTGCGACGCTCCACCGGCCCCTTTTCGCTTCAGGCAGTCGACTTGTGCAGTTGATAGATAGATATTTAGATATTTATTTGCCAAAAAACAGTAAAAACTGTATATGACGTGTGGGGAAAGAAATTTATCTGCGCACATTTTCTTGAGGGCCAGAATTTTATTTAAAAAAAAACAAACCAAAAAATGAATTTAGAAAATAATTATTTTAGAGAATAAAGATATTTGAAAAATGTTTTTTCCCGAGTTATAGAAAATCAATTTCAACTGTAAATGAACTACAAGCAAAAGGAGTGCTCAACAAAACGTGCGCACAGTGAAGCTACATTTACGTCCAGAAGCAAAACAAGGGGCCATCTCAGCATTTGCTCAATGGATCAGGGAAACTGGACAAAAACCTGATCGAGATGGGGGTCATTGACCCGGAAGCTGAAGTACATTACTTGTTACAGGCGTATTAAATATTTTTTTAAATGTATACAATGCAAACATAAACTAATTCATTATATATCTTTGTTTTGTTACATTAAACATTATTTTTCTTTTTCACGATCAGTATAGTCTCTAATTGTATAGAAACAGTTTTGCAGCAGGAAAGATTTTACTTTTAACTTAAATTTGTGTACCGACTTTAATTGTTTTATGTCATCTGGCAATGCGTTGTAAAGTAACGTACATGTATTGTATGTTGATTTCTTGTACTGAGCTGTGGATACTGACACTTGATGCACGTGATTTCTACGGCGTGTGTTGTAATTATAAATATCAATATTGCATGAAAATATGTTCCCTCCGTTAAGTAGGTCATTTTTGACAAATATTACAGATTCGTAAATAAATAGACAAGGCAATGGTAGGATTCCCAGCTCAATGAAAAGAGGCTTGCAGGAATCACGTGGAAGGCATTTTTTCATTATTCGAATAATTTTCTTTTGCAATCTGAAAGTCTGAATACTACAGGATGAGCTTCCCCAGAATATTATGCCATATCTCAGGCGGGAATGCACATTTGCAAAATAAACGCAACGAGCTGCATGAAGGCTGACAGAATTTGAAAGAATTCTGAATGCATAGCATAATGAACTTAATTTAGTGTTTAATTCTGTTATATGTACATTCCATTTGAGGTTTGATTGAATTGAAAGACCTAAAAATTTTGTTGCCTCAACATCAGCTAATTGCATATTGTTCATTTTCAATGGAACATGCGATTTCCGATTTGAGATGCAAAAATGCATTGAAACAGTTTTTCTTTCGTTAACAATTAATTTGTTATTATTAAACCAATTTGAAACTTCTGAAATTGTACTATTTACTGCTTCTTTTTTGCAAAGAACATTCGTGTCATCAGCAAACAGAACCGTTCTTCCATTTTTAATAGACGAGGGCATATCGTTTACATATAACAGAAAGAGAATAGGACCTAAGATCGAACCTTGCGGGACCCCATGCACAATTGGCAAAGAATTGGAAATATAAGTATGTAATGTCCTTTCCTGCCAGTATGGTATTTCTACTCTTTGAGTCCGATGTTTAAGGTAAGAAGTTATCCAATCTAGGGCAATACCACGAATTCCATACGAAGGTAATTTTGAGAGCAAGATCTTATGGTCAATAACGTCAAAAGCTTCGGAGGCAGCCGCCCGGTGGGGGCGCAGACCGCGAGTGCGGAGGCTAGGGCCGGCAATGTATTTGTCCTGATGATGTGAGACTCCATTGACGAGTCGTGTAGGAATTCTGCGGTGTTTCACACGATCGGGTTCATTCGATAGTTAAGTAGAGGGTGTTGTAGCCGTAGAATTTACATCACTCCTAGTAGTGGGGTCGATTTATTTCGTTAATTAACGATTATACATAAGGTTTATTTCGGTGGTGGATTTAATTATTAATAAACTAGCAATAGATTAAATCCATTCTCGTCTGTGTATTATTGCAACCTGCATGACGCCACTGCTGTTAAATAAGTTGAAGCATGCAATACGCAACAAACGGAGAGGTTGATTGGCGGAAAGAGTTCTTTTCTTGCATAACATTGCGTGTCCACATACCACCAACCACACCAAACTCTTCAGAAGCTGCGTTTCAAGACGTTGGAGCATCCTGCGTACAGTCCAGATCTCGCCCCGTCGAACTACGAACATATGTTTGGTCCACTTAAAAATGATGTAAGAGGCCATCGATTCTGCTCCGATCAGCAGATGAAGGAAGCGGTGTATTCTTGGCTTGCTGCGCAACCAAAAACTTTTTTTCAGAGGGTATCGGAAAGCTTTTTCACCGATGGACTGAGGGCATTGAAAAGCAGGGTGACTATGTTAAAAAATGATATAAATAAAAATTGTGTAATAAATTATATAAACTGATTGCAGATACTTATTGACTTACCTACGTATAAAGATTCCATGTTTGATGTCAAGAGCGTCATGTGGTTGCGCGGCATTATGGCCCCGTAGTTATTACATGCTATAAGAAGGCATTGAAAGCCGTGGCTGTGATCCTTCGGGAAGGTCGGAATGATCAATCTCACGAAAGCTGTCGAGCTGAAAACATCTAAGTAATTGGTACGTTGCAATATTAGTTTTCAGTATAATCTGCGTTATTGGTGAAGGATAGCGAGGCGAATATCTGATTGTAATTTTTTATAGATTGATGTGGTGTAGAGCCAATAGTTCGAAAGTGTTATTAATTGTAATTGTGATTTTTTCTTGTGTTAAAAGTAATTGTCAGATTTACGTCAAACAGGCTTTGTATTTTCCAAAGGGTTTATGTCAGGATAGATTCGTAGATGGGGAGAAAATATTAATAAGTTGTTTGAAAATAGATAGTCGTATATAGGGGTTTCACTCGAAGCCTAACGAGGGCCAGTCGTGTACGCGAAATAATTTTGAAAAAAGCTATAAGTTACATAGGCTATCAATTAGTCGATGTCATTACGAGATCATTAGAAATTTTATTCGGACGATAATCAAAAACACAATAGTAGGGTACTGAGAACATCAAATGGACATCGCCGCACCAGAACAACCGAGAAGTTAGCGGTAAACTTACGAACATTATTTCAAAAATAACAGTACGGTGTATTTACGTGTTTCAAATGAAACTTTAACGACTTAATTCATGAGCTCTTAAAATGTGTGTAAAATTATCATAATATACGTTAAGTATGATTTTTTTAGATAAAAGACTGATAATTAATTGTAGTTGCCATCAGTTCAATAGTAACTTTTTCATCCACATTACTTTCAGTAATCGTGATTCTGTATAGAGTTACAAGTCACATGAAACAGGTAAGACGAAAAACATTGTATGTCGAAACCCATGATTGAATTTGAAAGTAACACTATAATAATACGATAACATCGAGAAAATCTACGAGCACAGCAGGGCAACGATAGAAATAATTGTATTGCTAATATCAGTAGAAAGTCATAAATGGCCGCCCATCTTAAAGTTAATAAATGAATTTGTCAAGTAATATAATTATTCAGTCAAATGGTGCTCAAAAATGCCCTACTCAGGAAAAATTTCTGTAGATTTATTTCTCAACGGTTCTGTATGTTTTGGATGGTGCTGAATTAGAATTTGATGTTTGCCACCTCAAAAAAGGTTCGGCTTCACAGGGAAAATTGCAACAAACCCTATACATTTCGCTCTCTTTTTAGTTTCTCGCTTATATCTTCAAAAATCTCCGTTTTATCGAAACAATTGTATTTTACAAAATTAAAGTAGATACAATTTCCTACAAAATGCGGATATTAACGTATGATACGTATAATTGCCAAAATGCGTATGTTAACTTTAAATATATGAAAAATGGCTTGGCGCGTATCCTTCAATTTATTATCAGTGCGGAGTTACAACAATGGCTTACAAACAACAATGACAGTTAATTTCTTATGGGATACACATTTTACACATTTCGCTAATTGGCATTGTTGAAACCGCTAGCAATGAAATAAAAAAAGATAGAAAAGGTATAATAATGAAATATATTTTAATATTACATCAAAATTACTGGGTTTTTACTTGCATCACTTTTTACTCCCACACCTTAAGCAAAGCGAAATCATCTATTCGTTTTTATAATTAGCTTACTTAAAGGATGAAATTTAAAGTAGGTTTCAAATAATTTCTAAAAGATTAATTTTAAAACTTATAACAGAAACTCGAAGAAGAAACGAATAAAGAATATGAAATAATACACAAATTCAAACTTACGTAGCATCCAACTGCTTGCCAGCTCAATTAATTTTACCTTCAGGAAAAGCAGTGAATTGGGAGCGTTCGGTTATTTTTGTCGTTCGGTTATATTTTCGTAAAATTTAACATGACCTTATTTGAAGATCTATTTTTATGAACACATTGCGAACACATTTCACTAAGAAAAAAATCGTACCTTCATTATTGTAGTTGTAGGAAGAAACCGATATTTTTTTTCAATTTTCGAAAAATCAGTTTTTAACCAACATGAGACCTGCGCCATTCTCTTAAACGTCCTTCAGACAATCCAGAAACAAAATTTCATCAAAATCGTTGGCGCCATTTTTTTGAAAATATCCCTGGGCTTCGTGTAAAGTACCCCCTCAAATTCAAATATCGGTTTCAAATTCAAGAGGCAATGACATCAGCCAGATCAATCGGGGAATATCATAGAGGTACTACTATTCTTCACTAGAGTGTGCAACAGCGCTAGTGTGCGGCTGCAAATTGAAAAGGTGGAAGTCGGCCATTAGTATGGCAACACGTGGAGTGAGCGTCTGAGATGTATTGAATATTGTGGGGATTTTTGTTCGTGCTTTCATTGTGTGTTCGCTATATCTAAAATGGTGATGTCGTCGTGTGCTGCATTCGCGTGTACGAACAGATATTCAAAAGGTAGTGATATATCATTTCACAGTAAATCTTGTAATATTGATATACTAACCTTCATATAATGATGCATACACTTATATCACATCAATAATCATTACTTCAATAAAATTGTTATTAATGTATTTTCTTTTTTATTTCCCCACCTACTACTAAACTAGGTAGAGTGAATTTTAATACTGAATTGGAAAGATAAGGAAGTAATTTTCCATATATGACATGTATTTGGAAAAGTACAAAAACTAGTTTTCATTTAAGCTATTCAAAACTAATATGTAGGAAGTGCTGCTTGATTAAAAACTTTGAAATATAGAACTGTCTCTTACAGAAAAAACCAACTTGAAAATCAATTAGCTCAGTGTTTTGTTTGGAAATAATTAAAGTATTATGACTTCAACCTGGGGTGCATGCGACCCTATATCCTTACAGAAAATGCTAAAAATTTAATAATAGACAATGTAAGGAATATACACAAGCATATTTTAGGAAATTTACTTCGTTCCATCTATTTCCTTACCCTTCACAGGCAATGACAATCATATTCTGGTAGGCCTTTTCAGTGGGTGAAAATTACTATTTGGTATTGTGATGCGAATATGAATTCTAATGTATAGTATGAATTTCATATGTATATGTAAATATTCAAATGTATATGAATTCTAATGTGTTTCACTGTGTGCTGTAAATACATTTAACAGCTTTCAATGTAATTGTGTTGAAATAACCAGTCTGTTGTTTTACATCATTTGCATATTTGGCTTATATATAAAATCTGCAAGTGGATATTATCAATTTACCACATGTGCGGATAGTCATTTCGTATATTGGGTAAACAGACGTTTCAAGTAGCATGCGTTATATTTAGAAAGTATATTCGTATTTGAAATTCCCGCGCAATGTTGCCATACTATGGCGTCTGGCCGCTGCTTCAATTTGCAACCGACTCTCCATCAGATGGGATACCGGATGGTAGGGCCTTGGGGAATATCAATTTTGGAGAAAATCGGTTGAACGATTTAGTCGCTAGCATTGTTCAGAGACAGACAGAAGGACGTTTTGTTGTCAATCGAGTTTTTGGTATCAAGGAGCCATAAAACATGGATTCTGGCTACACCAGGTGTTGGAAGATATTTTTTCTAAATTTATCAACTAGATATATTCACTTTTTCGTTACTAGGGCCCCTAACAAGAATTTTTCTGACGAAAATTCGCCATTTTTTGCCCCGCATTACATAGCTTTCTCTTCTTAAGAATTCCCTTCTTAAGTGTGAGAATGTAAAAACATAGCTACCTTGGGAAAAAATTCAAGAACACAAGGCACTAAAAAGTTTCTTAGAGCTGTTTTTAAAATGGTGGAGCATTGTGAAAAGTCATAGTAAGGGTATTCAAAAAAATGTTTATTATTATTTGTTAAAAATGTTTATTATAATATAGCCAATTAATTCAACAGCTCATGATTCATGTTTGTTTTTAGCCAAGTTTGAAGCTTGGTTGATGGCTTGGAATGCCTTGTAGAAAGTTTCTAATGACCCTGTATCACGCTTTGGAAAACTAAGAGTAGAAACAAAAACTGCCCACTCTCATACAGTAGCAGCCCTTACAGAAGTAGTTAAATATCTATTACTCCATAATCAAGCTCGGTATGTTCTTCTGGGAAAGTTTGATAGACAATCCTTAAGTGCGCTTTGGCCTGTTCAGCTAATTAGTGGAGCTATTTACCGTGTATCAGTTGATCAAATTTTAGTCTGAAAAGAAATTAAAATTATTTGGTGTTGTGAAATTGAAATCAGCCCAAAAAGAGGATTTGGGGTTAAAATATTCATTTACTAATTGTACTGCAACTCCAGAATGTGATTTGGCATCAGAAATAGAATCTCTGTGATTAATGAAGCAGATTATGTTGACGTGGCTACCAAAGTCTTGCAAGCTCTGGTTTTTATTGCGAGATATGTTGTTAGAGATGCACTGAATGACAATCAATGCGTTGTGTTGTGACCAAAGAGTATTTACTGGTTGTGACTTTTTAATAAATCCAAACAAATTAATACTTGAAGGAATTCCTGCATAGACAGGAGATTACTTAGAAAGAATTTCCAGAGGTGCTACCCAACATAATTTTCTTCGCAGATGTGCATTAATACCTTTCAAGTTTTTCAAACTTTTTATTAATTGTAATTATTAGTCCTTTTTTCTTGCTGCACAAAAACACAAACTACTGATGATTAAGTTAATTAAAAATAGATTTCAGAATTCTGGCACATTAATGTAAGCTGTGAGTGAGAAAAAGATTTGAAAACTTTGGTTGTAAAATGTTCACTTACAATGGAGACGCGTTGCGTCAATTAAGACGCAACAAATTTTAAAAACAAATGGCAAACATTTTATTGAAAAATTATTTCAAGGTACAAAATAACTTAATAAGCATTACGCACATAATACCAAGATCGATAAATTGGCCAAAAGACGTAAGCTTGTCGTTCTTAATTATCGATCTTCTGATAAATAAAACCTTTGCAAACAACGATGATTGGGTGATAGGCTATGGGGCAATATCGAAAAGGTAGCCTAGACTAAAAGAATTAGAAAACGAACCACTGTGCGAGAAAGTGGTGTGTCATTCTGTCATCACTAGGTTTTATTTAACAAATAGTTTTGGAACACAATATGAAATTATTTATAATTATTTACTTCTAAAATCATTAAATGACAAACACATGATGTCGGTTGAGCAAGAGAAAGATAGAGAAAATTGAAACGAATGAAATGTGGTGTGCCGTTTCTCCAACGTTTCAATCACAGTATGAAAGAAAGAGAAATACATAACGATAGTTATGGAAGTGGGAAGCTTCTTTCGCTGTGGATTTCTTTGACCACAGCTGTATATTATCATCGTTTCTTTCATTAGAAATAAGAAGATAAAAGGCGGAAAAAATTAAAAATCATTCGTTATTATCATGCAGAAATTGTGGATTTTAATCGTTGAGGACAATTGCGGAATGTGTGGCTATCGGCACAGATTGCGGATTGGACCTCAAAAAGACGAGAAAAGATTGCGAAAATTGCGGAATCTGGCAACACTGGTTTTGCAGTGATGCGGCAACTTCGTTTTAACCTGTTTGAAGTCTAGGAATAGCGTACGTCACAAAATATAACATATTCTTATTGTATTAATTGATTTTGGAGCCATGTCATGAGTATACGCAGAAAGTAATACATTGAGATTTTAGTTTGTAGTTTAGAAAGGGCTAGATAAAGAAGATGCTTAATCAATTGACTATTGATATCTGGCCATACATTAAAAAGAATGTAAGTTTCAGAGCAAAATCGATTGTTATAAAACTGATAAGCTATTGTTTCTACCACCAATGTGCATTTTTCTTTTAAATTATCATATTTATCTTGAAACAACCATTAGCATACCCCAATATGGTAAAAATAAACTAAAAAGTATGGTACAACTTCCTAAATTGTCCAACATAAACTGATAAATGTAGCTTCACTGTGCGCACGTTTTGTTGAGCACTCCTTTTGCTTGTAGTTCATTTACAGTTGAAATTGATTTTCTATAACTCGGGAAAAAACATTTTTCAAATATCTTTATTTTTCTAAAATAATTATTTTCTAAATTCATTTTTTGGTTTGTTTTTTTTTAAATAAAATTCTGGCCCTCAAGAAAATGTGCGCAGATAAATTTCTTTCCCCACACGTCATATACAGTTTTTACTGTTTTTTGACTAAATAAATAAAAATAAAACACTTTTGCCGACCTTCTGCAAAAGTAAATCCTGGATGTTGTGGTTGAAACCAAGCCAAACCAAGTCCAAAAAGAACGAAACAAATCCCTCTGTATATTTACTGTGAGTATAGGGAGGGATTTTTTGGAAAGCATGATGCAATAAAAATATTATTTCCCCGCGGTTGAATCAGTATCAAATTATTACATAGTATATGACCTCGAAATGAAAATTTGTTATGAAAACGGAAATATTAAGCACTATCACAAATGTATTCATATCACTTTTTAAGGTAAATATACCTACACAATGGAATGACTGTTCTTTTGCTACAGTTATTTTCTCTTGGACTATTACAAGTAATGGATAATTTGTTAAAGAATTACCACTAGAAAATGAAGTGGTATTTCTCTCAAAATAATTAAAGAGTATTCGTACTTGCAATACACAAATTTAGATCGCGTTCTGTATTACAGTAATTACTAAATGAAAACTTCAAATGTAAATTTGAAAACCCAATAGAGAAAGAAAACACCTCTAAAGATTGCACGGTTACAATGATGAGGTTGCTTCAATTCTTTACTGACATTTAAATAGGCTAGTAATGTAACGAACAACTGGGGCCTCAGTTTATTAATTAGTTCCAGAAACATTTAGCCCTCTGTTGTTGGTACTCATGTGGAATTCAATGTATCTGAACTGAGAGTGTTAATAAAATTTAGTACAATATTTTTTACAATCATAGAGATCATTAATGATAATTTATAACTGTAATTGTAATGATACTTCCACAGACACACATGATGAATGTCCAATTATTGCAGGGAGTAATAATCACCTTTCCTTTAAGAATGGAATTTTCTGGATATAAAATGTTCATTTCACTTGTGAAGCAAAAATAGTGTATACTGGTGGCTATGGACATATATGGCATATATGATAGTGTCTTAACCTCTGTTTCGTTAACTTTTTTAAGGAAATTATCGGTAACGTAGTATAGGTGGAGAAAGATTTGTTCTTCGCAGGTAATATTGTTATATTGGCATCCTTGCAGCGCAAAACAGTTGATGGTCTTCTCTCTTTATCTAGTCAACGAATTGGTCTTGGCTCAACTTGAATAGTTTGTCTGCAGAGAGGAAGAAACACGTGCTCTTCACCTCGCAGTGAAAATTTCATCATGTCTTCTACTTCTCAAAAACACCGAAATTTTGTGGCAGAACCCATGGGTGAAAAGTCTGTCACAGAACTGGCTGGAATTGGAGAGATTCTAGGAAAAAGATTTGTTACTCTTGGATTTGACAAGGCAAATATAGTGTTAGGCCAGTTTCTGTTATTGAAGAAAAACAAAGAACTGTTCATTGACTGGATGAAGGATTCAGTTGGTGCAAACACAAAACAAGCAGGTGAATGTTACCAATGTCTTTCAGATTGGTGCGATGAATTCTTATAATGCCTGAGGAGTCTTTGTTTAGTCAATGTTCTTTATTGTATTTTTGTCATGAAAAGTAATTAAATCAGTATTGTGAATGTTGGAGATATCATCTAAACATTGAAATGTATTTTTTCAAGTTTGTCAATTTGTATCGCGGAATAGTTTAGGATTGTTTTTGTAATTTGTGTGTGTACGTCATTCAATGCACTTACAAAAATTTTCCATTGTGAATTTACTTCAGATGGACGTATGCAATACACAAGATAAATATTTCCTTCTCCTTACGGTATTTGTGTTGTCTCAAAACAACGTAATGTAGATACTTATTAAAATAATTCGACACTTGAGAAGAATCGTAGGAACATTGGAAAAAAACATTTCATTGAAGCGAATACATCCAGCAAGCATGTACTGTATTCTAAGTATTGTATACTAGTAGATAATCAATTGAAAATGGTGTTATATTATTATAAGTTTTTACTTGATTATGTTTATTTGAAGAAATATTACAAGAATTTTTAGTTCATTCAGTATTAAAAGTAAAAGACAATTGCAGTAATAAGGCACGTGAATAGAGCCGATCAATAGTTTCAATGTTTGATATGAAGATCGCATATTTCAAATGTCTATGAGCAGGTCAAAGCGATTCGAAAACAATACAATAGTGTATGTATTCTAGTTACACGGGTTCCTTCAACGAATTGATATAAGCACCCTACTTTGTTGCATTTGTCATGAAACAAAGAGAGATGTTATCCCTGATGAATTTACAGAAAGTTCAAGTGCAATTTATTAAAGAGGATGACTTAATATTATGAGCTTTGTACGCCTCTAAATTTTATTTTGGGCTATAATTTTGCATAAAGTAAAAGTTAATGTGTTATAAATTGATTAAAATAAAAACAATGAGAAAACAAAAAAATGAATTATTTGCTCTATCTACAGACCTACCTTTTATATTGTCTTTGAAATGGTGGCTGCACCTTCAAAAGATTTATTCGATATTCAAAAGGAAGACATTTTGAACCTAGTTACTATAGTGCAATTTTCCTTACTCTGCCCCTCAAGCCCCTATGGCCACAATGGAATATCACAAGGCATTTTGCGTCTTTCTCCCTCATCCCGCTACATGCCTCATGATCGCAAACACTGCTTGATACGGTCGCGATCATGCGATATCTGGCGGCACGTCTGAGAACGTCGCGAAATATCGTGACATATTCCATCGTGAAGACGGGCCTCGAGGGGCAATGTTAGAAAAACTGCAGTGTAGTCGTGCGACTTTTAGTAACGTCTGAGCTCCCTGGAGAGCAACTAGCAGGACTCGGTACGGACTGGTCAAAACCTTGGTCTCGCACGGAACGGAACGGTAAGATTATCAGGGCTGCTTATCGTTGCTTTCAAATGAATTCAGTTGTGGCGATTTCGCTTTTCATTTCTATTTTATACCGCGTAAAGAAACCAGAATACTGAAAAAGAGACGGGATAATGAAAATCGCAGTGTTTGCCATCATAATAAATACAACTGAGAATCCAAACGATGATACAAATTATTCAGAAGATAATACTAATAACAAATGTCATTAATAAGCAATATTATCATTCACTTATTATTTTCATGTGTGGTTGCTATTAATTACTTGGTTATTTACTCTAATTTATCGTTATAACGTTCTGTTATATTAAGAGCGAAAGAGCAAATAGTATTAATAATGTTACAGTTGACAACACGCACCTGATCTGACGTAGGTAGTAGCAGCATTCCAAACTGCGATACGTCAAGAAAAGTCGCGCGACTAGCCTGCAACAAAATGATGCAGACTTTCTTCGATTTATTTAGAATTGCTCGTGACGTAAACCAGTTGTTACGGTGTCATCCAATCGGAAGCTAACACGTCATACGTCACTATCGTGACGTTCATTCATTGGATGACATCATAACAGTTGATTTGTGTCAGGGGCAGCTCTAAATAAATCCAAGTATAGTTAAGGTTGGAATAAAACAATAGTTGGTCTTGAATAAAATTAGAATGTAGTTGACTTTTCGTGGTCACGTGATGACGCCAACGCCGTAACCTAGGGAACAGCGAATTAGAAGCTGCGGCATTTGCACTTTGTTGTCACCTAAAATTAGGGAACCAACTTTTTACGTGTTTCGCTCAATAAATGTCTGGATAAAAGCACGACGAATTGAGAGCGCCGCTGGAAAACTTTGGTCCAGCCTGACGGAAACACCGATTCCCCACAATCTACCTCGAGCCACTAGTGTCGCCGTGTTCAGAACAACTACAGGCCACGACTACCTTGCCAGCCACTTGCATCGCATAGGGGTCTTCGAAACCGACGCCTGTGTGCTATGGAATGGCCCAAAGATGAATGCAACACACCATCCGATGTCCCCAGCCCTGAGTGCCAACACAAACCGGGCAGAGGACGACTTATACAGAGAGACAGCCCGTCTTTACTGGTCAGCGCGTCACCAAATGGCTAACCTGCCAAGGGTGGGCGTTGGCTAGTAAGTAAGTACGTATATTTACGGGTTTCTCAACATTCCATTATTCTGTCTGTGTAGTTGGTGCTGAGAAATCGAAGTAAAGCGCGCTGCATGTAGCCACGCCGCCCCTCTCCACACTCAAATGCCACTGGCATTTTAATTTTATCCGTGCCATATACTTCGGTTTTTCTTTCTTGGCGCTCGGGGGGGTGTCAATAAAATGGAATATCTCACGGTATTTCGCGTCGTTCTCGGTTTTGTCGCTAGGAGTCGCATGATCGCGACTATCGAGCAGTGCTGGCGATCATGCGATTCCTGGCGGCACAACAGAGAACGACGCGAAATACCGTGAAATATTCTATTTTGATGACCCCCCCCCCCCGTGCGCCAAGAAAGAAAAACAAGTATAGTTTCCTAATATCTTAAGTAAGTGCAATCTTCAATCTTTGTTTTGCGCCATCATCTTCCAAGATGTACGTATCGGCGCCTAAATATATTTTTTTCGCATTTCTTAATTTTTACAGTCCCCCAATACCAGAATGAGAAAGTGACTTTAAGAATATTACAGAATTGATAAACCTAGACCTGTGCAAATTTTCATTGAACAATTTAGAGCCGTTTTTGAGAAAGCGTTGTTTGAGCGCATCTAAAAATGCGCACTTTTTAGTTCCTTTCCACAGAAAAATTTTGTTTTCGAAAAACTTAATTAGGACACTGTCCATTTTCTTAAAGCCGATATGTGTTTCTAAAGGTTTTTGGAATTAAAAATTT
Source organism: Acheta domesticus (assembly GCA_031308135.1). NCBI lineage: Eukaryota > Metazoa > Arthropoda > Insecta > Orthoptera > Gryllidae > Acheta > Acheta domesticus. The sequence continues at coordinate 241,205,799 of JAHLJT010000631.1, forward strand.
GCTGTGAGATACAGTTTTTTAGTTACTATATTTAATTTAATTTTGAATTACTCCATTGGGAATGCAACATGACCACACCAATACACGTTTTCTTGTGAGTTAAAGAGATAAAAAAATGTTCAGAAAGATAAACTGGTAGCCAGTGATGTCCTGCCTTCACATTCAGCTAGCTCTTATGAAACAATTTCTCAAAGCCTTAAATCAATCTGAAGGAGGGTGTATCTTTCACAAAAATTGTTGTCTTCCGACTGCAAAAAATAAAGGAAGGTGCGTTTGTGGGTCCCAAAATTAGAAATCTTCAAAAGATACAAATTTTGAACAACGTCTAACAGCGAAAGAGAAAGATCAGTCGTTCTCAGACACCGTTGCTAGGTGGACGTGTTCAGAAGTGTTCGCGCACTGAATCACGAGTGAAGTCTAGTTTTGTGTTCGAGTTCTGTCACGATTGGGAGAACACGAAATATACTGTAAACTAGCCTAGGATACACCTGCAAATGCAGCTAGTGCTCGTATCATTACGGATTCTTTAGAGTACAGGGAAATCATGACCTCTAAACAACACGGAAATTCATCAAAGAAATCATACTCCAGTGCCGATGTATTCCCATCTAAAGATCAAGCAATTGTGATTGACGCACGAGAGGGCGTATCTATAAAGGACTCCATCAACATAGTTTCGTCTGTTGTGGACTCCAAAGAAATAAGGTTCGTGTCATGTATTTTTAATAATAGAATAAGTGTTTTCTTCTTTAGCCAAAAGATAGCAGAAAGTTTTACTGATAACAACAAAACAATTAACATTAATAACATAGAATTAGGGGTCAGGCCGTTTATCAGTTAGCACAAAATAGTAATCATTTCCAATGTTAGTCCAGTAATACCTCATGATATAATAGAAGAAGAATTTACCAGAGGAACATAGTTACTACCATAAATATTTCTTTAAATAGTGCACGATGATCATAACCAGGACTATCACATATATTGAGTTTCAGGAGACGGGTTTATATTGAAGCTGAAGACACTGATAAGCTTCCAGATTCTCTTGTGTTATACTTTGATAACACCTCATACCGCATTTTTCTGTCTACCGATAACATGTCTTGATTCATTTGGAAACAAGAACACGTAACCCAACTGTGTCCAAATAAATCTAATGTAAATGACATGGAAACATCTGCAAGCTCTACCCAGCGTGTACCTAACCTTAACATTAGTACAACTCCACAAACCATAAATAATGCAACGAAGAAAATAAAATATTTCTTCCCCTTACAAAACGACCCTTACCTTCAGAGTCATCAACTCAACTAGAAACTACTTCCACTAAAGTCTCAGGGGGATAAGAACACAAGGCAGCAAAAAAAGAAAAAGAAATATGAAAATACTGAAGAACCATTAAATACACTATTAAAACCAATGGGGATAAGTATCCACTATTCTATGAACAATTTGTAAGCTTCTTAGAAAACACTTTTGGATCTAACAACCCAGTAATGATTGCAAAAGACTACACTGAAGACATTCAAGGATTAATTACAATGAGTGAGACCTACATCTCACTCTGATAGAACAATAAAAAACAGGTTTACAAGAATATTAAATAAACTTAAGGAAAGTGTTGAAATACAGAATGAATCTGAATATTCAACAACACATTATTGGCACCTAAACTAACTATTCTTGGCATGCTTATCCTACAATGCAACGAGAATGGATTTTACACTAGATGAAAGATCACAACTATTATCAGTGCCGTAGTTACGGAGGGGCAAGAGGGGCGGTCCGCTCCGGGTGACACCAATTAGAAACTTTTATAGTTGGAATTATATAATTTTAATTATTTATTTTAAAATGATATATTTTTACAAAAACATGCACTTGTTAATTAGTTATACTTGGTTTAGATTATTTAAAAATTGTTTCAATTATTCTGATTTAAATGCAGTTTTTTAATGTATTATAAATAAATGTCATGTGCAAATATATTTTTACTAAATACAGTAGTCCCTCGACATCCGTGAATTCGCTATTTGCGACTAGAGAAATGCTACCGGTTTTTATATTCGCGATTGCATCTTTTGGTCGTACTACATTGTTTTGAAAGTGAGCACATTTCATTTCCTTTATCAGGGTCATCTGGGAAACGAACTCGGTAGACAGCGGATCTCAAAGTATTACGTTCAACAAAAATGTCAAAGTTGAAAGGACAATTCACATTACTCGTAATAAAATAACACAATTGTAAAATAATTCAATTCAGTTGGGTTAAATTGAAGGTAAGGAGACATTCAGGATATGTGCAACTCTCTGTTTAATGACCTCACTGAAGAGGAAAATCAGATCATGTAAATTCCTTTGAAATTTAAGAGAAAAATAGAAGCAGCAACTCTTCCATATTTGGATATTAGAATAATGAGGAGGGTAATGAAACAAAAAAAAAATCCTGTATCTAATCACTTTCAACTTTGAAATAAGTTTCGAATATTGTTTCATTTCTTCTCTTTGTGACGTAATTGTGAATTCTGTTTATATTAGGGCTTACTCAGTTCTGCTGCAATTGTTTGTCAGATATTTTTGTCTTTATTTTTTAAACAATTTTTCGATATCCGAGAACCTAACCCACATTTCTTCATTAAAACAACACTCGCGGATTTGACATTCGCCATGTTTTTTGGAAACCTAACTCTCGCGAATGTTGAGGGATTACTGTGAATATTTTCCCCTCAAAAACACTTACAAAATTAAAGATATAGATTTTTCCCTCAAAAAAACTTAATTCTCCTTACTGACTTCTTAGTTACAGTCATGTACATATTTTCAAAATTTTAATAGTTTTCGCGCAATATTGTGGGCAATATCTGTAATTTTAAACTAGTGGTGCTACAGAATGGCACAGATTTTCCCATATTAGTTTCCTATTCCCTTGGGCTTGGACTAGCTATTTGGAATTGCCACATACTCCTGCCAGCTGCCATCTATCGCTGCACAAAGTACATTTTTTTGACATTTTCTCAATTTTTCGGTTTCCTAATGATAGAACGGAAATATTAATTTTAGGATATTAAAGAACAGTACAACCTCGTTCTAAATGGCAATTTTCTTTGAAAAATTTGGAGCCGTTTAAAGAAAATGTGTAAGGTGGTTAGAGCGAGATACGAGTTATGTTTAACATGCCTTTTTGGTGTATTAATGGAAATATGAGAGATTCATCTACGTTTTGGGAAAGTTTGAATCGATTTTGCCGTCTAGTTTTCGCGTGACGAGACCGTAAAGTTTGTTGTTTTAACACGGGCTCTTTTGGTGATCTGACAGATCTGACCTGAAATTTTAAAATTGTGAGAAAATTAACTGTTGAAAATGTTTTTAAAAACTCTTCTTTAGGTAGCTAGCATCTCAAAGAATCAATATCCGCAATTTCAAGGGCATCTACCGTTTCAACTGGGAGAATTTTTCAAAATTATAAACCTAAATCAGTCCACAAGGAGACGTTCGCGCGCTTTCTAGTGTCGGGAACTGTGACGCACAACTCGGCAACATCGTGCGCGCAGCGCGCTTCATTCAAATCATGTGACAAATCCTCGGCAAGAATTCTTACATTTCTCTGGATCTTCTGGACGCAATTAAAAAATCCAAAAGATTCATATTCTGTGTAGAAAGACGAAGCAAGTCTGTTCCACGATCTCAAAAGCATGAATTTTCAGTTTTAAGCTATATGAAATTCAAGTATGATTCTTCTCTTAAGAGAACTGCTGTTACATGTCAGTTCGTTGGAGGTTTCAATAATACGTTCATCTCATACCACAAGTCCCAACAGAATACCATGTGCAAATTGCCAACTCAAAAGGCTGATCCATCCCTCTAATTTTACAATTCATAAGGAAAAACTCAAGGACATTTCAAAAGCAGTGAAGTATATTCCTGAAGAGAACCAAGAGTTTTATAAAGGGATCTTAAAGTGGTCAACAGCTTTAACACTTTCTCACTATAAGAAGATACTCGTAGAATGTTTTATGAAGAAATAAAAAACTGCACATGACTCTGAGAATAAGTAAAAGAAAATAATTAGCGAAGTATAGTAAATATAATTGTTTTTATTCATGAAAGGGCATAAGTCGGCAATTTAAACAAATGTTTTTTATATCTTTTTGAGGAAACAAAATAACATAAAATTAAAATTTGCCCAACAAATAATGTAAATACATGCATAGAACAAGCCTAAAATTTTAAAAATTGAGTAAAAGAAGAAGGTTATGAACTAAAATGTTTTTCTCTATTTCCCAAAACTTAGATTTTTTGACTTAAGCACTTTAAAAAATAACCCATTTATGTCCAAACTCACTGATAATTGAAATGACCGGGAATATGGCGTCATTGGTAAATTTTGCGCAGTTTTGTAGAGGCACTTACAGTCACTAGATTTTCTCTTTAGTAAGGTGATTTTGCCACTTGGAATAGATTTTATTTTTATCCAATCAACTTTAGTTGTGAATTTAAGGAATAATAATTTTAAACAAATATTTTGTGAAAAACATTTAATATGTACTCAATTTTGTACACAAAGTGAAATACGTGAAACAAACTGAAAATTCAGAATTATTTAAAAACTGTCTATAATACATTCAATATACCCCATAATTAATTGAAGACATTCTAATTTAATACCTGAAGAAAACAAAAAAAAGTGTTTGTGTCGAGATGTTGTGTTATATGTATATTAATCAATGTTTTATTATTACACGTTCATATACAAGTATATGAATGTGAAATAATATAAAAAATTTCAGAATTGCTTTTAGATTTTTAAAAAATTAACGTAATTTTAACTAAAGGATAAGGCTATAGTACATGAGTTGTACTTAAAGTTTCAACTTAACTTGTGGCTGAAAGTTCGACACATATTACTTATGTATACTCATGCAAAAATAAAAAAAATGGTATTTTTGTGGTACAATGTTATTTTGCAAGAAATGTGGTTAGTAAATCTTCGTTGAGATGAAAAATGCCCAGTTTAAATTATGACACAATATTAATGGAGTTTTTATTGCAATTACTCCTCAGAACATATTCGTTTAGCTTGGTATAACATTTATGAAATAAGAAAATTGTTTAAATCACAATCTTATCTTTTCAGTTATATCTTGTATTATCTCAGAATGAACGTTCTGGACTATTACTGTTTTTTCTACTCATCAATTCAATTAATGTTTTGTATACATTTGTATATGAATGCATAAAGTAAAATTCAAACTGTCTTTAATTAATTACGTGATATAATGAATAATCCGAAAATCTTTAGAGCTGATTAGTTAATTATTACACTATTCACATATCCAAAAGCAAATTCCCCGTAACATATTTCCTTGGGTGTTAGCGGAAAGCTGTAATACATTATATAGATACTAACAAGATAAATAGCCATTTACCTCGTACTAGACTGAAGGCAACCGATTACTCAGCACCAAATTGCGTCATTGGACAAACAAAGGTACCACGTTACCTATAATAAGGAATAAGGGTACGTATATTTGTCTAAGAATGAAGTTTTATTTGAAGTGTCTCGCAACATCCGCGCATCATTTAATTAATATTTGTTTGCAGAATTAGTACTTCGTATTCAGAACTCCATTACCGTTAAATCCATTCATTTATACTTCGAATGTCCTGAGAACAGACAAACGACGAGCGTTTTACTGGCTCTCCGCTCCCTCTTCTGTGATCGCAGCGCTCTCGCCGTCGCCGACCGTGGGAGAAGACGCGTGCCGCGCGAATATATATCGTTTCCTTAATTCTCTTTTTTCTCCTCGTAAATCGCCTGCACGTTTTGAAGCTTTGTCTTTTCATTAAATTCACAAGGCAGCCGCTTATTTTTACGGCAAACAAACAATTTGGCCGCACGTTTCTCGAACGGCGTAAAGGCGAATTCTAAGAACTCGGATATAAACTCCTTCTCGCTTTTCTTTTCTCTCAAGGCTGAGCTCACGACGTGTTTGTTCCGAAGCTTTGTCGACTGTGTACAGAACGAGATGGAAGAAAACGCCTGAGCCATCATTTTTCGGTAATCAGCTTACCACCGGTAGAGGACAATACTTATATTTTTGTACCAAAAGTATTTTTTTTATTATTCTGATGTAAAATTAACTTTTCTTGAAATTTATCTCTTTTTATATTACTGTTTTTCATGTTAGTTCAAATTAATTCATATATAATTGTCACAAGATCTGGAAATCAATTTTTTCAACATGTTAATAATTAAGGTATTTATGTTAGTCCTGGTTTTGTCCAAATAAAGACGTAGTTGTATTTCACCATTAGATAACAAATTGTGGTGTCACAAAATTACTTTTCTTTCCGAGGGCTTTTATCCATCCGACAACCGGTTACCCTCTTCGTCCCGATGGGACGCATATTCGACCACACACTAGACACTAACACATTTGCGGGCTCCTCTGAACTGGGATCAACAGAACACGAGGCGACAACACATACATAAGAGACAAGGGACAAACAACTACGCCCCAAGACGGGACTCTCTTCACCCTTCCAACCGATGCGGTGAATGGTACACTCTCTTATCCTTCTTGGCCATCCAGGTCGGCCAAAATTACATTATTATTTAAAACGTACCCTAAATACAAATAAAGACCTTTGAATCGATGTAATGAAACACATAATAAGCATTGGACCATCATGAATGTTGTAATTTCCCCTGTACTTTACGCCATTCCCCTAGCCAAACACTCGCGTTTTCCCCCAGCTGCAATGCGCAGCGTGGACGGCGCGGCGCGGAGGGAAGGCGTCGGCCGCGCGCTGGGGGACCGGGGCCCCCGACCACGCGCCCGGCGGCCATGAGCCCCCCGCCCCCTCCCTCCCCCCTGCGCTGTGCGAGTGAGCGCGAGCAATTACAGCGTGTGGTAGCCGTACAGGCGGCGCGGCGCGCCTCCTACTTCTCTTTCTCCTCCTCCTCCTCCTCCTCTCTTTCCTCCTCGCCGCCCTCCGCCACTTCTTTTCACATGGACAAAATAATAATAAAAAACGCGCCTCCACTCCTCTCTTCTATTCGGAAGCCGGCGGTCACGCAACCCGGCGCGCACCGCTCCCATTGGCTGCGAAGCCACGACAACCGCGCGGCTCCGGGACCTTGCGCGGAGGCGTGCCTTTTTGGTCGCTTTTCGGTGTCGTTTTTGTTGGTTTTTTTTAGAAAAAAAAAGGAGAACCCCCCTTCGCTGGGCACCCGGGTACACTCACTCTTTGACAAAACACGTCTCTTGTGTGTACACCAGACCAGTGGCGTAGCTTCAGCTGGTGTCACCTGGGGCGAAGCTAAAGGTGTCACCCCCCCCCCAATAAATTAAGTATAAAAATATCTATTGCTGCATTAATTATACATTATTTCATTAAAAATACAAACATACTTGCACATGATAGTTATTTATAATATATTTAAAAAATTCAATGTAATTAAGAATAATTGCAATTAAATCATAATCTATGCTTATGATTTAAATGTATACTTATTAAACTAATATAAATAATTTTTAACTATACCATAAAAATTATGTCTTTGCAACTATAAAATGTTCAAACTACTAAAACTAAGAAAACTAACTATAAATATATAAAATTTTTAAGTAAATGATTTTTCAACTTCCCCCCGTTGCCCTGGAGGAGCGGGAATTTATTCAAGGACGGGCTACATTTATTCTCCAGCCGATTAGGCTTGTGGAGATCGTGAGGGCTGCATCTTAAATAAACTAACTTATTACTAACTTAAAACTATTATATGGCTGGCCTCTTTGGGCCTAAGTAAATGATTTAAATTATATAAATACTACTATAAAATTATGTAATTGGTGTCACCCCTAGAATGGTGTCACCGGGGCGCGCCGCCCCCCCCCCCCCCCAGCTACGCCACTGCACCAGACGCTGACGTTGGGGCGTCGCTGTGTCCCCGACGGCTGCCCCCGCCCGCGCAGACACAACCGCGTCGCTCTTCGCTCCTTCGTTTTCGCTTTTTTTTTCCCGCCGCCGCGAGCTCGCAACCGCCTCGTTTTACGGCTAGAAATAAAACAATATTTATGTACAAAGTATGTCTTTATAGGCAAATGCGATAAAACGTACCAATTTCACTCGGTGTTATGGACTTGAAATGCAGGAGGATATACAACGTGGCTTTATTTCCCCCGAGGCGCGCGGGGCGTGGTGGAATGTGGCGTGGCGGGGCGGGGCGGGAGCGCTCCTTGAAGAGAAGGCAGACGGGTGCGCGACACCCGTACCTTGGGCTTCCACAAGGCGAAGGAGCTTCGGCCAGGACGGGCGACACAAAATCAAGACAATTCTTCTTCGACTTCTTGGCTGTCCGGGAGACGCCACGTCATTGCCTGAAAGGTTAACTGGGCCTTTCAGCCAACGACACGGCGTCTCCCGGACAGCCAAGATGTCATGGACTCCAGCCGCGGAAGATTACGTGTACAATTCTTCTTATTCTTCTTCTTTCTCTTCTTCTTCACGGCTTAGGCAATGGCCAGTTCCGTCCTCACACTTTCTTTCCATCTTTTCCTCGGTCTTCCTGTGTCTCTTCTTCCTCTTGCTGCGTAATACAAAGTTGCCCTTGGAAGTCTACTGTTACTCATTTCCATACATACTCTACCCACCTTTGCCAATAGTGCAAAGCCAATGCATTCTAGTATATGAATTGCTATCACTTGTAGTAATTATTATGTCAGGCGCACAGTGCCCGTGATGGAACTACAGTGCGTGTGCTGCTCCGAGTGATGAGTAGTGCTGCGTGGAAAACAAGCTACGTGTGTGTTAGTGACGCTCAACAAAAGTCGACGCAAGTCGAGCTGCCAGTCTTTAAACACCAAACCATTAGTTAGTAGGATTAGAGCCTAGCTCAAAATGAATGTCAATTTAGTACCTATGTTAATGTTTATTTATTTTCTTTTTATTCTTTTATATTTATGATTCTTTTTTTATTTTTAGCGTCTAATGTAAGTTTAGTTTGTATGCGATTTTAGATTATAAGTGCAGTAATGAATAAATAATATAAACAAGAAGCGTAAAAAATAAATAGTAGTTTGTACTGTTAGTACAACATTAGGGTTAATATCTGGGCCCTTCCCACATAACTGTACACACAATATAAATATCATTATACAGGATGAATCAGGAGGAAAGGTACATGCTTTGAGGGGGTGATACTACTGGTGATTCTGAACAAAAAACGTCTAATGAACATATGCCCTTTTCTTAACCGTTTGAGGGTAAACTAATGAAAACAACTAGGAACGGGAAAAGTGTAAGTTAAATCTATTTAGTTGAATCACTCCTAGACGATGGGGTTAGGGCTTAAAATCCGGAAGTTTGAAGCCAAATGCCACAAAGAAACGTTCTTCGCACCGTAATCTAAGACGAGAGCTTCTTGGACATTCTATTACATTTTGCTATGCCGACACTTCTCGATACTAACCCACCTGTTCAGAGACGTGCAGAATCTGCAACTGTATGTGAAATTTAACTAATTACTTCATATTCTAGGCTATTAAATTGCACGGGTGTACCTCTGAATTTGGTAATAAAATTAAATAATATTCCAAAAGGTAATGCTTGCCCGATCCTCTATTTTTGCATGGACAACTTTAAGTAGCTTTCTTGAAAGTAAAAAAAGCTTTTGTAATATTTGTGTGAAAGCGAAAAGCTAACTGTCAAAGAAGGTTCTATAATTACTTCAAATATTTTTTAAGGACGTATTGTAAGTTGTTCCAAGAACATATCTACAATACTGAAGAAAACTTTATTCAAAGTGTTTCAAACATCAATTTCATTTTTCGGTATTTTTATTTTAAATACTACAAGTGCTTTATAATTTACTTTTTAAACAAATAAACACGTTTCGTTGATAACATCCCCTCTTAATATGGAAAAGGAAAGATAGGGAAGAGGGTGGAATTTAACACGCGAGAGTTCTCGCGCGGGTAAATAATAATAATAATAATAATAATGTCTTTATTAATGGCGACGCTCAGGCAATTGGGCCTGCTCTTCCGACTAACCACTCAATCCACATTAATACAGAGTAGTAATATTTTAAGAGGGGGAGGACCAGCTGTACATTTACGTCTGGGGGAGCAAAACTAGGGACCACCCTGGCATACGCCTTAAGCGATTGAGTAAACCCAGAAAACTTCAATCAGGATGGCGGCTTAAGACCAAACATTTTTAAAACAAAGAGAGAAGTAAAGAGAGAGGAAACAGATGGAAATGAAGAAGAAAGTCCGAAAGAGAAAGAAGAAAAAAGAGAGATTAAAAGGGGGGCAACTGTACATTTATGACTGGGAGTGCAAGACAAGGGACTATCCCGGCGTACGCCTTAAGCGATTGAGTAAACCCAGAAAAATCTCAATGAGGATGGCGGCTTAGGGCCGAACATTAATAGATCAGAATATGATATACACAGTAGTGAAGGAGAAGAGAAAGCTGGTACGCTAGTACCTTAGAATTACTCCGGATAGTTGAGGTCCATCAAGGATTTTTTTTATGAAACTGTAATTCAAAGTAGCGAAAATTATTAATCCCTACAATCCTTATAAAAAAATTGAACCAATCATTAACGGTTTGATTTGTTCCAAACTGGGATTGCGCATAAACAAAATTGAACATTTTCTTTTATTTCATATTTTGGTAAATTTCAAAATGTGTATCTTTTTTCCTTTCTCGACATTATGTCCGCTCAGAGGCACAATCTGCAAGGCCCCCTCGCTGGCGTATGCCGGTTGCGATGGGGTGGTTTGGAGCAGGAACTAGTCTCTCACGTCGCCACCTTCTGGATTCGCGGAGTCGATGGGATGTCGATGATGGTAAGAGAGCGAGAAGTCCGCGGTGTGAGGTACTGGTCCGTCCTTCGCCTGGAACAGATGAGGAAAACCACTGAGTAGAGCAATCGGACTTGGCATTCTTTTTATTTATTTATTTGTCAAAAAACAGTAAAAACTGTATATGACGTGCGGGGAAAGAAATTTATCTGCGCACATTTTCTTGAGGGCCAGAATTTAAAAAAATATCGATTTCGCCAGGCGCCATAAACTCACCGATGGCAAACACATCTGGTAAATTTCTGACAATCAGGCGGCGTCAGTGTTGCCGGATGCCGAATAAGGGAATGCGGAATCGGAACTGCGCAAATGCGACATTTTCCTTATGAACGCAGCAAAGCCGAAATGAGCATGAAGCCTGACAGTTGAAGTTGAACTGCCTCGACGATTTCATTAGCCAAAGCGATGTATTATTTTCGCGTCTTTCATTCGAAATAAGGAGATAAAAGGGTGAAGAAATTCTAAAATATATCATTGAGGCATGTTATCGTTGATATTTAATCGTCGAAAAAAAATTTCGGAATTTGTGTCCATCAGCGCGGATTGTGGATTAGACCTCAAATAGGCGGAAGAAAATAAAGAAACAGGGGAATATGGCAACACTGGCCGGAGTCGAATCCGCGACCTCCCAACTACTGACACGCTCGAGCAGTGTTGTTAGACAGTAATGTTGCTGTTCCACCAATAAGATGTCATTTTTCCCCTACACTATAAAATAATTCCCCAAACGCATTTCTACTTTTTGTACTACTTAGTACATTTAACAAACAATTTTATAAATTAATTTATGGACCCAATATAATAAAATTTGTTATCTATTGATGACAACATTATATACAATTAAATTTATTAACATTTACATCAATTAAATGACGTAATTTAAAACAGATTTAAGTGTTTAAATAATATTATACGTAATGTTACTTTTCAAGATTCGATTCAGAAACGATTATGAGTGGAGTCGCGAGCTTAAGAGTGTGTCAATAAAGTTTATAAGTTCGTGTTTTAAGTGCAAACAGATTTTTATGATATAAACAGGAATCCTTTAAACTTCTCCCCAAATAATTAAATCCCCCAAACAACTCACTAACCTAAACAAAATTCACCAAATCTAGGGAGAAATCCACATATCTGGCAACAATGCGCTCGATCTGGCAACGCTGCGCTCGTTTGTGCTCGCCGGTGTTGGTATAAGAGTACTTACTAAACTCACATGAGCTTATATGTAAATAGAGTTTAAAAAACATGAAAAAACTTTGAGTTGTTTTTGAGAAAATAATTGTTTAAAAACTGACAATGTTTAACGCAAAATTACTTAAAACTACTCATATTTTCGAAAACATTGAAATGACCTTATTTTAAGATCTGTTTTTGATGAACAGATTTCATTAAAGAAAAAAATTCTGTCTTCATTATTGTAGTTGTATGAAAAGGTGAAAAAAATTGATGCTTTGCAATTTTCAAAAATTCCAGGAGTTCAATAGAAATGCAAACTTCGCCATTTCTTTAAGTTTATTTTGTTCAACCAGAGGAAAGAAAACAAAGAAAAACGTTTGAGCTATTTTTGGGGAAATTTTCAAAATGTTGTTGATACTTTATGTAAAGTACTTCGAAAAATGAAAATCTCCGTTTCGAATTCAAAGGGCGACATCATTCAGCTTGGTCAGGGAACGTTTTATTTTGGTGAAAATCCTGCTTACGATTCCGCCGCTGGCACTGTACAAAGATGGACGGACGGCGGATAGGTGGTTTGCCGTAATTCAATTTTTCAGTAGCAAGGACCCAACAAATATGAATTCTGACTACATCACGTGTTCGAGAAAGTAATTTACTACACATAGAAACACGATTTATCCACTTTTTCGTTACAGGAGCTCGGCTATAAGCTTTTCTGTCGAAAAATCGTCGATTTTTTCTCATCATTACAATACTTCCTTTACGCTGCGTAAGCAGTATACAAGCCTGCTAAACTATGAAGGTGCAATATTGATAGATGTAGGTATTTAAATGCAGTATTTGATGTGAATATACGAAACATCATTTCGGATCAAAGCACTTCTACTAGAGAGTTTCTGCAACACAGTTCTGCTTTTACCAACATCACCTTCATCACCATCTACAGCGTGCTAGGAAAGTCTCTCCGCGGTGGCACCAGTGGCTGGTCACTGTGCTAGGACGAGAAATTATGTTGGGAGCGTGAACTGCAGCTTGTAACAAATGAACATGTATAATTCTTACTCACCACAGTCATAACAGGTGCTGGAAGTGAATGTCCCATTTACTTGTTTCCCAGCAGTGGCATAGATTAAGTGGGTGTCACCCGGGGCAAAACTTTGTATGGTATCACCCCTCTCTTAAATTAAATATAAAAATCTTTCTTACAGTATAGTTTATACATTATTTAATAAAAGATCAGCAAATTTATACATTACATTCATTAATAATATTTTAAAACAATGTAATTTAAAATAAAAGAAATATAATTTTTAAATAATCTAAAACGAAGAATAACGTATTAACAAATGCATGTTTTTTATAAAAACACATTTCCATGTATAATTTCTTCAAAATATATGCTATAATCTATAAAAAAATTTACTAACAAAAGTGTCTAATTGGTGTCACCCTTAAAATGGTGACACCCGGGGCGGACTGCCCCCCTCTGCCCCTCCCTCACTACGCCATTGTTTCCCCGTGATCTGGCTGCTACCAACACAAATGCAATTCTTAATGGGAGCCGCTGATTCCCCTCGGTGCGAAGAGACCTTCCTGGCGCACGTTACTACTTCGGAGTGATTCATTCGGGGCCTGCCCGCGCAACTAAGTGCAGGAAGTGAATGCTGGTGGTGGCAGCGACCATGTGTGTGTGTGTGTGTGTGAGCAGCCGGCAGGGTGCGCGTGCGTGTTGGTTGCCATGTGCAGACGCAGGCTTAGGGTCGCGCCAGGGTATTTTTACGCCGCCGCTGCCGCTGCCGCTGCCGCCGCCGCCGCCGCCGCCTCCGCAGCCAAATTTACTGTGGCCGTATTTTACGGTGCTTCCATCAATATTTGAGGGCGCCCGGAGCGGGCGCGGGCGCGGGTGGGCGGGGCGGGGACGGGGGCGGGGGAGGGGCGGGGGCGGGCCTTTTATTAGGCCATACCAATCGCAGGCGAATGTGATATTCCGCCGTGGAAGACGGCGCCTTTTGATAGCATTATATATTCCGCCGCACACACCCGCGCGGCCTGCAGCCTTGTTCGCCTCGTGTCTTTACGGCCGGGCCATGGAGATTAGCCTCCCTATTGTTGAATGCATAATGTAAAAAAAACTCCTTTATTTCGCCTTCTTTCTCTTTTTAAAAAGATGGCCCGGAGGTGTATTTTAAAGAGTGGCTAAATTTTGCAAGCTCCCGTTTGGCTGTTACGAGAAGGAGGGTGCGAGGGAACAGAGAAACAAAGATGCGGAGGCAGGTGGGAGATTGAACTCAATTTGCAAAAACGGGCGCGAGGGGAGGATGGGAGTTTAGGACGGGAACAACTGCCGACGCGGATAACATTTGCATGTCGATAGCCACGCGGGCTGCTGCAGCGAAAGAACCCGTGGGTATGAAACGTACTGAAGGGTAATTTGGAAATAGTAAGTCCATGAAACGAGAGCGTGGTTTGTTTCGGTAGCTGTACCAGATTGAGTGAAACTGAATTGGACGGTGTTGTGCATCAACCGGCTATGCGACATCATACAAGTTTTGAGATAATCGTGTTCAAACGTTTTATTACATTTTCAGCTCTACAAACTGTAATTTAATTATTTCATTCATTATTGAAGCGCCAAACTACACAAACAAGTTGAATATTTGGCGCTTACCTGCATAATGTGAAATTAAGAACAGCAGATTTGAAGATTAAGGTTTATAGCCGGTTGTTGCGAAACATGAAATCCCTGATGTGACTCATGGCGTTTACATTTTTCATTAATTATCAGGCTATTTTTACAATTTTGGCGCCAAAATTTTGCGTACGCTAAGAACATGGTCCAATGCAACTGATGGCGTCGATATCTAATTTTTTTTTAAAATGGCGCTTAGCCGGTTGATGCATAACACCGTCCAATTGTTGAGCATTGGATGGCTATTTACCGCAGTACAGAATACAGTAAGTAATTGGACATTCGATTGCAAAGTATTGTAACAGCCTCCTTGTTTACTGGAATGTAAGCCAGTTGATTATATGAAACCAAACGTTGGATCTATGTGGCACAACAACAACGCGATAGAGAAGTTCTTCGTGCGCAAAGAGGATGTACTACACCATGAGGTCCCATGAGTACGAAGGCAAGCGGAGATACACGCGATAAAACGCAACCCATTTGATATCTCGGTTGTTCGGGTGACGCCGCGTGCCAGGCTGTGTAGCCGTCGTTTCGACCATCATTTCGCGGATTAAGCGCATTTCATTCTTCCTCTGGTCTTTCAGACCAGCTCTGAAGAAGGCCGCGAAACAACCGAGATATCAACTCTGGCCGCGGAAGCCTAAGACTTCATCCCATTTTTTTATTTATTTATTTATTTACGTCAAAAACAGTTAAAAACTGCGTGTGACGAGCTATGGGGAGAAGTGAATTTTGTGCACGTTTTCATAATTCTGTGGTCTCCATCCTAAACCATATTCTAGTCGAATTTTGAATACAGAAAAGAGAGATTTTTTTTTCGAATTTTGTTGACAAAATATTCGCTCCTATATAATAAAATATATTTTCAAAGGTAAATTAGCTATAAATTCCTGCCCTGAACCCTCATGTTCTTCATGAAAGAATAATACTTTTTGCCGCGATAATATGAAAAACGATAATTTGAATAACTATATTTCCCACTGAAATTCAGAAGACGTGCACAAATAGTGAAGTTACATTTATGTCCAGAAGCAAAACAAGGGACCATCTCAGCATTTGCTCAAGGATCAGGGAAACTGGACGAAAAACCTGATCGAGATGGGGGCCATCAACCCAGATAAATTCATTTGTTACAAACCTTTGGTAAGATTGCATTCGACAAGCACAAATCTCAAGACTTGATAATGTCGCTGAACGTGTTTGGTCGACGGTCATATCGACACAATAAAACACGCCTTACAAAGCTCTAGAGCCACGACGAAAAGGATGAAATGGATGTGAGTTGCGAAATTCTTCACGGCAACCGATAAAGTCTTCAAGTACTAAAGTTTCTCTTAATTCGGGATTCCAGTAAGTTAATGATAGCAAGAACTATTATAAATGATTTCAAATACGCGCAGAACTTTGAAGAAAACCATGCAGCATCTGGCCATGTGAAAGATGACCATGGTTTCCCTCAAACTCTTGAAAAATCCAAAAACAATGAAAAATGTATATATTTCTTAGTCTTCCTACCCTCAAACGGCGCGTACCGAATGAATTCTCATACTCGGAGAGTCATTGCTTACAAAACAGCTGAGATGTGACAGCCAAGTTCCTAATAAGAGGCTGACCACCATTAAATATATACCATTTAGAATTGCATATTGAAAACCTAATTTTTATTTTCTCGCCTACTGCTTCCGCAGTATAGAGAACGTATTTGTAATGCTGCGAGGAAAAACGGCAATTTTTCAACAGAAAACCTCTTATTCTCAAGCCCTGGTAACGAAAAACGTCTCAATCTTGTTCCTGTATGTAGTAAATTACTTCCTGTACATTGTGCAGACAGAATCCACGTTTGGTGGGTTCTTGATACTGAAAATTTTGATATCGGCAAAAGATACGCTCGTCCGTCTATGAACAACGCCAGCAGCAAAACCATACGCAGGATTTTCATCAAAATTCGTCTTCCACATTCGATCTGATGTTGCGGTTGATTGAATTTGAAACGGCTATTTTGATTTTGGGGGTGCTTTTCACGAAACCTCAACATTTTCAAAATTTTTTCAAAAATGGTTTCACATTCCTTTTTTAAAATGTTTTCCTCTGATAAAACAAAGGACGCTTCAAGAAATTGTGTAGATGGCATTTTTGTTAAACTCCGGGAATTTTCGAAAACTGCAAAAGTTCACATTTTTTCGGTGTGTTCGTTCAATTGCAATAATGAAGATTGAATTTTTCTCTTAAAGAAATTTGTTCATCCAAAATTGGTCTTGAAATATACATCTTACATACAGTAGAAGAATGTATAAAATAAGTTAGGATTTTTGAGATGGATTTTAATAAATAAGTTAGTAATAACGGTAGTTCAAATATATTTCACAAATCGCTGTGAGAGGATCTCAAATTCTGAATTACATGTATCACATACTAGAAATCATTCGTAATACACACACAGTTCAGTAACAATTGTGCAGTTTCATTGCGCTATGTTTGAATTAATATAAAAGAATTGGAGCATGGAATGCGATAATGAAGATAATATTTTTATGAAAGGTTTTCAAGATGGACGTTACGTAATGACACTGTAGTTATATAATTATATAGTTAAGAAAAGTTATATACCGTAATTATATTTCGCTATGAATAAATTGTTGTGCTTCCATCGAAGTGTGAATGAATAGTGTTCATAACGTTAAGGTTTATCACACCGAATCTTTCAAGTGCTTCAATAAAATAATTGAATGACTACTGTAGCAAATTTAAATCACCGTCAATTACGAAATACTCGATATTAAACTGAACATATTATTGAGGACGATGTCATTTAAAGTTCTGTGTAGACAGAATGAAAATAATTTCTGATTACGTTGTGCTGGCCTATTATTACGTTGGATGTAGGTACTGTCAAGTCGAAATGAGAATTACATTTGCGTGTCGCGTTGTCGTGAAACCGTCATTGGCCGTGTAATCGTTTTAAATTAATTTACTGCTTTAATCGCCGCACGTGAATTTAACAGACTCTCGAGTTAGTTTATTTTAGCGGTATTTACGATTCGCGCCTCAGTCTCTTCCGTAGTAACTCTTTCGTCTCATTTCATACTTTTTTCTGCGAAACAATTCAGAATACAACTCGAACGTCACATTTTATTGTTATCCTGTTGACA
Organism: Acheta domesticus; assembly: GCA_031308135.1. Taxonomy (NCBI): domain Eukaryota; kingdom Metazoa; phylum Arthropoda; class Insecta; order Orthoptera; family Gryllidae; genus Acheta; species Acheta domesticus. The sequence goes on from JAHLJT010000631.1 coordinate 241,223,690, forward strand.
ATAGTTAAGACGCAGTTCTGATTATTTAGATTCTTAGGTTATTTTCTAAACCCAAACTTAGTACTTCACGCAACTACTACAGTTTTCTTGCAAGAGTTGGACTGTTATCTCGAGTACCTTTTAGTTGAATGAGAAATATCGAGTTTGAAGAAAATCGGCTAAACGGTTTTGGCGCTAGCGTTGACCACAGACAGACAGATGGACACACAAACGGATAGACAGACGTATTGCCATCAATCGATTTTTCGTATCAAGGATCCACAAAACATGGATTCTAACTACTCCACGTGTTAGATTGAGAATTTTACCATATAGAGAACCAAAACTGATTCACTTTTTCGTTACAAGGGCCCGGTAATAAGAGTTTTTCTGGAAAAAATTTACCATTTTCATGGGCACGATTAAAATATTTTCTCACTTTATGAGTAAAACGCGAGAAAGTAAGAATGTAAAGGAGAAAATGAGCGACAATTAAATTGAATTTTCTTACTTTTTGGAGCATGCTTGGCAATATGTCTTGGCCATCTGTTAAAACGGGATAAGCTGAGACCTATTGTCAGAGTTCTAATAATCCTTTTGAAGGCTTTGGTTTCGACATTTGTTCAATCTAATAAAAAAAATGTAACTATGGTAGTAAATATACACACGCTTGCTCACATTCGCTTCGCAAAAACCTCAACTCACTTAATACATACGGAAATGCTCGACTACCACCAGTGATTTTGCTGGATATTCGTAATATGAAGTACCCGCACTCTGATGGTAGGAAAACGCAAAATAGATTTATCGGTGGTTGTTCGATTTCCCTGAATACTGTAGAATATAAACGAAAAAATGTTCATTTGATTAATTTTCGATTAAGGATAATTGGATTTTGATAAGTAAATACGAGAATAGGCAACATTTAGGCATTTAAATATAAAATTAGCATTCATTAGTGAAATAGTCGTTCCTAAGCCTTATAAAATTCTTCCTTATAAAAACCTTCCTAAGCCAAATAAGGACTTAAAATGGATAAGTAACCCAAAATATTGCGTTTTCCATTGAAGAAAAGAAATAGGCAAACAGGCATACTGCCGCAGCTTACTAATAACAGACCATCAGATTCGTTGGTCATGACTTTTACCTCTGAATGAGTAAATACATAACGTTAGTTTCGCAGTCTAGTAGTTAAAATAATAATTGAGCAGTATCATTATTTAAATATTTTGGGTGTTTAAAATTTAAAAATTCGCATGTTGGTTATATTCGATTGATGTTATAGATGCCATATTGTCCTTTCACCATATCTAAAACGGTAGAACACTTCCCAACCCTCGGCATTATCCGTAATAGAAGCCGTGAATACATTTTTGCCGTTTTCTTCTTTTTTCGGAGCTCTTCCACACCCTAGGGCCATAAAATACTTATTTACAACAGTTTCCACGGTGTCTCTCCGCAGGAACAAAATTATTCTAGCTCCGATAGCCCCTGCCATTCTCTGCCCATAATGTTTACTTTGTGCCGGACTCCCATCGAGAACGGTGCCGAGTGTAAAGCTGTCGATAGTGTCGCAGTGGCTACGGATGGTCGGCGGTAGGCGATGGCCTGTCGGCAGCGGGAAGGAATCGATGGCATTGGTGGTTCAGGAACTAACTAGTGGTGCTAAAATAGCACCCACTTTCTCCCTCGTATTTTCACGCAAAATTACGCGAAAAGTACTCAAAGAAATTGTACATGACATTATTTCATAAGCTATCTTTACGGAACAGATTTCATTAACGGAAAAAACCTCTATCTCTAATATTTTAGTTAGAGGAAGACTTCGAGAAAAGTTTTAACTTTAGCAAAATTTCGAAAAATCAGGGTTTTTAATGAACATTAGACTTACACCATTCTCTTAAACGTCCTTTACACTATCCTACAACAAAATTTAATGAAAAACGATTGCGCCATTTTTAAAAATTTAGAAAACGACCCAGGGGCTTCATAAAAAAGTACCCCCCAAAATAGAAATATTGGTTTCAAATTGAAGGGAGCGCGACATTGCCAGATCAATTGGTGAATATCAATTTTGGAGAAAATCGGCTGAACGGTTTAGCCGTTAGCGTTGTTTGCGGACGGACAGACAGACAGACAGACGTTTTGCCGTTGTTCGATTTTTAGGTATGAATGACTCACAAATCTTGGATTCTCTGTAATAAAATATTTCTGCCGAATATTCCCCGTTTTTCGCGCAGCATTACATAACTTTATCTTTACTCCGTAGCGAGAAAGTACAACGTAGAGAATGGGAAGAAAAGGTGAGGGTAGTAGTCGGTGGCGCAAACTCAGACGTTCGCTGATGAGAGTTGAATTTAAAATGAAGAAAAACGGGAATGAGACTATGGCTGAAAAGGATCAAAAAACAGATATGCGGCTGATACAAAGGGGCTCACGCCAATGGCAGAGGATGCCTAACAAAATTGTTTCTGGCGGCCAGCAGCAGGTTGGGGCGTGGACGGGTGGCTGGGGCCGCGGCCAGGGATCCGACATCGATACCGATGTTTTCAAAAATTAATATTTCAATGAAAAATATCAATTTTTTAAACAACGAACTAGATAAGTCGATGGGTTTTGAACATCGATATTTTGTCCTGAGTGTTTTTACGTTTTCGACGTTTTGTTCGTGGATGAAAAATTCCCCTAATTACAATTTTGTAAAAGTTAAAACATGATATAATAATAATAATAATAATAATAATAATAATAATAATAATAATAATAATTGATGGTCTTTTGTAATTTAATATCTTCCTGGTGGACATTTTTGTCTTTCAAGAGTTTTTTTTATAAACTTTAATTAACATGAGGCACGGTCGCCTAGCGCACAGTACCTACTAGCAAATAGCACTAGCACCTTCTAAGGATCTAATACAATTATAGTATTATATAAAAATAAGACCAAGATAATTCAAGAACAGTAATTTTAGAATAGCGTTTTCTATTTAACCTTTGTTAATCGTCATTTACTTTCCAATAGAGCCGAAAGTTATGGAAATTCAAAAATATCTTTGGGATAGCATGATTTATTCTACAAGGTTGTGTATAACTTTTTCCAAGTTAATATCCTACTGCCCACAGTGTAGCCGGTAGATTATCAAGCAAACAAAAAAAAGTTTCGCTACTTTATTCATAGACACGTGAATGGGTTGATGGGCTGTAGGGGTTGGAGGTTTGGCAACAAGGATGTTTTGTTGTGGATGCCGCGGCCGGGGCCAGGGAGGGAGTGCGCGTCGTGGCGTGGCGTGGCGTGGCGAGGCGTGCGTGGGCGCGGCGTGGCGTTCCCGCGTTCGATTCCTGCCCTTTGCGTGCGCGCTGTCTCCTGCCGGGCGCCGCGCTGGGACGGTCAACGGCCCATTCGCGCGAGGCGACGCGTCCCCTCCAGGGGGCCTTGTTGACGTGCCGATGGACTGCGCAATACGGTCGACCGCTCCGGAAGGCGCACGGTATCACCAACAACAACGGAGTGCCATGTGGGGGAATTGTTTTGAAACGTGAAGCGTCGTCACAATTGTGGGATGCTTTCATAGCGAGAAAAATAACTTACGTTGGTATTCGGGATTGTATAATTCATTCCGTTACAAGGTTATTATTGACGTCACAATCCCAACACTCCTCAGCTAAACAACTTCAGTTCTGTTAAAAACCTTTGTATTTCCAAACTAGAATTGAATTATTTCATCCCGATGTGTTCAAATCACAATAATTATTTTACACTTAATTCTATCTGGATTTCAGTCGTGTGTTGAAAAATAAGTATTGAATTTGACTTCACCTAAGAAACAAACAAATTAATGTTAATGTAGTTGATTTGCCCACTTTTAATACATTCTTATGTTTATCTAGAAACTTTCAGAGGTAATTTACAGTTATCTTAATACGTTCGCATGTCAACTTCATTCCTTTGCCAAAGAGGATAGTTAAATGAAAATATATAGGGCGGTAAAACGTACGTGACCAGAACCGGGGAAGAATGACGGCACGCAAAGGAATTCACGAAAGCGGGTCAGACGACCAGGTTTCCTTACTTTTCCTTTTAAATAATCACAGCTGTTGTAGACGTGCATGAAACGACTCTATTGTCGAACCACTTTCTTGCTTCATTAGTCGCCTAAATCCAACTGAACACACTGAACCCTTGAGCACGATTACGTAATAGAAAACTGTTCACGATCGATGTTAGGAGGAAAAGAAGAAATAAAATCGTTTTCCCGATATCATCAAGAGATGTAGTGACGCCCTTATTCGACCATGAAGGCGACTCAATACACCAGTGCAGCTTTCCGAGGCGTGATATTGCTGTAAAATGTCGGCCAGAGAATTTCATTGCAGTAGCGGTGTAGGTCGGTTGGTGCCGTCCGCGGCCAACACCCGTAGCATCCCCGGAATAATTCTGTTATGCGCCTCCCAACCCCCTAACTCTTCATCAATCCCTGGCGCATACAAAAATCTGGTCATAAAGCTATAAAACTTTTAGTGCACCTAATTGGATTAAAATTTTATTTAAAAAAACCTGCGACGAATAAAGAATAAGGCATTGGGAGAGACACGAGGTGCAGGTTGAGCTATCAGAGGGACTTCCGCTCAGGACACTACACCTGATTTTTAGAAACTTTGGTGTAGTGAACGCCTAGGTATTTTTAATTACATCCACCGTTGCAGCAGGTACTATAGTGACAATCTCTTACTCATAATAGCGAATTTTCAATACTTTGTTCTGAAACAATTAATCAAAATCAATTCAAAACTTGAGTGTATACGGTTGCATCATTTCACTTATTAATATTTCAGAGATAATTTAAGTATTTTAAAGTTAAAACTAAATTGCTTCGTACTATAAGAAACAGGCTTGAGAAAAAATATTTAGATATCGAATAAAAAGGGTTTTAGGATTTCTATGATCGTACGTACATAATTAGCATCTTGCTGAAGCTAGACGACAAAAAACTGACATTTTTGCAGGTTAACATTAATTCTCGCAATTATGTTAGTGTTCTTCAATATTTTGTGGGAGACTGTTCAGAAGAACAAATTATTTAAGGTTCAAAATTCAATTATTCATTTATTTGAAAAGTGTTGTAAGTACTTCAATAACAAAGTTACTTTTAGACCATGCACAGCATGCTTAGCACAATATTTTCACTTAGTCTATTGATTTAAATTAATACGTTGATTGGCATGCAGTCGGCCTTTCTGAAAGGCGCAAGACACATCAATCTCATGTTTTCCAATTTGGATTTAATCAGAATATAGTACTGCAGGTATATAATAATTCCTTTGATAACCATTGAATTTTTATTTATTTTCATGCATCATTTAAATAATTATTCGAAATCTTCAAAATGTTCTGTAATGAAGTTATGTATTACAGTCAGTGATTGTCCTTTTCTCATGATATTTATTTTCTGCTTATATATCTGCAATTTTCTTAACGATCAACAAAGTTTGGGTGAAAAAAAATTTCTCTGAGGCTGAAGAAAAACTTAGAAAAAATAATTTCATGAGAATTAGTTCTACTACCTACATTAAGTCTTACTTTCTTTGAGGTTGATTATTGTGATATGTGATGTATTATTGTGGACAAGAGATATGTGACATGTGATATATTACTGTGGGCAAGGGATATATACAAGATTTCAAATCTTCCTCTAAAATGCACTTAGTGATTTTGTGCTGAGGTCAACGAACCTTCATTTCAACTGCACACCTAACAAAGTATTTATTTGTTATGAACTTCTTGAAGGTCGTTCACTTGTGAAAACTGAGATAATGTATCATAACAAAGCCTCGCCAGAATAATGAAGGGAAAACAAGTGAGAACAAAGGTATTGTTTTGAGTGACGTCTTCCTGGCTCCTCGCAGAGTGGGGAGATATTTTTAGTTCGTGTGAGAGTAGCTCATCGGAGAACCCTGTCGCGGGGACAGCGTGGCGCCAGCAAATGGAGTCTCGACGCCACGACTCACTCCGTCGTCCAAGGTTCCTATTTCTACTCCCTGCCCCCGCCCGCGACTATCACAGGGTCACTTAACGCCCACTCGCGCTCTATCGCCCTACGTTGGTTTTCAATCACCCCCGTTCATTTATCGCCTGATTTCGCCTGTCGCCGCGTCCGTTCTCGTCGGAACATCTCTGTTTACGAAGGCGTTGTACCGACGCCAGTCGCATCGCGAGGGGTTGGATTTCTACGCAAATGCCAGTTTTCCCCCATAGAATGTTTGTTATCTTCGCTAATGTTCAACCATTCTTCAAATATATAAACATGATATTATGACGCATACCTTACATATTTTCTTAATAAGCAACAAATTTCTGCAAACTGGCCATTATTGTGCATATTTTGCTGGAAATACTTTAATTAAAATACTTAAACATTAATGTACGTACTCTTTTTGGTATCGGTACTCATATTTGTATACTATATTTCTTTTAATAAATTTAATTTTTAAATGTGTATCTACATAGTTGATTCATTGTCTATTTCCTGTATCTAAAATAATTATGCCTGATGTTTTAAACGAAAACCAGAATTTTCGAGTTTTACATGTCTCATTAGATGTCTGTTAAGAGATTGTTGAAATTATTGTGTTTTTAAGTTTGTGTTTCAATTGTGTTCTAATCTTCATTGTTAAATGTGTTTAACTGCAGACATTCCATTGTGCAAACTAGTTATAACTATTCGAAATTGCACTGAGCGGTATAGTAAGAATAAAGTGCCAAAGAGTGTGAAGAAACGAAAGAAGTCATCATGGCCAACTTAATATATTTATTCAGAGAGCGATAGCTTTGCCGTCATCATCAGTCTCGCTGTACGTGGCAAAAGTCGGCAGACTGTGCGTAGCCTCTCGACTTCTGACACACATTTCATTTTATTTCTTCATGCAATTACGTCAACAATACCGCATCAGAATTCTCACAATCCACATGCGAGCGCGGGCATAAACTGTGCGACAAAATTATGAGACACAGTGTTATGACGGGCTGTTAAAATACTTTATTCATTATCGCTGTCGAATCCTGCATTTATCTCATTGATCCTGACAATATAAACAATACTTGTATTCTCCTGTGAATTAAAAAAAATATTATTTCACTGTTAGAAGTTTTAATTCATGTTTTCTTCGTGTATCCTTGACAACAAAAGAGCAAACAATGTAAGGGCAACTATATCTAAAACTATATTGATACATAAATACGTAAAGAAATTTTGAAAACTGTATAGCACTCGATAGTAAAAAGATTTTATTCGCTTGTTAAAATTAACTCCCTCCGCTTCTATCGTCACCTCGAGGCCCAAACTTTCCACTCAGGAGCGATCATTTTGGAGGGGCTGTCATAGATTTTTATTATACGTAAAAGACATTTGTTATTTCGTTGTATATAATTTTTTAGTGTATATATGGTACTATACAATATTATTTTTAAATAATTGAATAATTATAATGGAAATATTTAAATAAATTTTGTCAAATAAAAGAAGGTAATAAACGAAAACTCTAGACCTTTTGGGGGGGGGGGAGCAATGGCCCCCATGCCCTCCCTGGATCCGCCATTATTTCGTCGATAAAATCATATTTTACTCTCATATAGCATAAATTTCTTTTTACAGGACATTGTTTTCGAAGTTTGCCCTGCAAAAACGCATACGTATTTCATCGATTCTTACTGTAGACAACGGCAGCCCTCCACGTCAGCCAGTGGGTGGCGGTGCGAGGGCAGCATGGCCGCCGCCGGCGCGGGGGGCGACCACCCCGCTTCCCCCACGCCCTCCCGCTCTGTTCGTTAGGCGGAGGGCAATTAGCGACGTCCTTGTGGGCGGACGGGGCTCCCTTGGCACTTGGGTCTGCGCCCCTCCCCTCGAGCGAGCGAACACCGACTGCATCCCGCGGTCAACTCTTCCTAAGCAGACTACCAGTCCCCATTTATTTATTTATTTATTTATTTATTTGGTCAAAAAACAGTAACAATTGTATATGACGTGCGGGGGAAAGAGATTATCTGCGCACATTTTCTTGAGGTCCAGAAAAAAAAGACTGTATATGACGTGTGGGGAAAGAGATTATCTGCGCACATTGCCCGACTGCATCCCGTTTCTCCTTATTATGACGATTGATTTCTACGTGGTCTGCTTAGGGTCACATTGATCCCGTGGTCTGCTTAGAATCGCATTGATCAATCACAATTTATCGACTTTTGTCTATTTTCAAGAAACATTTGCACGTCTTTTTAGTCCAATGCCAACGTTGAAAACCACCACTTGAAAATTCCTATCAAGAGCATCTTCTTACCATGCTGACTTAACATACACAATTGCGAAGATTCTGCCACGTTTACCTACGTTCGAGTTTTTTTCTACACTAGTCCGAGAACATCTATATGTGTTACTTATGAATGAAAAAATCACTGAAATTTTTACGGATTACGGATTTAGGAAACGGATTGCCTGGCTAGTTGCAAAGAGGCTGTACGCGAGGGCGCAGCACGTAAATTAAGAAAATTGGTAAATACTCGTATAACAATTATATAAAAGAAAGGCCGATCTGGATGCCCGAGTTGGCTAAAAGCGTGTACCGACACAGCACCTCCGTGCGAAGGATCGCGGTCTCGAGTCCAGATTTGGGTACGGTTGTTAGTCCCTTGTCTCTCATGTGTGTGTTGTCGTGAAGGGCCTCGCGTTCTGCTGACCTCAGATCAGAGGAGTCCGCAAGTGTGTTGGTGTCTATAGTCGAAACGCATTTTCGGGACGACCCATTGGGACGTAAAGGATGACCGGATGTCGGCTGAAAAATATATAAAAAGGTACAATATTTTATCAATCGGGTTCTAAAGCCTTGAAAAACATTCATATCTAATGAAAGTACTTTATGTTTTAAATAATGCTCATACAAATTACTTTAAAATGATTTAAATTATACAATGTTTAATTGAATGAATATTTAATTGAAAAAAATCATGAAAACCAACTCACTCTAAGGGTTTTATTACTCAGATTCGATGAATCTGTTATAGGACTTCAAATGAATGGACCACATTTCCTTCAAAGAGTAAAAAAAATTGGATGGACATTTTTCGAACTTTGTGTCTTTTTACCTCTTTTCATATTCTTATTTGCGTATTAGTCCGATTCTATTCCTCCTAATATGTAGTATTGTATAGAATGTTCAAAAACCAACTTGTAAAAACTTGACTTTTCTATGAGTTTGAATTAGTGATAGACAATGAATTGATTTTAGTATACTGAATTTTTTTATTACATGTATTTTCCAATTTCATCTGGTTTCAATGTTCAATGCAAGGTATTTTTCCAATTTTGTGGGAACCGCAGGGTTGTGTTTCGCTGTGGAGTTTGGCGGAGTTGAAGAATGGTCTGAATAAAATATTTTTCTTCTTGCTGATTTTCTCAAGTTACGTTTGATCTTTCAAATTAACCAATCTATTCTATTCTATCAATTCAGTTAGATTTTGTTTCTTGTGAACTGTGAGTAAGTCTCAAGAAATGGGTACCTATGTCTTCTGTATAAAGAATGAAAAGGGTGGGTAATGGGAGTGAAATTTGGAATAGTCCTGTTATTATTCGTACTCACACTTACACCTTGCACGCCATATTTACACTACCAAACATGTCGGGGGCTAACGTGTCCCAGGCAGGGCGGCGCTGTCCCGCTGCCTAAAGGGTAACTTCTCGGTGAAAACCCCGCACGGCGACATGTAGTTCGGCATCGATTCTGGTCACCCAGCAGGGAAGATCACCACCACTACCACCTCTTGCGATAAAAAACAAACGCACTGCACGTACGGGACTGAAAACCTTAGCAGTTCTTCGCGCCCGGAAATACTGATCAATCAATGAAAAGAAGTGATTGTGTGTGGCGGCTAGCGCCTGCCAGGTTGGACCTGTCGAGAGCATTGAGCTTATGACTGGGGCAGCGCCCCGCTGGTGAGAAATACCTGGTTGAGGAAAACCCTGCTAGCCGACAGGTCGGTGGCGGATTTCGAAGAACTTACTAGCCCACGCCCACCATGTTATATGGCATGTTAGTCATTGGGTGACGTACTGACCAGTAAAGACGTGCAGTATTTCCCTCAACTTGTGGGGATACGCACGTTCATAATGGTCCGCCGCGTAGGTGGCGAATTACTGTTGTTCATTTAGCGTTACCTAGAGAACACGTGTGGTAGACCACGGACGCGAGCAACTTTATCCCTGCTGTGAATTATTATTATTATTATTATTATTATTATTATTATTATTATTATTATTATTATTATTATTATTACTTTATTATCTCGTATCTTTACGGTGACTACATAAATTGTACAGATTGACATAATCACAATACAAATTATGGTTATAATTTTGAATCTAATTATTCACGTTGATTTCCTACAAATTTTCTGACGATTCTGGCCGTTGAGATGATAGTAACCTTCTGCATAAGCTTCCATAGGTTTTGAGGAAGATCTAATTCCTTGAGACTTTGATGCATGGTCTTCGGGATGGCTCCAGAGTCATGTTGGCACGACGAGTCACCGCCAGCAAGGGCATATCAGTATTGATACTGCAAATAGCCCGAGCCTTTCACCCTCGGCGGCGACGAGGCCTGGCGGCGCCTGAACGGCGCCAAAGCGGCGCCCGGACTCTGCTCCCCGGCGCCAACTCACATGCATGAGCTGTCACCCTTGGCTGGGTCTTGGACCCTGCACCCTTGTGCCAGCTCACCCCGACGACGCCCTCGGCGGTGACGAGGCCTGGCGGCGCCTGAGCGGCGCCAAAGCGGCGCCCGGACTCTGCTCTCCGGCGCCAACTCACATGCATGAGCTGTCACCCTTGGCTGGGTCTTGGACCCTGCACCCTTGTGCCAGCTCACCCCAAACGACGCCTGACCGGCGTCCGACCTCTGCACCCTGGCGCTGGCCCGGACCCACGTGACCAGTGCGGAAGGCGCCCCCACCACGGGACATCTTCCCCCACTAAAAACTAATAAATAACCCTGGAGCTAGGAGTGGCCAGCTCACTATAGCTCCAGACGTGTAACTGCGCTCTGCGAGGAATAAATGTAATTGAATTCATTCTGTCTGTCATTCGTATACGCCTCCTGGTGGATCTGCATGGCATAGCGGTCCGAACCTGCGACCGCATCTCTACCTTGAAACCTTCCTGCAGTGGAGATACTTAACTGGGGGCTCAGCCGGGATCGGCAAGCGTCTACCCTTGCCAGGTTGACAACGTGCTGTTGGGAGACGGCAACCGACAGCCTCATCGCGAGAGGCCTTTCATCCGCCGCCCGACCTGCCTGCTGCCGATCCGCACCGTGCTACGCCGGGACACCAGGAACGAGACGTACGACAGAAGTCACCACACATCGGAGGATGCTGCCACTTATCATCTTTTCTAACCTGTGAGTGAAATAACCATCAGAATAACTTTATTAGTTTGAACACCCGAGAAAACAGTGCAATTTGAGTAATCACTGCTCGTCTTTTTGCCTATATTCATTCTCGTAAGATTTATCTGTAAACCCAAGTTCAAACGAATTTGATTCATTTATTACCACGACTGTTAAAAATTTAAACTTAAATTCGATTCAAGTATGGCATTCAACGATATAATTTCAAAATTTGAGTATGCACATATCCAGCTGTTGCCAGAATTCGATGGTACTGCGTCATGTAGTCTGGATTATTTCCTAGCAAGGAGCGAGTCGTTTTTAAGAAATTTTCAAAGACCTGAAGGAGCACCGCAAGCAGAATTAATTAACGAATATTTTTTCAATGTAATAAAGTCCAAGTTAAAAGGGGATGCACGGAGCATTTTAGACGTAGAAGCCAACTCGAGTTATAATAGACTCAAAGAAAAACTTATGAGGAAATATGGTGATATGAAGGACGAGAGGCTGCTACTTAAGGAAATTTCTAATTGTTACCAAAAGCTAAGTGAACCGTATACTGATTATCACGAACGATTATGTTCCTTTGGTCTTGCGCTATACAAATCTTTGCAAAATCAATTACCAAGCAGGTATTTTAGGAATGAAGTTAAAAGAAATCGAGGAGCTAGGGTTAAATACATTTAAATCAGGACTTTTAGAACCATATCGTTCTTACCTTCGTTATTGTCAGGTCGCGGATCTCGATAGTGCCCTTAGAAGCTGCCGGTCATATGATAACGAAAAAGCATATGACAAATATATAGATCAGTTGAGGTTTTCCCACAAACAACCTCATCCATCATATAGGTCCCATTATGAACAAGTGCCACTACCAAACCCTTTTGTTGCACCAATTTTCTCCCCACGGCAGAGACCTCAGAACCAGAATTTCTCACGTGCGCCTATGCAAGGAACATCTCAGGCATTCAGTAATCAGAATCGGATGACCCCCCTTCAGGCGCCCCAGTATAATCACCCCGCCGGATACGCGGCAAGCCGCACAAATCTCGCGACCGACAGGTCAGATCGCGCTGCCTCCGAGGCCGGTAGGACAGGGCGCTCGCCCTTATCCAACCCCCACCAACATAGGTAGGCGTTTCACCCCACAAGACCCTTCTAGGTTCCCAAGACCGATGTCAGGCGTTTCCACAATCAGAGGAAATCTAAACACTCACTATGAACCGGAGGATGAATTTTCGTATTTATCCAATACTTGCGAAAATGCGGAAGATTCATACGATATTGTCAATGATTATGAGTACTGCCCGGAAAATGATCAAAGTTATTTGCCAACAGATCAATTTGATATAGATGAAACTAATCAGCAGGATTTTCACAAGGCCCAGTCGTCCAGGTCGAAGACCTAAACAGTATATATAACGCGCCACAGTTACCTTTTGTCACTCTGCACGGACTGAAAATCTTAATTGATAGTGGCGCGTGTAATTCAATGATGAATCCGGATGTCGCCCACTCGATTTTTCCAGAATACCTCTTTAAGGAGTCGTTTTGCATCCAGTCAGTGCACGCCCAAACCTTAGGAGATAATAATGTACAATTTCCGATTTTTTCCGAGTATGAAATAAAAACTCCAGTTAATTTCAGGGTAATGAGGTGGCATCGGTATTTTGACGCCTTAATTGGCACGGCTGATTTTGTCAAACTAAAAGCCAAGATTGATTATAATGAAAATACAGTTACTTTGGGAGATAGGGTAATACCATTTTATATGTATTCGCCGTACAAACAAAATATGATTCAGGAAAACCTAAACTCACTCTCCACAAAAGTTCCTGTGAACATACGGCAGGGTGATGTATATGTGCCTCACTTCAAACACAATGGAGTTTATTTTCCAGATGCTATCTTGCGTGCCGAAAATTACTATGTCTCTTACCCCGCCAGATTAGAAGCAGATTTTGAGCAACCGGTACTCGCTGAACCGCTCGACAGTATAAATGTTCAGAACTTAGAGATGAACTCCATTACTAATAAAGATGTCAGCGAATACCTTCGAACCCAACATGTCAATGATATCGAACGGGAAGCCCTAACCGCGTTGTGTTCCGACTATTCGGACATATTTTACTACCCTGGATGCGATCTCTCATTCACACATACGGTAAAACACTACATTCGTACTACGGATGAAGAGCCAGTATACCATAAAAGTTTCCGCTACCCCCCCCCACTTGAAGGAAATTATAGATCAAGAAGTAGAGAAACTTTTAGAACAGGGCGTAGTCACATCCAGTGAATCACCCTACCGAAACCCTGTGTGGGTTGTGCCAAAGAAGCCTGACGCTTCAGGGCAAAAGAAGTGGCGTTTGGTAGTAGACTTTAGGACTCTAAACCAAAAGACGATTGAGGATAAATACCCTGTCCCAAAAATCGAGGAAATACTTGATAACCTCGGCAAGTGCCAATATTTCAGCACTTTAGATCTCGCCCAAGGGTTTCATCAGATAGAACTAGATGACAGATCCATAGAGAAAACTGCCTTTACTGTAAATAATAGACACCTCATGTTCAACAGAATGCCATTCGGATTAAAAAACGCCCCAGCAACGTTCCAGCGCGTGATGGACAACGTCCTCCGCCCTTATCTGTATAAATTCTGTTTCGTTTACTTCGATGACATCATTGTTTTCAGTAAGTCGCTTGAAGAACACATTCAACATCTCGCATTAGTATTCCAAAAGCTTAGAGAAGCAAATCTTAAAATTCAACTAGATAAGACGGAGTTCTTACATAAAGAAGTGGCCTTCTTGGGTCACATTGTTTCTAGGGAAGGCGTGCGACCAAATCCAGACAAAATCAGGGCAGTTAAAGAATACCCCACCCCCAAAACAGTTAAGGAAATTAAACAATTTCTCGGGTTAGCGGGATTTTATCGAAAATTTATTAAAGATTTCGCCAAGATCGCACAACCCTTAACAAGATGTCTAAAGAAGGGATCAATCATTGATACTGAAAACACAGAATACAAAAATGCTTTTGAAAATTTAAAAACTCTTCTAATTAATGCCCCAGTACTAAACTATCCAGATTTCGACAAACCGTTCACGGTTACTACCGATAGTTCAGGATACGCCATCGGGAGCGTACTCTCGCAAGGAGGGCATCCCATTTGTTACTACTCACGAAGTCTCAATCCAGCTGAAAGGAAATTTTCCACTATTGAACGGGAACTGCTAGCTATCGTCGACTCTTGTAAACATTTCAAGCCGTATCTATGGGGGCGGCATTTTCAGATCGAATGCGATCACCGCCCACTACAATGGCTCTCCTCATTAAAAGATCCGAGTTCCCGCCTCTACAGATGGAAGTTAAAAATCGGAGAATTTGATTTTACTATCAAATATGTAGAAGGAAAGACAAATTTTGTCGCTGACGCCCTATCGCGGATAGAATTAAACGCGAATGATGAAACACATTCCGTTATTGCTACCGCCGGAGATCACGACTATCTTGACGAAGCCGACAACCAAACAGTCCATTCAAATGAGGAGAATCCGATCTTCACCTTGAAAATGTCCGAACGAAATTTGAACATGAACAAAAACCAAATTGTTGTAAAATACGGGACCTCTCCAAAAGTAATTGAGCAAAAACTTTTTAAAAAGAACACTCGGCATACACTAATCGTCACTCACGACGCCACTACCAAAGACTTTGAGAAAAACCTCCCCAAACTCATTACGCCTTCAAATAAGTATGCAGTTCACTTTGAGGATTTGACCCTCGAAATACCTTTTATTCGTTGTTGTCAAAAACTATTCACATCAGAACTAATAATCATTAGATGCAAAAAATTATTAGAAGATGTAGAAAATCCTGAAACCCAAAAACAGCTAATCTTACAGTACCACGCCATTAATCACAACGGTATCGTAGAAACAGTAGAACACTTACAGACTAGATTCTACTGGCCCCACCTGAGGGAACAAATCCGTAACATTATCAATCAATGCAATTCCTGTCAAAGAAATAAATACGAACGGCATCCCAACCAGGTAGAAAACCAAGGGCCCATTTCAGCAGACCACCCGTTCGCTCAAATCCATATCGACACATTTTGTTTCGAACAAAGCCGCATCCTCACTATCGTTGACGTTTTCTCAAAATACGGGCAAGGCTACATATTACCTAACGGGACGGCGCTTGCCGCTCTCAATCAACTAAGGATTTTCTTTTCACACCACGGTTTCCCCACCAACATCACTCACGACCAGGGAGGAGAATTTGAAAACCGGCTCCTTCAAGAATATTGCAAATCATTGAACATTATTTATCACGCTACCACTCCTCTCAATTCGTCATCAAACTCTCCCGTGGAAAGGCTTAACTCCACGCTACTCGAAAAACTACGCATCCTCAGAGACAATGATAAGTTCACGCCCCTCGATCAACTCCTAGTAACCGCCATTCTCAATTACAATTCCTCCATTCACTCGACCACAAAACGTCCTCCATTCAACATCCTCTACGGCCCACACTATGACGCATTAGAGCATATTTTCACACCAACCACCAGAATCGACGAATACCTTCAAAGGCAGAATGACCAACACCGCGCCTTACAAGAAACTCGCCCTGAACCAAACACCTCAAATTTCCAACATAACTACGCAATAGGCGAAGTCGTTTATGTCCTCAACCCTAATACGCGAAATAAGAAATCCGGCAACCTGTATAATGAAGGCACTATAGTAAAGATTGAAGGAAATCGAATTCATTGCAAAATGAAAAACGGTAGAATGCATGTAAGGAATTTTCGGAACGTAAAACCTAAGAGAAAATCTCTTCCTATTACAGGATCACCGCAGGACTTGGTGCAATCATAGCTCAGCCAATAGAAACACCTGGTTTCTATGCAAATTTGGAGGGGCCGGCCGTCGTAATCCATGAATATCACAAATTCATGTTTAATTTAAACCTCAGCAAACTTTCCTCATCCTTAGACGACGTCCAGGATACAACCGCCTCACTACTCTCGCAGGCAAACAATAGTTTCCCCTATCTTTTCCACGAACTTACAAGGGCGCTACAAGATACTCGTAACGAATTAAATAAGATTGCGACCCCCGAGCCGCGGCTACGAAGGGGCCTTATTAATGGTCTAGGCACGGCAATTAAATTCGTATCAGGAAATTTGGACCAAGATGATTTTGACAACCTAGAAAACCAAATTCACTCGCTACGGGTCAGCCGAACGGACGAAATTGAACACATTAACAAGTTGATTTCCTTCAGTAACTCCATATCAAAAAAATTTTATGATTCAATGAGCCAAATTCGCATGAATATGGGTATTATACAAACACTGTTACAAAAAAAGAACTTGGAAATAGGCATTCTAGAGCATGTGCAGTACATTTCACTGTGCCTCGATAAAATTCGCAAAATCATAACAACCATCGAAGAAACCGTCAGCTTATCGTTTAGTGGCATAACAAATGTGCAACTTTTCTCCAGAGAAGATGTAATTAATATTGCAACTCATTTACGTTCCATATATCCAGTGAAAGTGATTTTGAAAGCCGATCCATACCATCTGTACGAGAATTTGAAGTTTACAACAACACAAGTAATGATACTTGGTCACGAACTAATTGTAATTTTATCCGTCCCGATAACGGACGGTAGTGACTTCCAACTGTATTCAGTCTACCCTGTTCCGTCTGACAACAATCTTATCTTAATTCCACCTGAAAGGTTTTACTTACAGGGTTCTACGCCCAAATGGACAGGCACATCGTGCATTAAAGGCACCCAGCACTTTGTATGCAACCTCAAGAACGTACAAGCAAACCCCTGCAACCTGACTAATACTGCTGGCTGCAACTTCGCGTCTGCAACAAACAACATTAAACTGTTCGCTCTATTAACAAAAGAGCACTTGCTCTTTTCCAGCACTACTGCAGAAGTCATCCTTCAAACCTGTCCTCGATACCACACCGCCATCCAACTAAAAGGCACTAATATAATATCCACAAACGAGACGTGCCCCATTTCCACCATGGGAGCGACCCTCGAACCCCGGCCTACCAACTATACTCACCATTTCATTCTCCCGGAATTCAACGAAAAACCTAAGATAGATCATACAATCAAATTCCAGTTGTCTCATCTCAATATAGACAACCTAAAAACAAATCTGGAACCAATTAAGCCCCTTAGTGATCCCATTATCATTGTATCATCCCTTAGTTTTAGTGTTATAATTGTACTAATCTGTATTATAATAGTTCTAGCACGTACACATCTATATGCACTTTATCTAAGATGTGTTAAGAAAACACCGCCAGTTGCCGGGGACGGCAACTCCGGAGATAGGGGGGAGGAGTCATGTTGGCACGACGAGTCACCGCCAGCAAGGGCATATCAGTATTGATACTGCAAATAGCCCGAGCCTTTCACCCTCGGCGGCGACGAGGCCTGGCGGCGCCTGAACGGCGCCAAAGCGGCGCCCGGACTCTGCTCCCCGGCGCCAACTCACATGCATGAGCTGTCACCCTTGGCTGGGTCTTGGACCCTGCACCCTTGTGCCAGCTCACCCCGACGACGCCCTCGGCGGTGACGAGGCCTGGCGGCGCCTGAGCGGCGCCAAAGCGGCGCCCGGACTCTGCTCTCCGGCGCCAACTCACATGCATGAGCTGTCACCCTTGGCTGGGTCTTGGACCCTGCACCCTTGTGCCAGCTCACCCCAAACGACGCCTGACCGGCGTCCGACCTCTGCACCCTGGCGCTGGCCCGGACCCACGTGACCAGTGCGGAAGGCGCCCCCACCACGGGACATCTTCCCCCACTAAAAACTAATAAATAACCCTGGAGCTAGGAGTGGCCAGCTCACTATAGCTCCAGACGTGTAACTGCGCTCTGCGAGGAATAAATGTAATTGAATTCATTCTGTCTGTCATTCGTATACGCCTCCTGGTGGATCTGCATGGCATAGCGGTCCGAACCTGCGACCGCATCTCTACCTTGAAACCTTCCTGCAGTGGAGATACTTAACTCCAGTACTTGATACTATAATTGGAATGATTCTCACTTTGCAAACATTCCATTGTTGGATGATAGATTCTGAGAGATCCACATACTTAGTCTTCTTTTCTGTGTATTTCAACTGAAGATTGGATGTGTTTGGAATTGAGACATCGATAATGTCGACTTGCCTGCTTTCTTTATTGAACAGAACAATGTCAGGTCGATTGCAGATGACAGTTCTGTCTGTGAGAATCGTTCTGTCCCAGTACAGTCGATAAGACTGATTTTCCAACACATTCTCCGGGTTATACACATAGTGCGGAACTCGTGCTTCGGATGATAATTGGTACTTCTGGGCCAATTCTTGGTGGATTACTTTTGCTACTGCATCATGCCTGTTCCTGTATTCTGATCCAGCTATATGTGAGCAGCCTGATGTAATGTGCTGTATTGATTCAATTTGTCCACAACCGAATCGACAGCGGTCATCGTTCACACTTGGGTCTTTCAGTATTTATTTTCTGTAATTTCGTGTTGGAATTACTTGATCTTGAATGGCAACCATAAATCCTTCAGTTTCAGGGAAGATCTGCCCTGAGATCAACCAGTAGTTCGACGACAGTGTATCGACATGTGCTTGGCCGATCTCGTTTGGATGTCTTCCGTGAATAGGCTTTGCCATCCACGCATCAAGTTTTTGCTGGATACTGAGTGCCGTAAGGTTTACGTCTGACTGGCGTAATTTTAATGGTGTCCATTCGTCTACTGCACAAATTGCTGCGTGTAGCTTGGATACGGTAGATTTCTCGTGGAAGAACATTCTGAGGCTCTCAACTTGCTTGCAGATCATGGTGTTAATGTCAGTGAAGCCTCCACCGCCAAGACGTCGTGGGATGGTCACACGTTCAACAGAGGCTCGAGGGTGATGCTTAAGGTTTTTTGATAGTAGCACCCTTAACGTTCGTTGAATGTTCTCTATGTCTGTGATACTCCATGACACTATTCCCGCAGAGTATCCCAAGATGGGCACAGCATAAGTGTTAACAGCTTTTGAAGTGTTCCCTCCATTAAGTCCAGTTTTTAAAATTCTTCTTACTCTCCGGACAAATTCGGTGGTTAGTTCATTCTTTATTCTGGTGTGATCAATGCGCCTAGCTTGTTCACCCCCATAGAATAGCTTGTTATTATTATTGTTATTATTATTATTATTATTATTATTATTATATGTTTCGCGGTCATCATGGGGCCACGCGATGCTTGCATCACACCGGGGCTCAAACATGATGTTTGGGGTAAGTGCACGTTACTTTTCTATGGGGGTGAATCAGCAATTCAATGCTGATTCCATTTTTATATCTCAGGGTTGTTAGCCCTGGGGGATGTGGTGTAATTATGATGATGATGAACGATAAATGATTAAATATGCACACACAAACATATAGAGACACACACAACACAACCATGCCCGAGGCGGGACTCAAGCCCGCGATCCTTTGATTCGAGACCGCTATAGCACAACCGCATTAGCGATCTCGGCCACCGGATTGGGTGTTGTTGTCATTATTATTATTATTATTATTATTAACGAACCCTGAGATGATAGGAGTGCGACGAGAGGTGATCATGGCCTTTTTGAAAACACCCAAGCATTCACCATAAGACCATGGGACACCATGAAAAACCCCGATCAGACTGGCCGGCCCGGGGATCGAACCCGGACCTCTCGACTGCGAAGTCAGCGCGCTACGCATTGAGTAAGCTACTTCGCTCGCTTCAGTAGGAGAAGAACACGCCAACTCCCGCATTTTAAAAAAACATGCACTACATTTACAGCACTAACCAACCGATGGGCAAAGCAGCGACCGTGCGGAGCGGAGCGGGGCTTTTTTCTTTATATATATATATATATATATATATATATATATATATATATATATATATATATAATTTTATTCCCCCCCCCAGTTACCCAGGAGGGGCGGGAGTTTATTCAAGGACGGGCTGCATTTATTCTCCAACCGATTAGGCTTGCGGAGATCAGTGAGGGCTATATCTTAAATAAACTAACTTAAAGCTAACTTATTACTAACTTAAAACTATTATTTGGCTGGCCACTTTGGGCCTAGCCTGGTTTTATTTCCAGTTTTTTGGCGTGTGATTTTTAAAAGTTCCTTATTGGGCGGGGCGGCGGGCGGGCGTTCGCCGGGCGCGGGGGCCGCCGGCGCCGGGGCCGGGGCCGCCGCGCGGGGCCCACCGAGAACTCGGCGCCGATTTCGCCGAAGCGGCGGCGCGGCGCGGCGGCGGCGGCGCGGCGTTCCGTGGCGCTGGCGCATGCCGTCGCCGCCGCCGCCGTCGCCGTCTGTCGCTCGCGTGAGGATTAGGCGGCGCCGCTCGTGACGCGGCCCCTCTCATGCATATTGCGCGAGGTTTGTTCAGTTGACGCTCCGCCTCTTGCGCCCGCACGGCGCGCTCGTTAAGGGAGACGCCCCCGCCAGCAACGAGCCTCGCAAAGCACACACCCCATTGGTTTGCTTTGGATAAATTCGCTCGTGTTTGGGCAAGAGGGTATATGTCAGAAAAATTAAATATTAAGTTAAGTATGATAGAATTAAATCCTGTAACAACTTTAAATATCTTGGCTCAATAATAAGTGCCACTAGCACATGCGATGAGGATATTAACTCCAGAAGAATAATGGGGAAGAAAGCAACAAAAGCTCTACACAGTGTGATATGGAATAGCAATATCCGACAAGAAATAAAGAAAAGAATATTTCATACCGTGGTAGAAAATATAGTCCTATAAGGAGGAGAAATGTGGCCCCAAACAAAAAAATCAGAGATAAAATACGAACGGAGGAAATGGACTACATGAGATGTTTACATTCAACACGGTATGATAAAATCCGAAATGAGGATGTATGGAAGCAGATGGAGGTAATTTGTTCAAATTCTAAAATATTAGAAAACAAAGCACTCCAATGGTATGGACACGTCCAGAGGATGCCAGAAAGACGATGGCCAAAGAAAAGTTTGGAATGGCAACCATTAAGAAGAAGGAAGAGAGGAAGGCCAACTCTGGAATGGGAAAAATACATCAAAGAAGCCATGGAGGACAGAAGTTTAAGACCTGGTGATTGGGAAAACCGAGATTGTGGAGGTCCAAAACGGCAAACTCCTGAAGGGAAAATGCCGAAGAAGAAGAAGTTAAGCGTAGTAATTTTTCCCTTATTGCAAAACTATTTACTTTAATTGTTTGAAAGTAACTTTAAACTAACCTAATACTATTTAGCTATGTGTGTCTTTGTATCTGAAAATTAATTATTCACCAATATCTACACTAAATGCATTTCTTTTTGCTCTCGTATATAATTATGAAACAGGACTTACACCCTTTTGCCCAAACACGAGCGAATTGCAATCCCCGCTTGTGACTGTACTCCACCGTTTGAACTCCACCTTTTTCTTCATAGTATGCACGCACATTTTTATATACTCATTTTGAAATTTAACTTCGTATTATTCACTGTAAAACTGTGATGCGACTATTGTACCTATGTATAATTTTTTAATTTTTTCATACATAAGTCGAAAGGTTTCATAAAGTTATGCCAATGTTTTGTTTCTGATATGTTAAAAATTCTTTCGTTTAAAATTGCTTCTTTAATTCGAGTCCTCTTTCGGTGCTTCTTAATCGTAAGATTCGCGCTTTACAAAAAACATTGTTCTTTCGTTTAAACATTTCGTACAAATAAAAAACGTGATGTTACAAAAAGGTACAGACTCTCTCGTACTAGTTAGTTTCATAATATTTTAAGTTTCCTTTGGCTTTTCCTCATGAAACTCTTCCCATCGCCTGAGAGATTTTTTACATTTTCTCAATTTTTTGATCCCACTATAGAATTTTTGAAACTACGTTAAAATAATTATAGAAGAGTAAAACGTAGTCCTATATGCAAATTTTCATTGCAAAATTCAAAGTCTTTTTGAGAAAATACTGATTTAGCGTTTCTCAAAAGACGGAAATTGAGAACAGTTTCACCGATAATTTTTGAGTTGTCGAGGAACGTCTCAAGAAATTATATGAAACAATTGTTGTCGTAATTGCAATAATTAAATATAAAAATCTTAATGTAAATATTAACGATGAGATGCATAAAAAATTACATTTGCTTAATTTTTAAAAAATAAAAATACATAAAAATGTTGTTTATGTCATATTAGACAGTATATTTAGCACTATGCCGAAAAGTTTAAAGAAAACAATTTTAGCTGATTTTATTAAAATCTTGTGTCTAATATTGTTCATTATTCACTCGAAATTGCGTTACAATTGCCATGCAACGTCACAGCAGTTTCATATCCACAGAATTCTCATTGTTTAAGTGATAATGTATTTTCCTATATGAAATACCACCTATATGAAGTACACCCTATACGAAAAGCTGTATGCGGGATTTGGGTTTTGAATTGGTGATAATGTATTTACATTATATGAATTAATTTCGTACAAACAAATATATTTATTTCCAGATAGAATAATATTTAGAAAAGACAAGGCGATGGATTTCTAACCTTATTTTTATGCATTCAAAAGTCAGACATTGCATGGCTTTCAAATCTGGAGTTTCATTTAAAGACATTTTTACTTTAGAAAGGTTTGATCCCTCATTATGGTATTGGAGGCCCTCTTCGAAGTATATTCAATGACCTCTAAGAGTAGAAATACCGAACCTACGGAGACCGCCATATTTTCCTTTCTTATGTTACTTTATCCACAGATCAAAACGAGGCACCTATTGGAATATTTTTAGTTCTTTTAAATGCTATTGACGTCTTTGATCATTACATTTTACTTAGTATGGTACTTCTTTTGTATGGAAGTCATGAAATTGCTCTGGATTGGTTATGCTCATACCTTAAACAACGTTCTCAGAGAGTAGAAATATCGTTCTGGAAAGTGACATTATATACTCACTTTCCGACCCTTTTCCAGTTGCACATGGGGTCCCGCAGGATTTGTTTTTACGTCCTCTCCTCTTCTTACTGTATGTAAACCATATACTCTCTACGATTCGAAAAGGAACAGTTCTGATTGCAGATGATACGAATATTCTTTGCTAAAAAGACGCAGAATTAAGTATACAATACCAGATGTTTTAAATTCGTTTCGTAAAAACAAATTAATAGAAAACGAAGGGCAAACAGTTTCAACGTTATTTTCCATTTCAAATAAACAATTGTATAGTTCATTTAAAAATGAATGATGTATAATTGACCGATGCTAAGATAATAACAAGTTTGGATCTTTCAATTCAGTCATACCGCAAATGGAAGGTCCATCTAAATGAATTAACACAAAAGTAAGTATAACAGTGAAATAAATTACATCTTTCAACAAAAAGTCATGAATAGTGTAATATGTTGCATATAGTACAACAGTTCTTACACACCAAGAATATCAAAAAAGCTTATTCCATAACGCAACACGTCAATAGCAAATATATACAATAAACCCTCATTAACACGAATTCCGAAGGATTGAAATTATCAGAGTTCGTGTTACATAAATTTGTGTTATCCGAGTATTATAAATGTTCGTATCACCGTAATCCCTTGCCGGGACGGAAGTTTTGTTCGTGTTACGGCGAAATTCGTGTTAAGCGAGTTCGTGCTTACGAGGTTTTATTGTAATTGCTTTCTTCCTTTTAGCTTTGTTGTCGCACGTCAGCTGTTTTGTAATCAATGTCGCACTGAGTATAAGCATTCAGTCGATACGTGCAGTTTGAGTATAGCTTTATAACTATAAAATATTTGCATATTTCAGTCAAAATCTAAATCGTTTCTTTCTTTTTGTATTTTTTTTCGTGTTCCTGGGTCGCTAACGAAACTGTATACATCTTTCATATGGGGCCGTCCATAAATTACGTAACGCAAATTTTGAGTATTTTGAATACGCCCTCTCCCCCTTGTAACGCACCCGTAACACGCGCTTGAAGCCCTCCCTAAATAATTACGTAACGATTTCGACATCCCCCCCTTCTAAGTGGTAAGTGCAAGAAGTGAAAATAATTTGTACCTTGGTAGAAACAATTTGTATTTATTTTACTTGTGTTGTATATTAAAATTAATTATAATAAAAGTAGAAATTAGTTGGCAATGCTGGCTGCACCTGACAATAATGTTGGGTCAATTTGTGAGTGAAGGAAGAATGCTTGGAGAAATGCAGGGGAAATGGTTGATCACAAGCTATGCGCAAACCGTTGTGGATGAAGCAAGAGCGAGAACCAATTTATATCGATTCTATAATATTCTTTATATCAGTTTTGAATATTTTCTTTGTAATCTTACAGATTAAAAAAATGTTGAAAAGATAGTTCCATTTTTTGTAATAATTTACAACTAATAACTTTATGTTTTTAAAACAAATTAATTAGTTAATATCTTAATGTTTTAGTACAGGACTCAAAAAAGGAATTATTTCAACAAATGTTGAAAACTAAAAAAATAAATATCAATGTTACTTAACACAACTAATACCCCCTAGCCCTATGTAACGCAGCGTAACACTGCCTCCGATCCCCTCCCCCCTCTTCAGCGCTACTTAATTTATGGACGACCCCTACAACCGGCGGCTGCATTGTTTTCTTTCAATTTCTGCACGTATTGTAAAAGAATAGTATATATGTTTTAATTTTTTTCCGACTTGCCTGTTATCTAACAAAATAGACATCACTTACAGAGCCGGTAGCTGCATAGTTTTCTATCAATTTCTGTGTGCATTGAAAGTTATTAATATACATAGTATGTGTCTGGGTAATATCTTAACCTATCCAAATTTCTTGTTGAAAATGAAAAGTTAGAAAAAATTCAGTCATGAGAATTTCTGTGACATTGTTTGGGATGCCATTTGGCTCATAAAAATATTTTAATTGTTAATTTAAAAATAATGTATAATTTAAAATATTAGGAGATATAAGCAGTAAAATGAATGAAATATTTTTATTATTTATAAAATATTAATTCAGAGAAACGCATATCCAAATCACATTTGATAGAACCTTCAAATAATATTTTATCGAAAGCAAAATAATCTTAAGGACTAATTACTCATTCAAAATTAGAATAATAGCAAATAAAAATATGAATGGCATTAAATCCCGATATTTATTTTTTAAAGTATTGGATACATAAATAATTAGCCAAATTTACAGTACCAAAGAATGATTGAAGGAGTAAGCGATCTTGTGGTTCACAGTTATTTATTTAAAAAATATTGAACTATTTCTTGACTTACTTTATTTTATCCGTCAATGTTACGTTACTGTAAATTCAATGACCTTTTCAGAGTCATAATTATTTATTTATTATTTATATATTGTCCATATATTATTTATATATTGAATATTGGTTATAAATGGCTCATATTAGTTATATATAAATATAGGTTATAAATTTCTTAGTATAATCAATAGTTTGAAATAATTAAATTCAATATTTCAGTTATTTTTAAAAAAATCATTCATTATACTAACAAATAGTATCTATTGTAGACAGTGTTTATCCCGAAGAAGTGAATGACTATTTTTTAGAATATTTGGCAGGTATAATAAAATAATTGCAGATTAAGCCGAGTTTTTGTTTTTTACTTAATGAATGGGAACTATAAATTCATCATTCTTTAAATTATAAATACTGGCATCTGTCTACCCAACAACATATTTAATACAACTCCAAAGAATATTCATTCTAATGATTATAAATTATGACGTGTCTCACAATGAGATGGAAGCGGCTTGGCCATTATTTTGCTGATGGAATAACTTACTTATGCAGTGTTACACGTGTACCACATGATCATGCTGGCGAAGCGGGGCAGCTGGCGGGAGCCGTGGGGGGGGGGGCGAGGGAGGCGGCGACCTGCAGGGGCGGCGACCGGCAGCCGACACACCCGGCCCAACTCATTTTGGTCCTTTTGACTCCCGACGAGCCGCTTTACAAGCACCATAAACGCTACCCAACAACAAAACGAACGCACAGGACGGCGATATTCATTTC
Organism: Acheta domesticus; assembly: GCA_031308135.1. Lineage (NCBI taxonomy): Eukaryota > Metazoa > Arthropoda > Insecta > Orthoptera > Gryllidae > Acheta > Acheta domesticus. The sequence continues at coordinate 241,250,185 of JAHLJT010000631.1, forward strand.
ATATTCTTTTACAGGCCTTGTTCGACGTACATTCCTTGTGTAGAGTTATTGATATTCGCTTACATGATACCTTTATGAATATGTTGGCTGCAACATATTACAGGATGATTTTTCATAATCAGGGTACGCTGGAAAATTTGAATACATCACAATGCCGTTATCATGAAAATAAATTATTTTTTAAAGTTTGAATTTATTATTGCAATTTGTTCAATTTTCCTACTTAAATGTTATGTTCGTTAATTTACAATTTTCACTAAACCAACCTACACAAAATATTTATGAAATCTGACAAATGTATTTTTTTTGAGTACTCAATGCCGTACGTAGCTGTGCCTATGCTGTAGCTGTGCCTACGGCAATAAAAGCATCTGAGTAGAAAGGGAAACACACAAATGTAAATAGATTGTTCATAATGTTATCAACGCAGAATATGGTATAAATAATGAAACAAATGAAAATTCTGTAAATTCCGAATAAATGAAATATTACTTGTAAAAATACATGAAGTTGGCTGGAAATTTACATTCCCTCTAGAAAAATTCTGGTTGCGCCGCGGTTTAACAACCAATGTTGATTTTCATCGTAACCCTTCCCAATGTCATTTTTCCATGCAGTAACGATTTTTAGCAATGGCGAATGGGGAAGGGGCGGGAGCGGGGAGTTGTGGAACGCCCTCGCGCCGCCCCGCCCACCCCGCCCGCCCACCGCCCTCACGGCCCCACGTGCGTCAGTGGCTCGGAGACATTGATTCCGTTATCCGCTCACGCGGGAAGCGCATCGCCCCTCTGCTGGGAAGCAGCCACTGTTACAAAGACTGTCAAATTTCATTTAAAGAAAAAAAACTTGAGAAATATGTGAAGTCATGAGAGCATTTACTTTAAGAAATAATTTTTTTATTGAAATAAATGGGTACAATTTTAACTTGCCAGAATCACACATTTTGTAATTAATTGTATTACAAATACACCATAAACGTACTACAAATATTAACCCTAGCGTTATCAACAAGAGCCTCAGAGGCTCACCGACGATTTTTTGTATAGATTTCAACCTTTTTAGGAAGCTGAAAATCATTGATATTGTTTATAAAGCTTTTTTTGTTCAAAATAACTTCCTCTAAAAAGTTCCATAGTCACAATTCACGTTTTGTGGGTCCTTAATATAAAAGAAATGGTTTACTGCAAAAGTTTGTCCGTCCATCTGTGAAGAACGCTAGCGGATAGACCGTAAACCGTATTTTCACCAAAACTGATATCAACTATTTGATGTCACGGTCCCTTGAGTCTGAAATTGATATTTTGATCTTTTAGGGTTCTTTACATGAAACTTCTAGAGGATTTTCCACTTAAAAAAAAAGCTTTTTGAGAAAATGTGGTTCCAAATTTTTTCTTTTTATTTTTCTCTACAGAGTTATATTTTTCTCTCAATGATGCAGATTTGATTGTTATTGAACTCCCTGAATTTTTGGAAAGTACAAAAGTTTAAAATTGTTTCGGTGTCATCCTTGAACATCAATATTAAAGATAAATTTTAAAAAAATTAAATCTCTTCTTCAAAATTACAATAGCGAGGTCGTGCACAAATTTTTCCAAATATGAGTAATTTAGAGTAAGTTTTGAAAATATGAGAAATTTCTTGTGAAATAAAGACAATTTCAATAATAAGATTTTCTCAAAATTGTCTCCAATTTTTCTTATTTTTCGAATCGTGCAAAGTACTTTTGAAAAAGAGGGGCAGATACAGTTTTCGCCTTTGAATTTTGGAAAATTGGAAAAGGTACAAATAATGTGAGAATATACAACCTGTTGTAGCACCGCGAACTATTTTCATTTATAGAATCACAATTGAATACTGTTTTTTCTTTAAATGAATGTATGTAAGTTATTTGTTATATTAATTTATCCAAATTTTCCCGGAGATCTCCCTTCCCTTTATAATGCACGGGACGTTGTATATCTTGGTTTTGCTTGGTTTAATAAATATTTATGATTTGTTGTGTTCGTTAATTAATGGTTTCATGGCTGAAGGATTTTATAGATATATAAAAATCGGGACCCGCTGGGTTCGCTCTTTTCGAAACAAGGCAAGGTTCCAGCAAACTACGATACTACGGATAACTGTACAGCATTTCATAAAAAAAATGAATCCAAAGTGAACATTTAAAAAATTAAATCTTCATTTGTTACGATTTTGTGCCGTTGACACATAGGGGCTGTGTGAAATTCTGTCATAATATTGTTTTCGTGTACATATTATTGGTAGTATTAGATGATTTTCATTTACAAGAATCAGTTTTGCACAGTTCTGATGACCTTTTACTTTCATATTGGATAATACAAAAACACGCGGTGAAAAAGGTGCCACTGGACTACAACATTTAGATTATCAGTGTATTAATAAATATTTATTTTTTAGAAAACATATTTTTAGAGAATATTGGATAACAAAATTTTGTAATCTAATGGAGTTCTTGAATTTTTTTAAACAAAGAAATCACAATGTTTCACGTCAACCTACAGCCATACGTGATATTACTCGCGCAACTTTTCTTAACCCATGGATTGAAGAAATGCGGGTGGAGTGGGGGCATTAGTTACGAAATCGGCCACTAGATTTTACGACGCAATGCCAATCTCTGAAGAATCAGCCATGTCTTCGCAACTTTTTTAATAATTTGCGTTTAACTTCAAGGTATCTTCGATGATGGATCTTCACCTGCTTTAGATTTTTTGGAGAAAATCACGGACAGAATTTCTCGTCTTCATCAGAAAATAGTTTTCATTTGCCAGCCAGTGAAGATATGTTTGGAAAGTTGTCATCAGTGCTCGCTGCGACCTTTTGCCGTCAACTGTTTATTGTCGTGATGACATATATGTCGTCAGGACCCCACACCTGACGCCAATATGTCGTGATGACATGGATGGGAGGGAGTATGTGGCGGGAGAAAGACGAACTCTTGGTTGGCTATTAACAGCGGTTTATTGTAAGCCCTGGTTTCAAGTACAATGTTACATCCTAACAGAGGCTACGCAGTCCAGCACTCAGTCGGTCGTTGCCATGAGGGTGGGGGAGAGGTGGTAGGCAGCGGCAGCGGCAGCGGCGGCGGCGGCGGCGGCGGCGGCAATGGCGGTAACAAAGGCAGATAGGCTGGCGGTGGGTCGCTTGGCTCAGCCTGGCGTCGATTCCCGACTTGGTCAACCCGAAGGCAACCGTGGAGTCGGGACGCCGGCGATCAGTACCATGCTCACGAAGAGCGGTAAACAAGCGACATCGCGGCGGGCGTACGTCGCCTTTATATACTGCCGGATCAGTCCATCCCTACGGCAGCGGGGGTGGCATTGCCCTCGTTCGGGTCACTCACAGGGAGGCGGGGGACGGCGGTCAGCCCGCACATCTGGTGGCCATGCCTGCTCGACCCGGGCGAAGTGAAAGCGGAAGCGTCCACGGCAGCGTCGCTTCACCACATTATTGTGCCAGAAAGGGGGAAGCAAGGTCATCGGTCAAGAAAAGTTGCGCGATGAATACCCTTGATTCACGTCACGTAGGAACAGTGAATCTATTTCTCCGCTTCCAGTGCTACACATTTGGCGTCGGACCTCGCCCTGCAGCAGAGGCTGGCGCGGCAGATGACCTCGGGCGGCGGCGGCGACGGCGGCCGCTCATTACTCCGGCGCCAATTAGTTAGGACAGAAGAGCGCCGCGCCGCGCCGCGCCGCGCCGCGCTGCGCGCTGTAAACCCCGGCCTCTGCCCGCCCCGCGCGCCCTGCCCGCGCCGCGCCGCGGCCCAATTAGGGAGATGCGTGGCGGGCGCAGGCCAGGCCAGGCCAGGCCAGGCCAGGCCACGGCAGGGCGCCCGCCCGCCCGCGAGCTGCCCGGACGCCATTTCCAGGCTCTACACACCCGGCGTCAAGCGACACTCTTTTTTGAAGGAAGATGAACTCCTACGTTGTTTTTAATCTTGGGATGAGGATATCAACGTGAGTGTATTCAGGCTGGTATTTACCTTTCTGTATTCATTATTGGCTTTTTTAGTATTTATCATTTGTTTATTAAATTTTTATAAATTATGTAGTACGTACGTACTTTATATTTGTGTGGATTTAGAGGTACTGAAATTGGTCATTCATATATTTATTTAAGTATAATTATTGTATTTCTGGTTAAAATACCTACAATTATGGTGGTTTATTTATCGTTGCTTGAGGCTCACGTTGAGGCCCCTATTGCTAGTTCAATGGTATTGGCGGGTTTATTATTGAAATTAAGTTTCTAATATATTTATACCGAACTTCTCGCGTTATTATTGTCGCAAGTGCAAATCAGATAAGATTAGATGGTTATTGAAAACAAAACTTTAGAAGTCATTTATAGAACTTTAGACAATCATTGATCATCGCCCTTAAACTTTGCTGACTGTAACCTAAAACTCACACGCTTGCTTGACCAAACGAAACGACTGCTGATGATATACGGATTGCAGCTCCCACAAGAAGGTGTACAGAATAAAAAGCAGCAGACAGGCGTTCCTTGTATGAATTTTTTGATATGATTAATGTGTATTTATACATATACAAATAGTCAATACAATCAGGTAATAACGCATCTATAGTCTTTCATTTAAACAAAAAATAACGAAATTTTGAGTAAGGAGCTCAACCTGTTTTCAAAACTTGTTTTAAATATTTAGTTAAATTATATATTTGTAACGTGTCACACCCATACAATAACTTTATTTAGACAGTGAGTTCACCGGACACCAATAACATTAATATAAACAACAAAATCTCAAAAGGTTAGCACTACATCTTGGGTTATCCTGTGTTCAATTTCCTTTTGTGAGAACGCAAAAATTTCGAGGTCTTCGTAGTTTCGCACAAGTTGTTTACTTTTCAGTCACTTTGTTTTCCTACATTACGTTTCTTTAAAATTACAATCGAATGTATTCCATTGTTGGTGCTGAATCATTAATGATTAATGATTGCTGTATTTTTGTCAATAGTTATCACAGTATTATCACATTGGAAAGTTAATAAAAGTCCCTCTCGGCAACTTTTCAGATATATTGTGTTGCAAGTCAACTCGCTCTAAGGTATTATCTTGTCTTGTTAGTATATTGTCTCTTTCGTCACGTTGTTGACCCACTAAGAAAACAGACTCATTAGTGACAAGTTCATTATGACGCCCTCTATATGTTGATTGTATCCTTTTGCCTCTATTGATAACGATTTTGTAGCAATTAATACAAAAAAGGAATCATTTTCAAACCCATTTAAAAATGTTTATTGAAGTAATTGTACACGTTTAACATTTCAAATCGACGGCTATGGTGATATTTAAGTTGGGAAAAATAGTTGCTTTGGGCCCCTTTGTTGGGATATCCCGATGAAACAAAGACTAAGTTGTTCCCATAGTCAATATCTATAATGTGTTTAAATTTCATGTTGATAGATTCAATTGTTTTTGGGTAAAATTATTTGAGAAAGCGGACAAAAGACAATTTATTCGACAAGAGTCGTTTTTTTAAACGAATAAGCTAGATGAAAAATATTTAAAAACTAAAACTTCCAAAATCACCGACAGATGCTTCAGATTTATTTACCTGAACATTAATTGATTGTTGATATTATTATTATTGTTGTTAATTATTATCTTACTATCATTATGATTACTATTATTGCATGGAACAGAGCAAGACAACGCGGGAGGGATCCACAAAAATAAAACATATCTTCGGAACTGTTGGGGATATCGAGCTAAAACAAATACTGAGTTGGTCCGTTGGGTAATACCTAAAGAGTGTTTAAATTGCATGTAGGTAGATTGTGTGGATTTTGAGTTAATCGGTTTGTACATTCGGACAGACAGACAATTGCTATGATTTGAGATTCGTTTAATCCAATAATCAAGTTGAAAAAGTATTTATAAGTTTCGAAAATACTCTTCGTACTCTTCAGATTTATTTATCTGCATTGACAAAAAAAATCACTTTTTTTTCAGTAAATAGCAAACGAATAATAATACAGAAGCTTTATCTCTCTCTATAAAAGACGCGTCATTTGCATGTCATGAACGTTCACGTGTCGTTGGCATTCTCACACACAGTTTTGTTAGCGAATCTTACCTCATAAATTCCCGGAGATTCAGGTGGAACACAACGAGTGCAAAATCGCAGCGCCCTCATCCTGCATGCGCGGAATCCCGTATCCTCTGCCGCCCTCTTCATTCGCAACCCGCATTTTATTTTTACCTTTCCGAGAAGTGTGTCTCCACGGGGCGTATCGTTACTAACGAGTCCGACACACGGAGGCGGGTGGGGGAGGGGGTGCCGCCTTCGCGTGCACGCCCTCCCTCCTCTTCCCCTTCCCCCCCTCCCCCCTCCCCGCGCGCTTCACACACGCGTGGGCACGCGGCTCTTCGCGCCTCCGTCGTCACCGGCAGGCCCCTTGCACACTGTCCACGGCAGAGTGCGAATTTTCTAACTCTGCTCCTCAAGCCCCTAACTCTCTCAGTCTGAATCAGTGAAAAACGACTGATAGACAGTGACTATCCACTGATGGTGTCAGTTATAACCGTGCCACTGACAATCAGTGAATTGAACTGAACAAATCTGTGAAAAACGAGCTCACTTTTTGAATCAGTGAAACTTCTCTGTTTGAATCAGTGAAATCTGTGACAACTAGTTGAACGTGACGATTGAACGATCAGTGAGCGATGGTGGCGCGGCACTTTTACCACTGACGACCAGTGAAATACTGGGGTCATTATGAAAAGGTGACTTCGGCTCCCTCTGATTGAATCAGCGAGAATTTCACTGGTTCAGATTCAGAGAGTATGGCCACGATGGAATATCACACGCCATTACGCGTCCTTCTCCGTCGTACCGTTAGAAGTCGCATGATCGCAAGCACTGCTTGATACGGTCGCGATCATGCGATATCTGGCGGCACGACTGAGAACGTCGCGAAATACCGTGACATATTCCGTCGTGAAGACGGGCCCTTGAGGGGCAAAGTTAGAAAAATCGCAGTTTAGCTACAGTTCAGCCGCTGTCTATAGGAGGATTGATGTCGCTGCAATGTCTCAGGCCGGGAGGTCGTATGGTACGAGTCCCGACGGTGGCAGGAGTTTCAACGCGAGATACCTATCTAGGTCGCATTCAGCCGCTGTCGGCTGCTCAAATCGAGAGTTTTCCGTATTTTATCCGATCAACATTAGGCGAATGCCGGAGCAGAACCCTGACAAATGGGCCACGGGACCGCTCGCGATCTTTTCTTCTTCTTCCTCTTCTTCTTCTTATTTTTCTTCACCCATCTTCACCCCGTACTTACACACACACACACACACACACACACACACACACACTGACATGCACTATACTACCACACATGTCGAGTGACGAGACGGGACCACAGAGTGTATCCCGACTGGGAATCCCTAAGCGGGAAACCTAGACGTGAAAAAAGTAGATCGTCGTGTAGGTCGGGGCGGGATCTGACCTTTCATCGGGCAAGGAACGCTGCCATCTCCCGGGTTGCCAGATGCACTACACTCACCGGGCTAATATCATTGAAGGGTGGCGAACTGCTGGATTTCTCTCGGCGCGGGGACGCAAACGGCGCGGATGGCAGTGACATCTATACTGCGATTTTTGTAGGAAGAGCTCTCAAGGCCACTCAAATCCCATCTTCGCGATGGAATATGTCACGGCATTTCGTGTCATTCACAGTCGTTCCGCTAGATTTCGCACGGTCGCGACCGTATGAAGCAGTGCTTGCGATCATGCGACTTCTACCGGCAAGACCGAGAAAAGACGCCAAATGCCGTGACATATTCCGTCGCGAAGATGGGATTTGAGTGGCCTTGAGAGCTCTTCCTACAAAAATCGCAGTATATGCGAGAACGTAGGATTCTTGGTTCCATTCCGCGAAAGTAACGCAGGTTGTAATTCCGGCAAAATTTAAACCACTGCCTATTCTATTGTATCGCCCATCACATTAGCGCTTTCTTTTCATAATTCGTTCGCAAAGCTTAGCAAACATTCTTCGATTTTTGGACTGCAAGATCCCGGTCGGAGGTAGAAATCTCTTCCACTTATACTACTCGGACCACCAGGCCGCATGCCCATTACCTATGTACGACTTTTATTATTTCCAATCAACTATGTACTCGCCTTTACTTTTGTGCTGTTCTATAACAATTCTATCTTTCCCGTTCACTTAAGCCAGGCAATGTCAAGGAACGGGCAAGATAATTAGCTCTCTAAAGTTCCCGGGCAATGCGTCCTGAATAATTCGCGCAGCGCAAGATTTGAAAGTAAGGGTTGTACAAATTGTTCCGGAATGGCGGTACATTACTGGATACCTGTTTAATGACTGTATTTTGGAGAAGACAATTGATAGTGCAAAAAATTTAGCTATATTAATTCCCCGTTCCCGTGCTTCTTGTGTCGTGTGGTGTAGGATTGAGGTGCTTACCCAAATGCAAGTACCTGTGTCTCCGTTCGGTTTGCGTTAGTTTCAGCCTCATTTTTAGCGCTGGCTGCGACCTTCCAAGTGGCGCTTTCGTCCAGCGTGACATGTTGCCGCCTGACCCCAACGCGACCTCCCTCGATGCCTGCGCGCGCGGGTCGTACACGCCGCCATCCGCCTCTCCCTGCTCCGCTCCGCCTCGCCCCGCGCCGCCCGCCGTCACACTCCCCGCTCCGCACTGCCCACCCCGCACTGCCCACTACGCACTCGCCGCTCCGCAGTCCCCGCCCCGCAGACCCCGCCCCGCCCCACAGTCCTTGCCCCGCACTCTCCCCCGCGCTCCCCGCCCGCACTCCCCGCCCCACAGTCCTTGCTCCGCACTGCCCACCCTGCACTCTCCGACCCGCACTCCCCGCCCCTCTGTCCTTGCCCCGCACTCCCACCCGCGCTCCCCGCCCGCACTCCCCGCCCCACAGTCCTTGCTCCGCACTGCCCACCCTGCACTCCCCGACCCGCACTCCCCGCCTCTCTGTCCTTGCCCCGCACTGCCCGCCCCGCACTCCCCGCCCCGCCCGACCTACCTGACCTCGCCCTTCGTCTCTTGCCCTTACCCCGCGTCCTGTTCCATTCCTGCCCCGCCCCGCCCCGCTCCAGCCCGCTCCGATCCGCGCCGCACCACCCCGCCCCTGCTCCTCCCCGCCCCGCACCACCCTGCTCCGCCCCACCCCGCCCCGCCCCGGTCTGCCCCACCCCGCTCCAACCCGCCCCACTCTCCGCCCCGTCCCACCCCGTCCCGCTCCGCCCCGCCCCTCTCCGCCTCACCCCGCCTCGCTCCGCCCGTCCCTCCCCGCTCCGCCCCGCCCCACCCCGCCTCGCTCCGCCCGTCCCTCCCCGCTCCGCCCCGCCCCACCCCGCCCCGCCCCGCCCCGCCCCGCCCCGCCCCGCCCCGCCCCGCCCCGCGGCTTGGCCTCCCCCCGGCGCCTGTTCCATTGCTGTGGCCCCTTGCCGCGCCGCGCCGCGCCGGATGCGGCCGCGCTTACAAGCGCGCGCTCGGTGCTGTAGCGATTGCGCCAAGGCCGCGCGCGCACAGGCGCCTTACCTCTTTACGGCCCAGCTAAAATAATAAGGCGCTATGAATAAATTATTTCTGCACGGCGGCGCGGCGCCGAGCTGCTGTTTCCCATTGGCAGCTCCCTTCTCCCCCCTCCCCCTCCCCACACGTGCGCTGGCTATTGCACCGACACGGCCGGCCAAGTGCTGCAAGTGGAATTGAGTTGCTCACTCAAAAAAGGACTCGGCAACGTCCTTCATTTCGGAGAATCGCCATTTCTCTCTGTTTCATCGTGAGGATTTGAAGCTCCCGTTCCCAAACAATGTTGTATTCATAAACATATCAAGTACAATTATAGGCCAATTATTGTGAATTTCTTACAATCATGTTATGGAGAACATTTATGAATGATAATGAACTTCAAATTTAAACGTTAATTATTACATTTCTTGGAAACGAATACCAAAGTTTCTTTCAACATCTACTTTCGTGAGAGTACTTTGCAGTAATGATTAGCAGATTAGCACTGTCGATTTAAAATATGATTAGCACTGTCAATATTTAAATTCTGTCATTTAAACTTGGCTTCCAGAAATCCCTCGTGACGTAAATTTCGCTAATCATTCCGAAAATTCTCAAACTTGTATTTCATGGCCATACTTCTGTTGGAAATGGCTGAATCGAAGAGTAAATAAACTGTTCAATGTTTGCGATTGTTCTTTTCTTCTTTAAATGTATTGAAATTTGGTCTCTTGTAAATAGTTGACACATATATCAATTATAAATTACTTTTTATTTTAACGATGTTATTGTGATTATTTTTTTTACAAAATTCCTGCAACAATTTTGTACGCAGTTTCATTAATTCTTGTCTCCTAGCTACTATTTATTTTTTTTTTAATTTAGATTTTACTATTTTTCAATGAGTTTGCAATTTCATTTTCATCAGTAACAATAAACAGAAAGGAAAATTTCTTTTTTGAATTTAAAAGAAGTCGCTCTATGGAGCGTATTCAAAGTTTTCAGTTTAAGAGAGGGCACCCACCCCTGTCACATAAACCTCACGATCTGCCGGAGCCCTTGAACGCTTTCCAAAACTGCAATCGCTAATGAATACTTCATAAGGCAGCGCTATGCAAGAGCCCGCTGCTTTCGCAATGCATTTTGCAACGCGCGTTTGCCTGCTGGTTTGCGGAATGTCACAACTGGAGCAACGAGCAGCGCACACATTCGAAAGCAGATGCTTCACCCAACGCGAGACTGGAGCTTCAAGTTTTTGAGTGCGAGAGTTGCGTCGTCCGAGAGATGAATTCGGTTGCATCATCAATCTCATCTTGCGTAATATAAGATAGTTACAAATTCAAGGATCGTGATGCAGTTGTACTCTTTTATTCGCGTTTCGTTCGGATGTGAAGGGGTATAAAATGCAAAAGGTTTGATTTCGAGACTTTGCTGGATATTAGAATTTCAAAGCAATTTGGTATTACAACTGATCGATGTCGATGCTTTGCAATTCTTTCTCACATATCTTAGGGTAAAACATTTTTGGAGACCGGAAAAGCAACTGGGTTGGATTTTTAACTTTCTAACTAATACATAGAGCACTGTAGAGTGAACATTGCAGTGAAAAAAAACATTAATATAAAAGCCTCAATGAAATACAATACATCATAACACATATTTTTTATATCGTTTAGTAGACATGTACAAATCATATGTAAACCGCTTTTAAATGTTTCCTTGCAGCCAACGGGATCGGCTCAATGATACATATTTTAGCTATCCAAAAAATAGAATAGTACTTCTCAATATATTCCTCTCTTGCAGTTGGCATTACCTCTTACAATCTTGAGAAGAAAGTATTGGACTTTTGAACCAAACTATTCAAACATTAAGAAGTAAAGCATTTGCAGTAAATGAATGGATCTTCATTTGCCGCCGGTCAAATAAATTTATATAAACCTTTGATGGATTTGAGAATGATTAAGTTCCATTTACAGTTAATTGCATGCATGTACTCAAATAGCTTATTTGAAATAAATAATAAAAATACAAAGATACTACTTAAACAAATTTCTACTATCTTTAATGAGAGTAAATGTTCAGTATGTGTCACTGTTAATAACCCTTCCAATTAAGCAATTAAGTATTATTTTTTATGAAGGCTCTCACAGAATATTTTTCCTGAAGTACGTATTATTTTTTTAATATTTCTAAATTATATACTGCGCTTCCACAGAAAGTAACTTCCACAGACAGTGACGTCAGACGCGCCTATTGAAGTTCCGTACATGATGAAAGTTCTGAGTGACTTCAAGGACTCTCAGATCTTTCCTAACCCGACGTTGTTCTTTCAAACGCTTCACTTCCAGATCCAAATCCTTCAAAGTCACTCTGACGCTGGATACGTAGCAGTCTTCGTGGGGACTGCAATCAAAATATTGCGCACGCACTTCTATTTGGATAGTGCAAGTCCCATGAAAATCGGTGTGTCTAACAATTGAAATATTGCGCATGTAGATCTACTAGGATGGTGCAAGCGCCATGAAGGGACGTAAACCAATCGGAGCCCTGTTATAATCCAATTGATTTGCAACTCCCAAGCAGGCCACATGAAAGGACGTAAACCAATCGGAGCGACTGAGAATTGAAATATTGCGCATGAAGTTCTACCAGGATGGTGCAAGTCCCATGAAGGAACGTAAACCAATCGGAGCCCTGTTATAATCCAATTGATTTGCAATTTCCATGAAGGCCCGGAGCGACTGACAATTGAAATACTGCGCATGAAGTCCTACGAGGATGGTGCAAGCCCCACGAAGGGACGTAAGCTAATCGGAGCGCTGCAATTGATTTGCAATTAGAAACGCCCTTTTCGAGTGGGCAGGGGCCCGTCCTTGGCGGTGGGTGCCCGCCGCCGCTCCTGCCGCCCGCCGTGCGGTTGCTCAGCCGCGGCGCCGCGCCAACGCGCACGCAACGCGACGGCAGCTGCGATCCGGAGCTGCAATTAAACGCAATTATCAGTGCCGCGCATTCCCGCCACCGAAATTGCAGCGAAATTATGTCTAAAACCCGGGCCGCGGGCAATTTCCGTACGGCGAATCGGCTGAAAACCGAATTTGTTTAAAACTCACATAGACCACACGCCCAATTACCCCCCACCCCGCGCACGCCGCCGCCGTGTCATTAAGTGGGAGACGGTAATTGAGAAAGTCCTCCCTCATAGTCCGCATCGGATTCTTTCAAAACTGTTTTTAAATGCGGGGAGTTTTGGAGAGAGAAAAAGAAAAGTTTGAAAAGTGGTGGCTTGGGATCTAACCTAGCTGCCCTGCGTCCATTTTGTTTCTTTTCCGCCATGGGAGATGCGGGCGGCGCGCCAATTTGGAGGCACGGCAGGCGGCGCGGAGCGGGCCCACGCGAGAACGGCGCGGGCGAGCGCCGGCGCGTGGGCGAGGGGAGGGGGCGAGGCAGCGCAGGTCGGGGTGGGACGGGGCGGCGCGAGGAGGGGCGGTCCCTGGCGTGAGGGAAGGGTCGGGCGGGGCGGGGCGGGGCTGGAAGGGAAGGAACGAGACGGGATGGGGCGGGGCGGGGCAGGACGAGGAGGGGCGGTGCCTGGCGTGCGGGACGGCGCAAGTCGGGAAGAGGTGGGACGTGGCGGGACGGGACGGGGTGGAACGGGGGGGACAGGGTGGGACGGGGCGGGACGGGGCGGGACGGCGTGAGACGGTTGGGACGTGGCGGGGCGGGGTGGGACGAGGCGGGACGCGCCGGGACAGGATGGGACGGGACGGGCGGGTGGTCCCTGGCGCGGGGAGCAGGGTAGGGCGGGCGGGGCAGCGCAGGGTGGGACGGAGAAGGACGGGGTCGGGAGGGGCGGGCGGGGCAGCGCAGGGTGGGACGGAGCAGGACGGGATCGGGAGGGGCGGGGCGGGGCGGAGGCGCGCGCTTCGGTGGCATTCGGGGACGCGGGTCGCTGCGCTGATTGTGGCGCTCGGTCACGTCACGGGCGGGAAAACGTGCTGCTGGTTGGTGGAGACCGATTTGCTTGGGGCTTTTGGGTCTCCAGCATTTTACCTGCACACAAAAGTCCGTGACAAAACGCGAACTGATCCTTCAAGTCGGTACTTTTCGTTTCGTAATTTCGTCTAATTAAAGAAAAAATAAGTCATGAAATTATTTAAGTAAAAACTATTGTTTAGCTATTCTGAAATTACTTTATCAATGAGCGTAATTTAACCAGATTACAATAAATTGCCCTTTCATGAACTGATGAAATATCTAGTCTACTCAGTTTTAAAAAATATAAGGAAAGTGACAAAATGAGAAACCTGCCGTAGACAAGTGCCATAACTTTATATCGCAACAAGATATAAAAGCTCTTTTGCAGCAAGCGTGTTTACAAAACTTTTCTATTCTAATAAAAATCTATGTTTTCTCGATGGTATTATTGATTCCAATTCGGATATATCCAGGAACAATATAAAAATGAATAAATATACATAAATGCATATATGTATGCTCTCATCGTCAGAATATCGCTCTCGAGCTGCACCGTATAATTTCCGCACTTATAAAACAACAAAAATCTTTTGGCTCGAGGGAATTCCTTCTACACGTTACCTAAACCTGAGAGATTCCGCCCCCATTTCCAACGCCGCGCATAGGGGCTACGAAGAAATCTGAGGTTGCATTAGAAAGGCAAAAAAAGCGCATGGTAATTAACTTGCTTGCTGAATCCGAAAGTAATAAGAGCAGTTGGCAACCAACGTAACCTGTGGTCGCCGCCCACGCCTCCCAGAGTGGCGCAAGCGTGGGTTGCGGCCGCTTTTCGCTTCGATCGGGTGCCGATGCCCCACTCCCTCGCCCCCCCCGTCCCGCCCCCCGCCCACGCTTGTGGCCCTCGCCCCCGCTGGAACCGCTGCTCCGACCGAAGGCGAAATATTAACACACGCTTATCAACAGAGGAATGCAGCAAAAACTAGCATTCAGAAAATACGAATTTTCAAAAACCAGTACCTAAGGATATTCACCAACGTCCCTTGGTTTGTTACCAACGACTAACTTCGGAAAGAACTATCCATCGATTACCTTTCCACCAACTTTGATACCAGAAATTCCCACATTCAATATGCTCAACGTCGCCCGAAAATCTATACAATCAAACCTAAATCAAAACAAATTCCCCTTCCATGTATTTCTAAAAAAAAATCGCTGAAATTGTCAATTAATATAGGTGCCTAATTGACTTTTTCACCCTGCAAGTTAGAGGTAAGCAACCAAAAACATATGTATATTACATATTTTTATTTATCTATGTATTAATCAATAATAATTTTTTAAAATGTCAATGTGGGGGGGGGGGCGGCAAAAAATTCACCAGCATAATTTTTACTTTCAAGCTTTACTTTCAAGCATAATTTTTACTTTCAAATACTTCCTAGTAAAGAGAAAGTATTGTAGTGATCCAGCAGAATATGGACTCTTTGGTTCCAGGAAATCTCGTATTCTGGGACCCTGATATTGAAAAAAGTCTGTTAATCGTGATCCAATATGTAATAAATTTACTTCCTCTAACACGTTGTTTAGTCAGAGCCCACTGTTTGTGGGTCCTTGGTTGCGAAAAAGTGTTTAAGGCAAAACGTCTGTCCGTCCGTCCGTTCATCTATGCTCAGTCAACTCTAGCGCCTAAAATGTTCAGGCGAGTTTCTCGAAAACTGATATTCTCCAGTCGATACGGTCGAATTCGTGGCCTTGTGAATTTGAAACGGATGTTTTAAATTTTGGAGGTAGTTTACATAAATCCATAACAATCTACTCGCAAAATTTTCTCGAAAATGGCTCCCATTTTTTGGATTAAATTTATTCCTCCACTAGAGCTTGGAGCTTGGTTTTTGGAGCTACTTAAAATGGCGCAAATTTCATTTCCATTACTCCACCGGGTTCACGTATGCTCACTCCCTTAATTGGTATTTTCCTGGTAGTGGATTGACATTGGTATGTGAGTGTTAACGAGATCGTTTATTCGAATTTCTTTCTTTCTTTCTTTCTTTCTTCTTTATTTCTTTTCTTTTCGAACAATTTGGTCTGGCATCTGGATCTTCCGAAAAACTCCCTAATTTCTGCATACGTGGAAATTGTCAAAGGAAATCCACTACGGTGGTTTATCCTGGAAGACGCATTCAATGATCTCGTTACACGCAACTTCGGTTGCGTGTTCCGGCCCTGTTTTGGCTAGAAACAACTCTCCACGCTTAAGGTGACAAAACGCCCATAAATGTTTTGCTTTAATATTTGAAAGCGCCTTTACATGAGAAATGAAGAGTGGTAATCTAATTCTGACAATTTTGTTTGTTTGTAAGAATACAATGAAGTAATTACATTTTTAGATACCACAGATTATGATCAGTAATGTTCATCTCATTTGTGAATTTCATTCGAAAAGTGAATAATTATTTTAAAAAATATGTATTAGATGTCGGTTTAAAAAATATAAAAATAATTATTCGAAAATATACTCGCGTTGTATTTCATTTTACTCCGTAGTGCCTTTTTTTGGACCTCAGGCGCTAAAGAAACTGAAATAAAAGAAAAAAATCAAACTTTTAAATTGAGATGTTTATTGAACTTTCTTAACCTCGAGTACGTAGCTAAATAAGAATATCTCTATATAAAGACAATTATTAGATGGACAAATGTTTATTTATATATATGTTTATATAACATACCCTTTGTTTTATAATTGCATAATAAAATATTGAAAATATGGCCATACGTTCATGACGGTCTTCCTTCGTAAAAAGAAGATGAATTGAGAGCGCATGAAGAAACACGGAGCGTTGATAAATGTCGACTTGTAGACGCATAAGGAGACCAGTTTTGTCCCGCGTCGAAAGTGAAGTGCCAGACGCCGGGAGCGCGCTATTTGTGTGAATGCGCCGGCTAACCTCAGCGCCTTCCCTCGCACATGTTTGTACGTTTACTGCTCATCGACAAAGGTATTTCGTTGAAAATCTTGCAACGAAAAGTTTAGAATATAGTTATAATGTTTTCCGTAAGTTTTCTGTGAGGGTCTTGGATTATCAGACTAATGAGAATAAACTTACTCAAAAGTCACATAGAAAAATAATGTGATAAACCGTATATTTTTGAGAAAAAGTAACCGAAAGGGAGTGCGAGCTAGGTCATTGAAACTGTAGCTTCTGAGCCCTTGTTTCATCAGAAATTCAAATGAATTAAATAGAAAGGAACTACAATGGGGTTTCACAAGTACTCTAGGTAATACGAAAACTTCTCAATTGTTACATCACTCTTCACTAAATATTCATCTGCTCGTCAATAGAGCAACGACATGACAGAACGCGGCTCTTGAAACAACTTAAGGTCGCATCAACTAATAAGTCATTAGCGACCACTATTGCATGTAACGTTATGGTATGAGGATGAAACGATATAGTGATGATAGGGGGTGATAAGACGAACACATACAACCATGCCTGAGGCGAGACTCGAACCCCTCGGTCCGAGATCACTAAGACACTACTTGCTTAGCGATCTCGCCCACGTGGCCGACGTCAAGAAGTTTTGCAAACGAAGGAAAGCCTTCGGAAATACAAAGGCCTGTGTTTGCTATTCAATAATTTTCTCTGTTACAAGAAAATCCCAATGTCTTCACAATTCTGATTTCCTCGTTATTTAATCCTAAAATTATCAGTAACACAAAAATTGTATGCTTATTTGTTTATGCATACTTCCGGATTTTTTAAATTTTCAAATTTTCGAGTAGTTTTGATTAAGTGGTAAGGCTATTGTGAAATTACGAGAAATTACTCAGTTAATTTTTTCTGTTTGGTGGGATTTATATTTTATGGTAACGTTTTGGCAAGATACTCATAGAAGATAAAAGTGTAACGCTTGGCAAATTCTATTAAATTAATGTGAAGAAATTTCATGTACATGGTCCAAAAATTGTTGTGAAAGAAGTACTCCTCAAATATTTTAACGAACACATACCATAACATGTTTCTCCAGCTTAATATTTGATTCTTTCTTCCAGATGTTTCGCCTCTGAAATGTTTACCATAACACGAGACCGCTAGTCAGTGGGATATTCTGCTTTTCATACACGATGTCTTCTTATCGAACATTATACTCCCGCCATCTGCGCGCTCGCGAGTTGGTGTAATGGCGACCGGTGTTCATCACGTCTATTCGGCTGCTACCGCTGCGCAGCGGTGAGCGGCCGGGGTTGTAACGCGGCCATAAAGTGTTCAATTAATCGCCCCAGTCTGAAAGGCCGCTCGGCCGGCCGGCCGGCTACCAGCGCGGGCAGCGGCGCGGCGCCGACCTCCCCCTCCCCCTTCCCCACCCCCTTCCCCTCCCCTTCCCCTCCCCTCCCCCCGCGCTAGAGGGCGCGGGCTCGCGGAAAGCAGCTGGCGGCGCCCGCCGCGTTTATGGCGGCGAATCCACGACCCCCGCAGCTGCCAACGCAATCCAAAGAACTTTAATAATATAATTAAACCGGCAAAAGTGGCTCAAAGCTTCAACTGTCTACGCAGTGTCTCTGAACGGGAGGTCCTAAGTTGGAGTCCCGGTGGTGGTCTGGAGGGGAATTGTAGCGGCCGGCTGTTCTGATCTGTAGTTTTCCGTGATTTCTCCGGTCAACACCAGGCGAATGCCGGAGCAGTACTTAACAAACGGGTCAAGAACCACGCGTGATCTTTCCTTTCTCTTCCTTGTCCTATCCACACACGCCCTTACGTGCACTACTCTACCACATTTGTCGGGAGACCAGTAGGGAGCTTAGAACTTGTTCCGGTTGGGGCGATACCACGCTGGTGGGAGATCCCTGGTTGGGAAATCTCCACAAGCCAACGTAGCTCGGCGCCGTATCTCGCCATCCAGCGGGGGAAGATCACAGTGTTATTTACGTATTGCACAGTATTATTTACTTATTTGAATAACCCATTCCTACCAACCTTTATTTTGTGCCCCAGACCACTGGCGGGGGGGGGAAGGATCTTGGGGACCATGGTCCCCCCAAAAGACCTACAGTTTTCATCTACCTTCCTTTATTTGACACAATTGATTTAAATATTTATTTATATTCAATATATGTACTTATGTGAACAGTAATATTTATAGTATCATATGTACAGTATATAAATAATATATAATATAACAAATATGTTTATTATTCAACAACAATTTACGATGCCCTCCCCAAATGATCGGCTGGATCCGCCCCTGCCCTAGACAAGGAACGCTTTCCGATCACGTGATGTTGCAGTTCACCTGTGTTCATCCCTGTCAACCACTGTTAACCTTTACGACCCGTCGCGACTACTACCGGTTTGATGGTGACCATCGGGTGTTGCCTGCGGGCCAGCGCAGGGGGCACATCCCGAAGGCGCGAGCGTTCACCCTGGCTACAGGGGGGGTGGGGGAGCGGGGCGGGGTGGGCGGACCGGGCTGCGAGCGACCACGGCAGCAGCGGCTGTTGGCCCCGACCCGCGCCGCGTGGCCCCGCGAGGCCGCATCTGGCCACGTATTGTTCGATGCGGAATGTCAACGTACTTCGTCATACGTACGCTCGGGAGTGTACTTCTAAGAGCAATTTGCTAAGTAACTTCTTGGGTATATTTGATGATGATAGTGTCGAAATAAAAAAAAAGGAATTGGAGGCTTCAAACATTTATAGATGTAGATAGATATAGATATAAGCTTTATTCTACTATTGGACAAATGTTGCCTGGTGGCAGAATATGAAAAGAAGTGAAATTTAAAAATGCCATCCTATTAGAAAAGACCGTTATTGTTTGAATCATGAGCTCCCGAAGGATTCTAAACATCCAAACCCTCAGCTCCCAACTCAAATCATCAACATATTTACTGAAATAATGTCAAATCAATTACGATATGAACTGGAATAGAAAATATTAATCACGCATGTTTTAAATGTCTATGCCAATCGATGTGTGTTATGTTTCTGTTGCTCAGGGAATAATACTATTAGTTTCACATGCTGGTATATGTTTACTTGATACTAAGGTATAATTTACTTGATACCATAGTCATTTTTTTTATTGTGTCTCGATCTATGTCGTGTCTATTTTATTTCGATGTATATATTCCTTGTGTGAATCGACCCTACCGAGAGGTGGGGGACCGTTTCCCCCAAGGAATGTACTTCGGCTGGAAATAAGTAAATAGATGTTTAATAAATACGGACGTGAATAGCCTTTCGTTAGTTACGTAGAACGCGAAGGTAAACGTTAGTACGCTGTTGTACGTGTAGTTCGTTGCACTGCGAGTCCATTGTCGGCAGGGACAGAGGCGTGGGCGGGAGCGTGGGCGAGGGCATGGTCGAGGGGAGTGGGGGCCTGCGCAAGTGTAGGCGCCGGCGCGGGCGGGGGCGCGGGTGCAAGCGGGGGCGCGGGCGGGGGCGCGGGCGGGAGTGCGGGCGCGGGCGTGGGCGGGGGCGCTGGCAGGGGCGCGGGCGGGGGCGCGGGTGCAAGCGGGGGCGCTGGCAGGGGCGCGGGCGGGGGCGCGGGTGCAAGCGGGGGCGCTGGCAGGGGCGCGGGCGGGGGCGCGGGTGCAAGCGGGGGCGCTGGCAGGGGCGCGGGCGGGGGCGCGGGCGGGGGCGCGGGCGGAGGCGCGGATGGGGGTGCGGGGGCGCGCGGGCGGGGGCGGAGGCGCGGGCGGGGGCGTGGATGTGGGCGCGGGCGTGGGCGAGGGCGCTGGCGGGGAAGCGGGCGGGGGCGTGGATGTGGGCGCTGGCGGGGGCGCGGGCGGGGGTGCGGGGGGGGCGCGGGCGCGGCGGAGTCGCGGGCGGGGGCGCGGGCGGGGGCGTGGATGTGGGCGTGGGCCTAGGCGCGGACGTGGGCGAGCATCGCGTGCCGATCACCTCTGCGCCGGAAGGAACGCGCCCCGCGGCAACGACGCCAAACTGCCCCTGCCCTCCCACACACACTCAACCGCGGTTGCGACGTACGAGATAGCAAAACTAATCCTATAATTAAAAATTAAATAATTCTATTTCTCATCATCCAGACAATGTCAGTTTCGTATTTTTTACATGAAGCTCCTTTTCGCGACACCACCAGCACTGCCCGCACCAAAGAAGATATATGTATGTATTTGGCATTTTTGGGTCGATTGTCCGACTGCTGGCTTGCCAAGGGTGTCACCCCATTCTTGGGGGGGGGGGGGGTAAGACACGCATGTGGAGAGTATTTCCTTCCCATGAAAACTCCGACTGTCTGAGCTTTTCTTCGCCACACAGATACAGAAACAGAGTCGAATTTAAAGGAAAGCTACAACTGTATTTATCAAATAAAATGCAAGATCTAAACATTTTCGAATCAATGAAAAGTTATGCTAAAAATAATTGAATTAACAAACGAAAGTGGGGTCTCATGTTCTTCACAACACTGAACTGAACAACTTTCTTCGTAACACTGTACACCAATCTTTGATCAGAACTTTCAGGGGAAATCTCACAGGTACACTTTATGAATTTTTAGTAATACATAGACCATTGGCACTTTTTTTTCATAAGTTCTCGCTAAATATCCTAAGTTACCATAAACTAAAAAAAAAAATATTAACCAGTAAAATCCTTAACACTCGTGAAATGTATTCGAACTTTAAATATATCAATCCACGTTACTTGGGCAAGACCCACTGAAGATGGGAAATTTAAATCCCGAAAGTGACTTTGGGCATGTTTTATATTAAGAAATATATACTTAAAAATTGTGGTTGATTATCTCTTATCTCCAATTACAAACAATGAGATGTTTAACCAGTGCTCCTCGATCTTTGCATTTACTTTGCTCCAATGTCGAAGTGAACCCAAGTGATGGCATTTATAAGTTAATAGGAAGCAAATTACCATTTCAGTTGAATAGAAATAGTAATACCAAAAGGTAATACAAAGCAAATCCAAGTTTTAGTAGTAGTATTAGAACCAACAGGCTTAAGAATTAGACCACAAGTAATCCAATGATTCTAGTGTCGCACTAAAATGTGTGTGTGTCAAGAGGGTTGGAGGGCCTTCGCACCACCCCAAAACCTTAAATAACTATAAATTATCAAACGGGAATTAATTTTAAATTCAACCTAAATGATGGATTGTTTCTAAGACATCACGTCGGCTGAGCGGTACAACTGTAGTCTCTCTAAAGGAGAATGCAGAATGTCCCCGAAGCTGGTGCAGGGCACTGGGCGCTGGTGGCACCTAATTTTATTTTGGTCTTTATTGTCCGATTGAAAGTAATTGACACTTGACAAGGCGGTATGTTAGGAGACGGGGTACAGTCATCCAATCCGGAGCTTCAATTTTAGTAAGTGGTGCTCCCGAATCGTTAACAGATCTTTCAACTCACTGATTTGCCAAGTGTCAAGTACTTTTAATCGGGCAATTGACTAGTTATGCCGATCAAAATCGTCTTCTCAAGTACAGGGTCTTTTATTGATATTTCCTTTTTTATACCTCTACGATGGTCAACCATCGTAGAGGTATAAAATTATATACCTCTATGATGAACAACCAATACATTATTTGTCTTTCACTTTCATCTTCGTTTCAAGCATTTCTGTTTTGTTATTCTCATCCACAATTACGAAACATCAATGTAACATCGCAATGTCAGTAATCAATATCGCATCTAAACAACACAGTAATATTCTCTCTCTTCGTTTCCAACAGGAAATATCTGTGGGGGAGTAATATTCAAAAATATTAAAGTACGTACACCGAATGAAAGATATTCAATGAAATGAAATTCTGAGCAACCTATTTCCAAAACGAATAAAATTAAGAAACTGTGTCAGAACCTCGCATCAAGGAATAATTTGCCCATCGAATTACTGATTTCATTGGACTCCATTGACTCTACATTCGAAGAGAAATAGAAATGATCACGTGCGTTTCGCATATCCCGTCGTTCACAATAAAATTTTTGCGTCGAAAAAATCCCGATATTGACTTCCCAAAACTTTTAAATAACTGGAATTGGTTGACAGAAGAAATTAATAGTTCCTCAGGACGAGAAATAAACATAATAAAACAAAAAATAAATGAAATAAACAATTCAAAAGTATTTATGAGCACACAGGATTGCACCAATTATTGTTTATGTAATCACATTATGAATCATGTATTGCCAACAGAAATTCTAATTTCAATATTCGTGATGTTTTTTGTATAATTATATTTCCTTGCAATACCATACATAAGTTACTTAAAATTAAAATTTCACTCGTAATATAAAATTCTTAGACAATAGTCAGTGTGTTCAACAATTTGACCATTGAAAACTACAAATGAAATTAGAAATGTCCAGCGGTATTGGAGGCACCTGTGAGGTTTATGGTGTTCTAGCGACAAAAAAATCCGTCAGCAGGGTTGCCAGATATGTTGCGAGCTCTTCCCCCACCACTACTACGGAATTTCTCCAAATAACCTCTCCAATGAAACAAAATTTCCCATATTTAAAACGAAAACTATTCTCCAAATGATGGACAAACAACATGAGCTCTCCCTGACGACTCCATTGGCTGTTCCCTTAAATTCAGATGATTCAAATCAACCAATCATCGTCCTCTAAGCTTCTCGAAGCCGTGTACTACCTTCGTTTTGCTAATGTTTTTTCTTTCTCTAAGTCTTGTCTATTAATTTTTCTCTTCCTGATACATAAAGAAGAGAGAATGGCTTCTAATGTTTATTTTTATTCATAATAATTGAGAAAATATTTCTATCTTGACTTCCGATGAAAATTATTTCCCCCCAAAATTCCCCAAACATTTCCTCGTTCATTTGTGTTCTACATTATTTCCCCACAATGAAAAAAATCCCCAATTTGGAGATAAAAATTCCCCAACCTGGAAACCCTGCTCGTCGGGATCTGTAGCAACACTTTGTCAACTTGAGAGCGGAGGCTTTCTGACATTGGCCCAAAAGCAGCAAATGATAATTCCCGGAGCGGCACCAGCGGCGTGCACCCGATGCATCACCGAAGAACTGAACTCATGTGCTTACAGTGCCAATTCCAGCTTTTTGAAAAACAAGGTTCAATTTGATTTAGATGCATCTTAAGTATCCGTTCTGATCCTCGCTTGTTCGAAGACATTTGTCGTCTGGTTGCAAATGTAGCAATTGTTCTGCGAACGAGAGAAAGTGCGCTTTCGCACTAACCTCCCACTGCCCTGGAAGACGGGCGCGAAATATTTTACGGAAGCAAACGCTTCATTGAGAGACTCTCTTTCTGTTGTTGTTTGTTTTTTTTCGTTTTAAATCTTTAAACATTAATACAAATACACTCGATAGGGAAAAAGAAGTAGGTAATCTTCCACAACAAAAAATTATTTACAGAAAAAAGAGATCTTACATTCGGCATTATACGTGTTTCGAAGCGTTTCCCTCATCATCGAAATTCTCTCAGAAATCTCTCTCTTTCAGAAATTTAAGGAACATATATGAAAAAAGGTACATGCAAAGAAAAAGATCTAACGAAAATAAATGATATAATACTGACTAGTGAGAACCCATGCGATTAAATCGCACGGTTAGTCAAATAACCAAACTCTTTTCTGCTTAAATAAATTATTTTTTTGTATTCCAGCATTATAAACGACCTAACCTCACTAAGATCACTAACCTCTCATATTTCAAGATTTCTATTCAATGTAGAAAATCACGTTCACGTGCTTACACAACCTACACTAAATTGAAACAAACAAAAATGCTTGAGATTGCATTTCCCGCCACCGTTCGAGTGTAATTTTCTTCCGATAGATCGCGCGGCAATCAGATATTACAGATCCCGAATTACTACTTTTTTTAATATTTAGGTATTTTTAACGCCCTTTTTCAATACGAATGTCCCATGTGCAGGTGAAAAGAAACACGATTTTTCAATCCATTGCTTCTTTATACAGATCGGTTTCGTATGTCGCCCAATTTATTGAAAAGACCAAACAGCCCTTTGAGAAATAATATATAAGATAATTAAAAAGCTGAATATTTATCCGAGCAATATTGATTTCATCAAATATTTTCCTTTATATATCAGACAGGGAGCGCTGGTGCTGAGGGTAATGCGTCGAAACATGTATGCGGGATCTGTACGTAGTGCAAATGCATTTTTATTGAGAAAGATTACTTCTTTTTACCTGTCCATATGGATTTTTAAAAGATTTCGTCGGTAATCAGCGAGTTTCTTACAAATACACTCATTTGTTGAATATATCAAGTAGAAAACAAAGCTACAAAGGAGGCTGTTCTCGTTAGCGAGATTAAGAACACACAGTTACGATAATGACAACAATTAGCAAATTTTAGAACTTTGAAACAGAACCATATTTTGTCTTAAATTTAATGGTATTATGTATTCGACTTTTATATTATCACGTGCGATACAAAACCCCAATAAACGGAAAATCAATTTTTTTAGATGAGGGAATCAAAATTAACTTTATAGTGGAACCATCATTGAAATATCTTTTGCATTCTAAAATCAAACACACGCACGCACACACACACACACACACACACACACACACACACACACACACACACACACACACACATATTCCTTTCATTTTCCTTCTGGACGTCAAATTTCAGCGGGTGTAACGTGTTCCTAGACCGCGTGTGTCAGTCCTTGTAAATCTTCATTCCTCCGTAACGGATGAGGAGGACTTTCACCAGAAGTCATTGAGTGGCAGAGGGCGTTGGAAGACAACTGGCGACGTGAGCGTGCGAATGGTTGAAGAGCGGGCGGCGCGCCCCGGCAGACACGCCGCCGCCGCCGCCGCCTTCGCCTTGTGTGACGTAACGAGAGATTTACGGCCTGGGCGGCGCGGGGCGGCGCGGCGCAGGAGCGCGATGGCGGCCGCCATAAAGGCGCGCGCCGGAGGCATAGCGGCGGCGGGCGGCGGCACGCGGCTGGGCCAGGGTCAGGTGCAGCGGGACGACGCGACGGCGTGGGCCGACGCGTACGTTTGCCTCGGCTGCGCATGCACGCAGTGATGTGCGTCTACGCGTAAACAACACATAGACATTGTATTCTGCGTAGACAAAGGTAATCTATGTAGGCAACTATAATCTTTCTTGTGGGGCATGGGCGAATCTACGAGGTCCGTTTTCCACCCCAAACCCAAAATGTATTTAAAAAAAAATAGAGTCAATATATCCAAAGCAATACTACAAATTGATTGGATCACATATACAGGAGTACTAAAGAAGTGCAAGTTGGACCAAGTCCCTACTGGTGTCCTGAGATGGATGCGGAGGTTTCACTTCTTCATCAGGAATGGTATATTTTGTTTGACTTACTAGTTCGAAAATAATTTTTTTAACATTACATTAAAACATGTTTCTACTATTACTACTTATTATAAACTATTTTTCTGGTTATTTGATGTGAAAAAATAGTTTACACAGGTTATTTTGTATACGTAGTCTACACGTAAAAAGAGATTTAGAACGTAGATTACATGTAGTAAACACGCGTAAACGTAAAATTATAGTCTACGGCACAACTCTGCCTGCACGTCAACTAGGTCTGGATAGCGTACACCGACAGAAATGTCATTAAATTGAATGTAGATGAATGCATTCATCATCATCATCAACGTCTTCCTTTATAGATTAGTCATTTTGCTTTTTCCAGCCTCGTTCCATCTCATTCTTGGCATTCCATTGGTAGATTAATGTCTTGTATACGAAATTTAATGTAGCCTTGAATATTAAAAAAAAGAGCTTAATATATTTGTACATAAAATTTAAAGAATATGATAAAATCAGTATAGATTTAGTGTAGACGTTGTCCCATTTCCCCTGCCTTTCTTCATTCATATTGTATATTCACAATCACCCAGTCCATCAAGATCATTCGTTCATTCCAGATATGACCATAAAGCATTGACTCTTGCATCCTCATGGATTTAATACGCGTTCATGATAATTACTTTAATGTAATTTACATTAATGTAATGCAAAAATGTCTGACAGTGTACAATGTAGAGAAAGGTACTTTAACACATGATGAAAAGACATGGGCAGGGTCGGATTTACCTACGAAGCAGTTGCGGGGAGCGCCCATCCACGAGGGGCCCCGCGCTTCTGAAATAAACTTCAATTTTAATGTAATAAATATAATATATGTAAAATGTTATATAAAAATATTACTTTTCATTTGGACATGTGCAGGAAGTATTGTATTAAGTTTTTTATTTAATAAAGACGGAGCTATTTTTACGGGGGGCAATACAAATTCAACTAAGTCCACAATCAGATAGTAAAATAATCAGGCGATACTGATTTATTCCGAAGAACCTATGCCATAGCCCAAATTAGTTTTTAAACAAATAAATAAATAAATAATGTAATAAAAATCACAAACGTTAGGGAACGACAACTCCGATGACATGAGTCCGAGCTCCCAGCTCGCGTGGCAGAGGTCTGGCAGCGCACACGTGCGTCTGAGGTTTGGGAACACAGTGGACGTAATCTTCGATACACATCCTATTGGATTTCGAGAACGCAAGGGGTCTAAACGCCACAGGAACTAAATTCGATTTCTTCATGGGGCCGTTGGCGACAGTCGCAATTAACACTATTTCACTTGGTGGTCTCTTCATTGTCTCCCTAAAATCGGTTAGCGGTCCCTTACAGAACTACGGTAAGAACCTATTTCTGATAAAGGAAAGTTTGATACGAAAGAAAACTTAAACTTTGTGTTAAGTAAAATGAATTGTCTTATACTATTCATTATAATTAATTATTAATACAGGAGTTTACATTCATTGGGACATTTTGACAGGTTATGCAAAGTGTCATATATAAAAGTGTACTACGCTGTGCTATGACTATGCTATGACAGTCAGCATAGCAACGAAAGGTAACTACTAATTATAATCTTTTTTAATTATTCTATGTGAAATAATAGTTGCGAAGATTACATGGTCTACGTACTGTTCATGTAAAGAGAATAAAGTTGACTGCATGTAGAAAACATGCGTAAAGTAAAATTATAGTTTACGACACAATTCTGCAACATAACACTTCACAGGAGCTTCTATTCAGTGACAAGCAGCTTTCTCTCCTAAGCACTTCTCGTACAAATGACAATTTACATATTTCCAACACATTTTGATTAAAAAAATAGACACAAAAATAAGTAATTCAACAAACATTTTCATTTCGATTTTATCTACTAATTTGCTAATTTGTTCACTTTAAATTTGAAAAACAGTACGTCAACGTTTTTAAACAACAAAATTGTAGGCAATAGACAATCTAAAACAGAAAAATAATCAACTAATCAATTTCTGTTTTTAAATACTGTGGAGTCTCTTCATATATTTCTGAGATTATTTTTAATTATTTGCACGCTTCTTCAGATTTATAAAAGAATATTTTAGAGATTACAAATAAATTGCATTGTCCTTGTGAAATCCTCATTTCAATTCCACCAATCATCGTAAAAGAATGCTGGTTAAATCTGCAGTTGCCACCGTTCATGAGTCGGAAAACACTAGAAAGGTACGAATGATTTCAAGGAAATACCTAGCACTAATAAAAAAACCTTTCCCCTGGGTTAACGTGAAGATATATTATTGTATGAATTGAAGACGTATTTAATGAAAATTATTATTCCCTTGATTTCAGTTGAATGTGCAAAACTTTTAGGACAAGGGAACGCAAATGTCATTATTAAAAGACCTCTACCGAGATGAAGTTTCATACGTGAGCCATCAATGATACTTTTTAAGACACGAATTTAAAAAAATAATATTTTAAAACACCAAATATTTTGTCATTTAACTTTTTTCAAGAGTGAAAAGCAGTCTGATGAAGAAATGTGACGAAATATAGCCAATTAAACTCATTGTTTCACATCTAAAGAAGATTGATAGGTTTGTGAATTTGCTCTTGATTGAGATCCTTTTGAGAACTTCGAAAAGAATGAATCGAATTTCTGGTGGAATATGTAACAGAAACTATAAGATAAAGATCTACACATTTATACGCACTTAACACAATTATGCGACCAGTAATGAGTAACGGATACCAATTCAATAAAAAAATGTGAGAAAAAAATCTAAGATTTGGTGTCATTCTGAAGAGTTCCTTCTCACGCCTTCCAATAACTATAGTCTACACTTTTGTGATAGGGTAGGACTTGGAATACATCCACCACACTACCAAACATGCCGAGAGATTGAAGCTTTTCCCGACGGGGGGAGATACCTAGAGGAGAGACACCGCGTCGCAAGCCAACGTGCGTGTCGGCGCCGCACCTCCCGTTCCCGGGGAGGAACCCCAACCCCGCCCCCTCTGCCAGGTCGTAACATGCACTACACTCGCAGGCGTTAACTCCAGTGCGGAGGAGGGCGCGCGCGTGCGTGCGTGTGCTTACCTCTGGCGGCGGCGGCGTGCGGCGCGGCATCGGAGCGCGCTCCCTGGGGACTGCTGGGCGGCGCGGCCAGGGCCTGTGCCAGCCGCGCTGCCCGGGCCCCGCCCCGGGCTGACCGCCGCCCCGCGCCGCGCCGCGCCCAGTGACGGCTGGCGGCCGCCGCCCCAGCAGCTGACGCACCCACCCGCCCACCCACGGGCGACACGACCCCCACAAACAACATTTCTGTGGTCACGGCGTAGAAGTTCTTCAGTCAGTTTTTGGCAAAATTTTGTTCTGTACTGAAACTACATGTTAAATATCTATATTTAATTTTAGTAAAACGCCCGGATTCAAATGTTCCTTCCTTAACGAGAAAAAACATGAAGAAATAGCGTTGAGCGTAGGAACCCGCATTGGCTCAAAAATATAACCCTTGTTTTCTCCAAACTAAGATTTTTGACATAAGAACTTTTACCCCGTGACCACAGACTTCAAAACTCTCAGTTCGACCAAAATTTCAGCACTATTCAGAATGCCACATACTTTCACTATTCAGAATGCCACATACTTTTTCGTACTTGTTGCTTTCAAAATCTATTTAGTCTGGACTAACTTTTCGGTATTGGCCCACCCTCTTCCTAACCGCTATCTACCGGCGCCTAAAATATTATTTTTTTCAAATTTTCCCAATTTTTCGGTTTCCTTCGACAAGAATAGGAATATGATTTTAAGCAGTATAGAAGAGTAAACTTGGGCTGAATGCGAATATTTATTGAAAAATTTGCAGCCGTTGTTGGGAAAAAATTGATTGATCGTTTCTGATATTGCGCAATTTTAAGTTCGATTTCACAGAAAACTTTTGAGTTTTCGATCAACTTTAAAAAAATCATTTAAGAAACTCAATGTTTTTATTGAGAAAAAAGGCCCAACTTTAATACGAATTGTAGTTGTAGGAAGACACCAAACAATTTTTTAACTTATGAAATTAAGGAAAATTCAGAGAATTCAAAGAAAATAGGACTTGGGCCATTTTTTATAATTGTACTTTGCTCTATTATATTTTAAAAAATCCAAAAATTTCAATCAATTTTTGCAAAAGAAACTGGAAATGTCCTTTTGGTTTCATGTAATGTACCCACAAATTCAAATTATCTGTTGCAAATTCAGTACGATGAGATCAGTCAGAATGATCAAGGAATATCAGTTTTAAAGAAAATCTTGCTTATGGCTTTGCCCTAGCGTTGTTCACAGACGAACGGACATACATTTTGCCATAAACCAATTTTTCGGTTTGAAGGACACACAAAACTGATTCTGAATACACAATGTGTAGGAGGAAGTAACTTACTACATAGAAGAACGAGAACAAGAATCCGCTTTTTCTGTATGTGAGACTCAGTACAATTAGAATTTTTCTGACGAAAAATCCCCTTTTTTTCTGCAAAATTAATAACGTTCTCTATACTGCGTATGTAGTACCGCGAAAAAGTAAAAAAAAATATATTTGTGTAATGTTGTAAAAATTGAAAGAGTACATGAAAATGGCTATATCATATCATATCAATATCATATTATTTAGTTATTTAGCACTATACGTACAAAAAGTTTGACGCATATGATTGGAATCGTTTCTGAGAAAATTTTGAAAATATTTCAGAAGCCTCTGGTGAAGTACCAACGAATTCTTTTCAAAATCGCAAAGCTTCGAGTCCGGCCAGATCGATCAGGGAATATTAATTTTGGGAAAAAACCTACAAGTAGTTTAGGCGATAGTGTTGTTCACAGACGGACGGACAGACTGACGGTGTGATGTTCTAACTGAGAGGTCGTAGGTTTCGAGTCTCAACGATGGTGGAATTACCAACACTATTGATAGCTAGGTCGAATTCAGCCGGTGTTTAGGGGAAGATCCTAGCGGTCAGCTGCTCTGATTAGTAGTTTTTCGAGGTTTCTCGGACCATTACCAGCCGAATGGGCCAGTACCATAAAGAACGGGTGACGAACTTAGGGAGATCTTTCCTTCCTCTTCCTTATTCTACCCCCTCCCATGACCCATACATAAATACATTCACTACATTACCACACATGTGAGGAGACCAATCAGGAGCTTAGAACATGTCCCGGCTGGGACGGTCCGGTACAGGAAGGAAATACCTGGATGGAAAAATACCCCACTAGTCAACGTGAGGAGCAGCCACAGATCTCACCATCTAGCGGGGGAGGAACACCGCTACCTCCCCACAATAAAACAACGTTCACTACACTAACAGGAATAAATACCATAGTAGTTGACGCGCCCGGAAACATCAGTCAATGGATCAACAACAAAACTGTATAGTTGGTCGGGTACGTTGGCATGCCGGGTATGTACGACATACATCCGCCATATTCTTATACTTCGCCAATTCTGTTCTCGGATTTTCATAATCAAAGTCACTGTCTTGATCTAACCGCGAGAAGTACTATCAATCTAACCGCGAGAAGTACATACGAGAATCTGTTAAATTCCTCCAAAAACGCAAAATGTTTCTTTTGATTTAACATATTTTTCGTCTTTTTCATGGTATTTACTAGTGAAGCAAGCAATATTTAGGTTGGTATTAATTTTTCTTACAACTTTGTGTTTCTGTATTGCGTTCTGACGTTCACCAAAGTTCATGTATTGTGTTCTGACATTCTGGCACTTACAATACACATTCAGCATCCCATTTTAGTTTCGAGCATTGCTGGTTTATAAACATAATCACATCAAATGCTTCTAGGGTGATGTTTAGCAATCAGGTGGAGGTTCTATCATTATTAATAAACAAGTAATAAACTATCTGATGATACATACTCAATCATTCGATTGCTCACATGTGCAATGACATAACGATAATAAATAATCTCTACAAATACAAATAGCGAATACCTATTTATTCAAACCACCTTGGCTTTAATTTGATCAAGAACCGAAATTAATTTGAAGTAAAATACTTAGGTTACAAAGGAAGCATATATGCATTATTTTTGTTTTCAGATGCGGAGTTGTTAACTTGATAATTTCATTGTGATTATATCAATGATAATTATTTTGTTAATTCATTTATTAAATTATAATTTAATTGCGATGTTGATTTCATCTATAAGTACATCTCTTCAGAACTGTAGGCTCCATCCTCACCACATCTGACATTTCCTTGACAGCCAGAGGAGGAATGAAAATGTCCTTAGTGTACGGTTACTGACACTCTTGTACGTACTTCGCGTATTTTATAAAATATTTGTATGTATCTCATTGGCTTCTTTCATTGTTGAAAAAATGTGTGGTACGATGAGATTGCCCCGCGCAAATTTCCAGGAAATTACTTTCCCTCTCGTCTTCTTGGTTTGAAATCAAAGCCAGCGACAAAAAGCGCCTTAGAAAAACAATATTATTTTGAGTTATACAGAGCCTTCAGATGTCAACATTGTGTCACAAATACTCATCACTTTCAATGGCAAGGAGTGTCATTCAATACATTTTGTACATGCAGTTACAGTTGTTCTGTTTTCTTTTGCTGGTGTATCGTAACCAGCTACTAAAAGTAACATAACAAAACCGACATAAGAAGAAACTTTATTTACTAATGTTCTTAACTGTTAATTTGTTGCCTGAATATCTACCGAAAATTTTGTTGAGTGATAATCACACAACTGCTGAAAGTATCTGTTACAAAATATGGATATTAGAATTTACAATAGCATTTACCACCATTGCAAATTCAACAAACTATTAATTACTAATCATCATCTTGAAATGTGTCACGACCAACATGTAAACAGAACTTACACGACTTTCTTGTTCCTACTTAAAGTTGGATAGTTACATGAACGCGTATATCCTCCGCCTCCTGAGAACGGTGTTTTAAGAAAACGCCGCACACGAATTCATTCCATGTCATGAAACGCATTTACAGTTACTCTCGCGCCATTGTCGTTGGCGCCTAAACGCAGCCCTCGCTTCCTCCAAATAGCACCACTGCTAAACGGAACGTTGGAATTAATGCGGTGGGACGTACGTATAAATTTCAAAAAATATCTGAAAGAACCTCCCAAGATTGGTGCGAGTTGAGAGTTTTATACTTGTTATAGATTCCTTTGCCTTGTTGCCTTCTTTTGTCAGACAGCGTCTGAGAAACAACAAAAAAGGGGCGTTCTTTGTCTGTAAAAAATAAAAAAAAAGAGTTTTAAACCGCACTTTACAATGCTCCGTAGCGGGGCAAGTAATTCTGCCTGCTCTTTTGTGGCGGCGGCGGCGGCGGCAGTGGGACGGACGCGCCGGCTGCGGCGGGCAGAGGCAGCGTGGGGGCGGCGGCGGCGGTGGCGGCGGCGGGGGCCGTCACGCCACGCATCGCCCCCGGTCGCGGCGCCCAAATTAAAATAATACAGCTCCCCTGCGCGCCTCGCCCCCTCCGAGCCCCCGTCGCCCTCCTGGCCGCTCCCGCCGCCACCGCCGCATCGCCACTGGGTTCTTGCGACCTCCGTCGCCACACCTCCCCGACCCCCGTCGTTCGTTTGGGTCTTCCAGCAGCCATCGTCACCAGCTCATTTCCACTGGGTTCTTGCAACAACCGCCGCCACGCCCTTCTCGTCTCTTTGGATCTTTCAGCAGCCATTGCCTCCGTCACCAGCACATTTCGACTGGATTCTCACAACGTCCATCTCCACACCTCTCCGACACCCCCCTCCGTCGTCCGTCTGGGTCTTCCAGCAGCCGTCGCCTCCGTCACCAGCACATCTCCACTGGATTCTTACAACATCCGTCGCCACACCTCTCCGACACCCCCCTCCATCGTCCGTCTGGGTCTTCCAGCAGCCGTCGCCTCCGTCACCAGCACATCTCCACTGGATTCTTACAACATCCGTCGCCACACCTCTCCGGCCCCCCCGTCCTCCGTCTGGGTCTTACTGACGCCATCGCCTCCACCACCAGGTCATCTTCACTGCCTTCCTACCACTCCGCCTCCACGCCTACCACAAGAGTCCAAGTCTTTCAGCAGCCACGCGTCCGTAACCAGCATATGTCCACTGCCTTTTGCACCTACCGCATGCACGCCTTCCTCGACAGTCCGGGCCTTCCCGCCGCCCTCGACACCGTCACCAGCACATCTCCACTGCATTCTTACAACCTCTGTCTCCACATCTTTCCGTTCCCCGTCGTCCATCTGGAAGTTCTTGCCGCCATCGCCGCCGTCACCAGCACATCTTCACTACCATCTTACACATTCCGCCTCCACGCCTACCACGACAGTCAGGCTCTTCCAGCAGCAGTCTCCATTGCCTCTTGCACTCGAGTTCGTAGGCTTCCGCAGTCGGAGTCATTGTGTTCTTGGCTGTCCGGGATGAGCCGCGTCTGAGTCGATGGATCTGACGTTTCGGCTATCTTGCTGTGGCCTTCTTCAGAGCTAAACTTGCCTCTTGCACTCTCCGCCTCCCAGCCCCCGTCGTCCGTCCGAATTTTTCCATCGCCATCTCCACAGTCACCGGCGCATCTCCGCTGTCTTGTCATACACTCCGTCTCCACGCCTGCCTCACCCACCGTCATCCGTCCGGGTCTTCCGATCTCCATCACCAGCAAATTTATTTTGCCTTCTCATATCCTCTGTCTTTACGCCTCCCCTTGCACCCCATCATTCGGTTGAGTCTTTCCGGGTCTTTCCATCAGCATGTTATTTTTCCTTCTTGCACTTACACCTCCCCGACTGCCGCACCCCCTTCATCCGTTCGAGTCTTTCCATCACCATCTTCTCCGCCACCATCACATCTATACCTGCCTTCTTGAACTTTCCGACTCCACGCCACTCCTCCCTCTGTCATTCATCCGGCTCTTCCCAACGCCGTGTCCTTCTTTGCCTGCACATCTCCACTGTCTTGTTGCACGCTCTGCGTACAAGCCTCTCTTGTCCCCGACATCCGTCCGGGTCTTTCCTCTGCCATCTCGTTCATCTGCTACTCTCCTTTTACTCCCTCTACACTCCTTTTACTCCCTCCGATTCCACGCCACAGCCTCCTCCCGTCACCCATCCTCCGCCATCTCCGACACCATCCCATCAATTCTGCCTACTTACACCCTGTGACTTCTCGCCTCCCCGCCTCCGTCGTACATCCGGATTTCCCCACCGCTTTAGTCATTCGACCATCACCAGCGCATCTATATTGCCTTTTGACCCCCTCCTCGTCCACGCTTCCCACGCCCTCCATCATACGGTCGCGTATTTAGCAAACCACACATTCATTCGGCACCGGACAAATTTGACTGTCTACCGAGTGGGTAGAATGGAAACGTGCGAAGTTTGATGGTATGCATGTACTGACGTATGAAACGATAGCGTTATAGTTTTTGTTTTATTTCATATATTCTCTAGAATATCAGTGAACTGAGTATTTAGATATTTTCGTTTATGTGAAATGAGCTTCTATTTTGTCGCAAATATTAACTACTCATAATAGCAAACTGAAATCAAAACTTCCATCGCACGTTTGCATCCGGAATAATTTAAATCTTCTTAATAATTTAAATCTTCTTTTCAATGTTAGAGAATTTGTTCCAAAGCTCATATGAAAATATTCATTATCATATGTGTAAATACTTATAAATGAATGACATTTACTTTCTCATTTAAGAATTTTTATATTTTTCAGAAGGCTTTGATTCTGTTCTTAAACATAATATTATTATTGTTATAATATTACAGTAATACAAGAAACTGATTTCTGGTATCTCAAAAATTTAAGTTCAGCGAATTGACTACAGAGTTAAAGAATAAACCAAACTGTGACTGTTCAATGGTATCTGGACAATCGTATTTGCCCCAATTGCTAATGGTTTAGTAACAATTCAGTTAATAATTGTCATTGTGAAGGGGTTACTTCTCTTCAACAAACCAATAATTAAATACCATACGTGGACTTACATCTACAAACTCAACATCTTAACAAGAAAGTGACTTCATTTAAGTGTTTCAAAATTATTTTTATTTTTACGATTATAATACTAAACAGAAAAAGTGATGGTAATGTTAACAGCTAAGTTTCATCCACGTGCAGTATAAAAATAGAATTAAAATTTCGATATTACTAAAATTATGCACATTTATAAACATAAAACTTCACATTACTGAACTTACACATCACCTGTATATCTCCTCTGCCTTCTTACACCCGTCGCATTCACGCCTCTCCTGCCTCCGTCATCGGACTGGGTCTTTCCTCCACCATCTCCTCCAGCATATCTCCACTGCTTTCGTATACCATCCGGCAGCCGTCTCTCCTGTCCCCGTCATCCGTCTGGATCATTACTCAGCCATCCTCTCCGTCACCAGCACCATCTTTATTGTCTTGTTACATCCTCCGCATTCACGCCACTCGTGCCCCGTGATACGTCCGAGACTTTCCTCCGCAATAGAGAGTTTTCGCACAATTGAACGAGAAGCACTATCGATCTCCTGTGCATGCGCAGATGCACTAAAGTGATGCAACTGAAAAAACTTCCTATTGTCAGCCGTCACCAGCACATTTCCAACGCCTTGTTACACCCTCGGCATCCACGCCATTCACGAGTCCGGGTCTTCCAGCCGCCGTCGCTTTCCGTCACCAGCAATCTCCATTGCCGCTCACACTCTCCGCTTCCATATGTCTCGCCATCCGTATGTCTCTCCGCTTCCATATGTCCCGTCATCCGTATGTCTCTCCGCTTCCATATGTCCCGTCATCCGTCCGGGATTTTCCCCCGCCACCTGTCACCACCAGCACATCACCACTGCATTGCTACATCCGGCGCATCTGCGCCTCTCCTGCCCCGGTCTTCCGTCCGGGACTTTCCTCCGCCATCTCAGTCGTCACCAGCACATCTCCCTTCTCTGACACTTCGCTTCGTCGGCTCTCTCGCCTTACATCCTGGTACCGGGAGAGATTGCTCAGTGCATCAACCTGTCACTGCAGTCCCTCGGACCGGGAGGTCCTAGGTTCGAGTCCCGATGGCGGCAGAATTATCGACACTAGCTTGTCAGCTAGGTCGAATTTAGTCGCAGTCTGGAGGAGAATTCTAGCGGCCGGCTGCTCTCATCGGTAGTTTTCCGTGGTTTCTCCGATCAACACCAGGCGAATGCGGGTGCAGTACCTTAACAAACGGACCACGGACCGCGTGCGATCTTTCCTTCCACTTCCTTGTCCTATTCTCACCCCTCTCTCTCTCTCTCTCTCTCACACACACACACACACACTTTCACTAACATGCACTAGACTACCATAGATGTCGGGAGACCGGTCAGAAGCTGAGATCTTGTTCCGGCCGGGCTGGTGGGAGATACCTGGTTGAGGGGAAATCCCGCTAGTCGACGGTAGGTCGGCGCCAGATCTCACCATCCAGCGAGGAAAAGATCATCGCCTCCTCCCGAGAAAACACGCACTACACTTACGGTTCTAATGATGTAAGTAGTTGACGCACCCGGAAACATGAATCAATTAATCAGCAGCCTGGTCTTTCTATCGCCATTTCCTCCACCTCATTTTTACACCATCCTCCTCCTTCACGTCTCCTCCACTCTCACCATCCATCCTTGTCTGACGTCGGTCATCTCTTCCTTCACCAACGTATCTCCACTGCCTTCTATGAACTTCGCTTCCATGCCTTCCTCTTTTATTCATTCTAGCCATCTCCTCCTTAACTAGATCTTTACCCTCTTTACTCCCTTCGACTCCACGCGTCCGCCGATCCGCGCCATCCGTCCAAGTCTTCTGCCATCTGCTCTGTCACCATCACATCAATTCTGCCTACTGACATCCTCCGACTCCTCGCCTCCCCGTCTCCGTCGCACATTGGGATTTCTCCACAGCCAATATTTCCTTCACTAGAAGATCTCCGTCTTCTTACATCCTCTAACTCCACGTCTCCCTCGCCCCACTCCATCAATCCGGGTCCTTCCTCCGCCATTTCCTCAATCACCAGCACATTCCCACTGCCTTCTGACACCCACAGCCTCTTCGCCTGCCCCATCCCAGTTGTCGGTTCGTGTCTCATCTATACTGCCTACTTGCACCCTCCAATTCCACGTCTCTCCTGACATCCATTCTGGTCCCCCCCCCCGCTCTCCTCCACACAACCAGAACATCTACTCTCCTTCTTACTCCCTCCGTCTCCACGCCACCCCCGAGTTCCTTCATACCTCCAAGTCTCACCTCCGATATCTCCTTCGTCACCAGCACATCCCCACTACCTTGTTACACACTTGGACTGAATAGCCCCATGACTTTCCACCGCCATTGCCACCGGCTCAGTCACTAACATATCGCTTTTGGTTTGCCATACCCCTCCGTCTTCGTTTCTCTCGCTTCACTCTTTCTTCTTTGTGCTTCCCACGGTGTCGGGTATCCATTTTATTTTCCAGTGGCCACGCCTTTACTCTGTTAATTTCGACATTCTTATCAATCTTCTATTGTCGCAAGACGACTTGCAGTGGCATTTTTTATTGATACTCTCATAGAATTTTCTCTCATTCATGATAGATTCCATCGCCGCGACATCGCCGTGGAAACAAAACATTTCAACAAGTGTAGCCTATAAAGAGTCGGCAGTAGGTTTTATTTCTTTGTCTTCACGGATGTGCTAGCCACAATATCAAAGTAATCAAAGTTCACATCCAATCCTACATCCTAATAGAATGATTGTATCTCAGTCAAATGAGAATATACTTACTTATGAGAACTTGCATCACTTATCTTTCGAATTCTACATACGTAGTTAATACTCTGTAACTACAGCTTTACCTTCACATACGAGGATTTTTGCAGCGATCCATATTTTTCCCTTCACTTTACAACAAAATATATATTATTATACAGTGCCTAATAAGATACTCTGCCAGGTTCACTCAAATTGATTGATGTTGTCGATACCAGGAGATAATTTCATTCAATTGAATGGATTTTGCAGACGTTAATTGTTTTTAGATTTTTGTGTATTTTCTTTCATGAGTAGCGGCTAAATGGTATGTCGACATATAAAGTATTAAGGAAATGTGGTGTATCACGATACAAACTGTCCTTACTACTCCTGCAAAGGGAAGCCGAAGATACGAAACCAGATTGGGTCAACAGCTAACGCCCCTTGCCAGAACCAACCTGACAGAGAAAGAGTAGTTGTACTCAAAATGGGTCTTAATTTCTTATGATCCTTGCAACTTTCGAGACAGCTCGAACAGGAAGTGGGTGCAGGATACAAACACCGACGTTAATGTCCCAAGTTAATCGCTTACCAAATAAAATCCTTGTGTCTTACTAACATTGTAAAAATTCACAATACTGTACGGAATACTTAAAAGAATATTTGCCAAAGGTTTTACAATTACCATTTTTCACTTATTGCCGCATCTATTTATCCATATATGCAATCAGTTGATACACATGATGCATTTGCAAACGGAGGAAAATTTTGCAACTACTCATGCTTATTTCAGACAGCAGTACTCAATTAAATAATAATGTAATTTGAAGAAGCCTAACCTTTTGTGGCTGAAATCGAACCGTTGAAGCCCAAGAGAAAAAGTCCGTCAAGCCTTTTTCCGTGCGTGCGCGAAACCGCCGACGACTTCGACAGGCGGCGCGCGGGGAAAGGGTGGGTGGGCTGGGGGGTGGGAAGGTCGAGGCGCCGCCGCCGCCGCCGCCGCGGCGCCGACTCTAGCCTCCGCGCCCGTACCTGCGCCGCGTAAACAAATTACACACGCCGAGCGCGGCTGTCAGTCAGCGCAGGTAGCGACCGCGGCCGCTGAGCGCCGCGCCGCGCCGCGCCGCCGGACGAAAAAATATGGAATATTATATTCCGAAACCAATCTGGCGTAATCGGAGAAATTATCCCCCGGAGGACGATTGGAGCTGTCAATCGCGTGAGGAGGGTTCTCTGGGCGTAATCAGGGGCTTCGCCGTCGCCGACGTCGCTCGCGGAAATGCTCCGGTCCCGCGTACCTTCCGGTGCAGCCATCGACGCGCCGGAGGTTCAAAGTCGCCGCAGGGGGGACGCGACGCTAGATTGGGGTTCTACGAAAATAATTGTGGTAATGGAACCCGCGCCCATTTGGAGAATTCGTGGAGTAAATGGTGCTATCTAAATTCATATTTTTTTCTGTAAATTCAACACTGAAAATAGAATTTAGAACAATATGACAAAAGACTCTCCGAAAGAAGTGAAGGGTGTAAGTGAAAATATTACTAATTTTTATCGCTCTTTTCTGACCACGTAAAGCTCAATTTGGGTTCTACGAAAATAATTGTGATAATGGAACCCGCGCTCATTTGGAGAATTCGGGGACTAAATGGTGCCATCATCGATAACCAGCTCTGATCTCGACTTGCGCAGTTGTATCGTAATTGAGCAGCGAAAGTTAAATAAACTGTTTCTGTAAATTAAACTATGAAAATAGAATTATAAACAAAATTACATTAACCTTTTTGAAAGAAGTGGAGATCAAAAGGGGTGTGAGTGAAAAAGGAACAAATTTTCATCGCTCTTTTCTGTTAATGTAAAGTTCAATTTGGGTTCTACGAAAATAATTGGGGTCATGAAACCTGCACCCATTTGAAGATTTCATGGTCAAAATGGTGTTATTATCGATAACCAATTCTGATCTCGACTTGTGCTGTTGTATCGTAATTAGACAGCGAATGTTAAAGGATTGTATTTTGTAAATTCAACACCGAAAATAAAGTTATGCGCAATACGACAAGAGCCTTTTGAAAAGAGGTGAAGTTCACAGAGAGGGGTTCAACGCAAATTTTACAAATTTTCACCGCTCTTTTATGTTAATGTCGAAAGATGACTTTCTTTGACAATCCTTGAAATCGACTAACCTATTTGAAAATGAATGAGATTCCGTACATTCCGTTTCTGATGTATAAATAAAAAAAGTGTACCCCTTTTTTCCTAATATTCCCCCTTTTTAAAAAAATTTTAGATTAAAATTTATCGCTTTAAAATCCTGTCTCTGGTATATTGCTTTAATACTTATATTATTAAGTCTCGAATACAAACACAGTTGATTTTGTGACTGGAATTTGTACCAAATCTGAGAAATCGTTTGCCCCATCCGTCTCCCAGTTCTCGTTTCCATGCACAGTAATTCGTTGAAAGCCGCATTGTCGCTTCATAATGTCTTCAATTTATAATTATAGATTTATTACAATAATTTGTAATTATTTTAAGCAACCGACATTATCTAAAAGGTAATTATTGATTAATAAAATAATTTAGTAAAATTAAATTGTTTATTGAAAAGCTTACAGTGTAAAACACTGTTGAAAATGCATGAATCTTTACTTATGTGTTGAATAAATAAATATATTGACGAAAATAATCTTTTTAAACCCAACTTGGTGATACAACAGCACCTACTTTCTCGTAATGTTGGAAGTGGATATGTAATATAATAAAGTGATTCACTCAAATCTGCCCGAGGCTTAAGTAACCAATACTAAGCAAAAATATATTCAAATTAAACCAATCCCAGATTCTATCGTCATTTTTTAAAATTTGTTGCGTCATCGATGACGCAACGCGTCTCTTGAACCCTTGTTGGGCGTTGAATGCTTGTCGTGATGTATTCCTCCTTTAATATCTTTATTAACATCTTAATATTAATATCTTAATTAACATCGCAGTCAGTGAGTACATTTTATTCCTTCGGCCAGGAGCTCGACGCCATTAGATTTCAGGGTTCCTAGTCGGTCACCCAATCAGGTCCCTGCGGCCGTCGAATATCGGAGTAATAACATAGTATAAGAAAAGTTATATAATGCTACGCGAAAAAATGGCTAATTTTCGGCAGAAAAAATTCCGTGATAATGAAAAAACGGATAAATCCAGTTGTTCAATTGACCCGGGAGTGGTAACGCGGGGTCTGTGGGACCCCCACGATCCTTTCTTCCCGCTTATTGTATTTCCCATGTTGGCTACCCTGACCATTGCTTTAGTAGCTTTCTCCTTTTGTATCATGATATTTAGTGTACTCTCAGTTTGCCTCTTGAATGAGTTTTATCCGTGTAGCAAGCTATTGTTTTGTTTGGAGTGCCCAGAGACCCTCACGTTACCTTCTACGTTATCAAAGGTGTCTTCAGTCTCGTACATTTCATTAGTTTGGGAACGTATTGCATGCTGTATTTTTACGTTAGGATTCCCCTGCAAAACTAATACTGAAGTACTACGAACATTTTAGGTCACTTTATATGTTAAGAAAGGAGTGGAAGAATACGCCAAATTTTGCTGAAAGCGGGAACAGAATATCGTTACTCACCGCCCTGGAAAAAGCAGTCTGCACGCAATTCCAAAATACCAGGATAATGTTTTCCTTGTTTATTGATTTGGATATGATTGAGAGAATTACAGAATCCACCCACATCAAAAATGAAATGGATTTAGAGAGGAATAAAAAAGAGGAAATGATGGCAGTAATTGTGCTACGTATTTTGGCTGGGCTGTGAAATCAGGTCACGAAAATCTTGCTGAATTGTGGAATGTGGATAATATGAGTATTAAAATTTTCCATTGTACTTTGACTTTGAAAATATTTCAATTTCTGCTACGAAACATGGGCTTGGATGTGACAACACGCGCAGACCGGTAGAAAAATTAACTCCAAATATTAGATGCTTTCCTGATGAATTCTCAGAGTTGTTTAGCAACTTAATTCTTAGTAAAATGTTTAATTACACGCAAAATAATAGAACAAGAATATTATATTAATTCATTTTTTAATAATTTAGCATATTTCATGAAAAGAGTGTGGGGGTTTGGAGACACCCCACATTACCACATTTGTTGCAAAAAGTCACGTTACCACTGCCGGGTTAAGAAAAAAATCCTGTAACACGTGGTGTAGAATCCTTGTCTTGTGGGTCCTTGATACCCAAAAACCAATTGAAAGGCAAACGTCCGTCCGTCTGTCCGTCCGTTCGGTTTATGTAAACAACACTAGCGCCTAAACTATGCGTACGATTTTTTACTTTCCCGTATACGTACGTATACACGGAGTGATATACATAGGGAAAGTTATATATGCTGCGCGAAAAAATGGCCAATTTTCACGCGAAAAAAATTCGTTGCCGGGCGGTGATAACGAAAAAGTGGATAAAACCAGTTGCTAAATTATGAAAAAACTGGTGGTGCTACAGAATGGCACAGACTTTCCCATATTAGTTTTCTATTTCCTTTGGTCTCCGCTAGTTACTCCGACATGCCACATACTCTTGCCAGCTGCCATCTATCGGCTTCCAAAATACATTTTCTTAGACCTCTCTGAAGCTGGCTAGCCACCTATAGCGGACCACAATAATCTATATGCCATCATTTACTACTAATTAATTACTCTTAAATTATCCTAATTTTAAATTAATTACGCCAGACATTTTCTAAAAAATCGAGGGTCAGCTAGCTTCAGTCTGAAGCTAGCTAGCCACGCAACAAAATAGAGCAAAAAAACTAGAAAAAATTAACAATAAAGTATTAATTAATTACTATTTAATTACTCCATTTTAACATCATTACAACAACAAATTGTTTAAACAATTTAAAAATAACCACCAAAAAACCCAAAAATGAAATAAATCGTAAAATTTTTCCTTACCGGCGAAATACTAAAATGCTTCTGTGATTTCTTCACAACATATCATTTGTTTTCAAAACAATTTGTTTAAATTAATTACTCCGCACAGTTGTTAAAAAATCGCTCAGAGCATTGACCCAAGAACTCCTGCTAACCGTCACAAATTTCAAAAAATCATAAAATATAATCTTACCGGCGGACCACTGATTTATTAACACTAATTTATTAACACTATACTTCATATTTAATAACTAAACGGCTCAAGAATTAATTACTACATTCAATTATTTATAATGAGCTCTGAAGCGTCACAAAGACATTCTCACGTTCATCTTTTAAACAAATATCTAAAGAAAAAAAACTATTCGACGGAATACAGAAATATTAACCTAGAGATCATTACCAGATATCTATTGAATTAGAAAAAAATTGTTTATATTAATTACTGTGCCGAAAATGCTCTAAAACGGGCCTAACTTTTGCACCAAAATGGCATTTTCTACAAAAATGTTTTAAAATATCAGATAATAAAATTTTATCCTCGAGCCACAGTATTACCAACTGCACGT
This sequence comes from Acheta domesticus, assembly GCA_031308135.1. NCBI lineage: Eukaryota > Metazoa > Arthropoda > Insecta > Orthoptera > Gryllidae > Acheta > Acheta domesticus. Next base: position 241,294,291 of record JAHLJT010000631.1, read on the forward strand.
TGTTACAAAAACTTTATAGTTTACTATGAAATTACTCCAGAATTAATTACTGCTTGCAATTGTTTATAAGAAGCATCCAAACTTCAGACTTATAAACATACTACCACGTACGTCGCCAAAAATTGCAGAAAATCAACTAACCGGCGGAATACTCAAATGTTATTACCGATTCCGTCACGAAATATCATTTATTATAAAAACAATTTGTTTAAATTAATTACTCCGGATAGTTGTTTAAAAATCGCACAGTGCTTTGAACAATAAATTCCTGCTTACCGTCACAAAATTCAAAAAATCGTAAAATATAATCTTACCGGCGGACCACAGATTTATTAACACTAATTTGTTTAATATGCTTCATATTTATTCACTAAACGGTTCGTGAATTAATTACTGCATTCATTTGTTTATAATGAGCCCTGAAGCATCACAAGGACATACTCGCGTTCGTCTTTTAAACAAATATCCACAGAAAAAAAACTATTCGGCGGAATATAGAAATATTGGCCTAGGGCTCATTACAAGATATCTCTTAAATTAGAAACAATAAAAAATCGCATTGAGCTTAGATCCAAGAACTCCTGCTTACGGTCACAAATTTCAAAAAATCGTAAAATATAATCTTACCGGCGGACCACAGATTTATTAACACTAATTTGTTTAATATACTTCATATTTATTTACTAAACGGTTCGTGAATTAATTACTCCATTCATTTGTTTATAATGAGCCCTGAAGCATCACAAGGACATACTCACGGTCATCTTTTTAAAAAAAATCTAAAGAATAAAAACTATTCGGCGTAATACAGAAATATTAACCTAGAGATAATTAACATATATCTATTGAATTAGAAAAAAATGTTTATATTAATTACTGTGCCAAAAATGCTCTAAAATGGGCCTAACTTTTGCACCAAAATCGCATTTTCTAATCTTGTAATGAGCACTAGGCCAATATTTCTATATTCCGCCGAATAGTTTTTTTTTCTGTGGATATTTGTTTGAAAACGAACGTGAGTATGTCCTTGTGATGCTTCAGGGCTTATTATAAACAATTGAATGCAGTAATTAATTCGTGAGCCATTTAGTTAATAAATATGAACTATATTAAACAAACTAGTGTTCATAAAACTGTGGTCCGCCGGTAAGATTATATTTTATGATTTTTTGAAATTTGTGACGGTAAGCAGGAGTTCTTGGATCAAAGCTCTGTGCGATTTTTTAACAACTGTACGGAGTAATTAATTTAAACAAATTGTTTTGAAAACAAATGATATGTTGTGAAGGAATCACAGAAGCAATATAGTATTTCGCCAGGAAGGAAAAATTTTACGATTTTTTCCATATTTTTGTGTTTTGGTAGCAATTTTTAAATTGTCTAAACAATTTGTTGTTGTAATGATGTTAAAATGGAGTAATTAAATAGTAATTAATTAATACTTTATTGTTAATTTTTTCTATCTTTTTTTGCTCTATTTTGTTGCGTGGCTAGCTAGCTTTAAACTGAAGCTAGCTACCTCGAATTTTTAGAAAATGTCTGGAGTAATTAATTTAAAATTTGGATAATTTAAGAGTAATTGATTAGTAGTAAATGATGGCATATAGATAATTGTGGTCCGCTATAGGTGGCTAGCCAGCTTCAGAGAGGTTTTTCTTAGTAGGGGTAGCGCCTAATGTGCTCTATGAGATGACATAAACGCCATAATGCTCTATTCTTTTGTTTTTTTTTTTGAAAAATTACAAAAATTTTATTATTTTGACTTGTCTCTCTCGTCGTTAATATTACATTAGCGGCGATTTGTACACATAATTATATTTATGTGATTGCATGTACTTTAAGTAATGTCAAGTAAAGTTTGTTGAAAACTCAACCGTTTTCAGTGAAAACTATCTCCAAATTCCGCATTTTTATAAACGCTCAAACGCAATTTTCTCAAAAATGGCTCCAAATTTTTTCTTCAAACGTTACGAACGGATAGTGCTATTTGCACTCTTTCTTATGATGTATAGTTCAATTTGTTTTTTTGCAATAATTACATAAATATAATTTTTTAATGATTTCTCACACTTTTAATATGCACATTACCAGCCATTTGTAAACACTATTGTATTTGTAAGTTAAAGTGCTTCAAATGAATTCGAAAGAAGTTTTTCGGAAACTCAAAAAGTTTCTGTGAAAAAGAGATTCAAATTTGGCATTTTTAGTAGCGCTTAAACTCCATTATATTAAAAACAGCACCAAATTTTTAAAAGAAAATTGTCATTTAGGACGAGGTTTTAGCGTTCTTTAATATTTTAAAATAAATATTTCCGTACAACCATTAGGAAACCGAAAAATTAAGAAAATATCAAAACAATGTATTTTGACCGGCGATAGATAGCGGCTGGGACGAGTATGTGGCAATTCCGAATAGCTAGTTCAGACCCAAGGAAATAGAAAACTAATACGGGAAAGTCTGTACCATTCTGTAGCAACACTAGTTATAGAGGAACGAAATGTATCCAGTTTTTCTTTACCAGGACCCGGCAATGGGAGATTTTGCCGATAATTCGTTGTTTTCCCCGCTTTACTACAATATTTACTCTATACTCCGTAAGCAGTGGCGAGAAAGTAAACGTAGAATAAAATATGTGTAATTGGCGAAAAGTGAATCTTATTTACCGGCTTAAGTGACTCAGAGCATCAATTGATGTCTCTGCACTGCTTCTCACCATGACGTCCTAGGGGTCGAGGCCCGACGGCGCGCCGTCGCGGCGGCAGGATTTTCTACACTATTTAGATAGCTAGGTCTAATTCAGTCGCTGTCTGGAGGAGAATTCTAGCGGCCGGCTACTCTCATCGGGAGTTTTCCGTGGTGTCTCCGATCTATACCAGTTGATTACCGGAGCAGTACCCTAACAAACGGGACACGGGCAGCGCGCGATCTTTTCTTCCTCTTCCTATCTTCGCCTCTTACTTGCTCACACACTACATGCACTGCCCTACCACACATATCAGAAGGCTTAGAGCTTGTTCCGGTGGGGGCGGTGCCTCCGGCGGATATACCTTGTTGGAAAACCCCGCAAGCGTGGCATCCAGTGGGAGATCACCGCCACCTCCCGCGATAAAAACATGCACTACACTTGCGGAACTAATGACCTTAGCAGTTGACGCGCCCGGAAACACTAATCAATCAATCTAAAATAAGAAAAAAAAACGCAGAATAAAATTAGTAAAATTGGCGAAAAATGCATCTTCTTCCCTTTTTGCGTGAGAGTAATCTTAAACCCACGTATAAAAGTCCACTCGGGAACTATGAACACCGCTGTCAGGGCACTGGCGGATCCAGGAGAGCCGTGATCTAGAGTTTTCGTTTACCTTCCTTTATTTGGTATTTAAATATTTGTTTATGTTTGAATTATGTAATTATTTAAACAATAATATTGTTTAGTAAATATATATCACATAAATGGACAATATAATAACGAATATGTTTATTATTTAACAAAAATCTACGATGGGGGGCCATGGCCCCCCAAAATGATCGGCTGGATCTGCCCCTGTGTCAGGTTTGCCTGAGTTCCGGCGACACTCACATCAGTAGCTTCAAGGTGGAGGCAGCGAGGAGACGGGCTGAGGGCTTCGAGCCCTCCGGGCAGTGTTGTCAAGGTCGATGCCACGAGCGGGAGTCCGTGGCACGAGTACCACGACGACATCGCCCCTCCACGTAGTTCATCACCCCGCCACCAGAGACAACGCCATCCGTATTGCAAAACGGCGGGGTTACTACAATTCGTAACAGTTCCCTTTCCCAACGCTAGTTGTGCAGAGAAGCTCGTGTCAAGCTACGGTGCTACGACGCGTGCCGCAGACACCAGTAGAAGACCTTGACACCACTGTCTCTGGGCTTTAGTCCAGGTGGTCTCCAATTGGGCACTTGACCTCGTCGTGGCAGTGGCCCGATACTCTGGGTAAAGAGGAGAGACTTGTCCCGGCAGCGCATTGTTTCGGTTCCATACAGCACTGGTCTGTAAGGACAGTTATCCTTAGCCTGGCACGGCGACCCGACCCAGGCATTGAATGAGAGGTTTCCGAGAGGGAAAACTGCGTTCCGGCGGGATCCCGATATCAATAGCCCAAAGCCTCCGTGTTGGCCGCGGGAGTGAGGCTAAAGGTAAAGTGTCTAGGTGCTCACTCAGTTTAGGTTTATCCTTCCAGTAGCAGATAAACGAAATGTGGAGTAGTAGCCCACGCTAGGATTACGCTCATGGCAGCAGTTGAAGCAGTAGCGAGTGTAATCAGATCCATACGTGTGCAGTCACCTAAGGAACGACGTTATTATTTTCATCCTTGCTTTCTTTTATTAATCAGGTAAGATATTTCGATATGTCAGTATGTAACTTTTCTGTGAACACATCTATTTTTTTTTATTTAAGAAAATAATGCTAAGCTCCTGAATAAATGTTAAGAAGGTCATTCCCTTCCGAACAAGATGGCCACGTTAGACTTTACGTGTAACAAATTGTGCCCCGTAAGCGTGGAGCTTTTACACAAATACATCGGTTTGTTCCAGAATATCAAGTAAACCGGCTAAGAATTGTGCCAATAGAATTGTCTCATCGACAGATATCGAATGAGGTATTGATCACCTCTGTAAGTACCGTGTCACCCAAAATGCAATTTGGTTTCTTAAAAACCCTGTTTTTAGCGAAATTTTGAAAAATTTCGGGATGAATTTGCACAAATAACTCAGGGCCCCATCAGAAGACCGAGATGCGTTAAAACACCTTATTTCTTACTTTCCCGTATACGTACGTATATATGGAGAAATATACGTAGTATAAAGAAAGTTATGTAATAAAGCACGAAAAAAGGGATTTTCGGCAGAAAAAAATCATTGCCGGGCTCTGATAACGAAAAAGTGGATAAATCTTGTTGCTGAATAATGAAAAACTGCTGGTGCTACAGAATGGCACTGACTTTCTCGTATTAGTTTTCTATTTCCTTTGGTCTCGGCTAGTTATTCGGACTTGCCACATACTCTTGCCAGCTTCTATCTATCGCCGCCCAAAGTACATTTTATTGCCTTTTTTCTGAATTTTTCGGTTTTCTATTAGTAGAACAGAAATATTATTTTAAGAATAATAAAAAAACAGTGAAATCTCGTTCTAAATGGCAATTTTCTTTGAAAAATTTGTAGCCTTATTTAAGAAAATGGCGTTTAAGCGCTACTATAAATGCGGAATTTGCTCTTTTTCAGACATTTTTTGAGTTTTCCGAACACACCATTTAAAGTCATTTGAAAAACATCAACGAGATACAATATTGTTTACAAATTGTTGAAAATGTGTAACGGTGAGAGATCTTTCAAAAAAACATTTGTGTCATTTTTGAAAAAAACAAAAAATACCCCAAATTGAACTTAACGTCATATTAAAGAGTGCAATTAGCACTATCAGTTCGAAAATTTGAAGAAAAAATCTAGGGTCATTTTTGAGAAAATGGCGTTTGAGTGTTTTTGAAAATGTGGAGTTTTGAGCTATTTTTCACAGTAAACGGTGGAGTTCTCAAGAAACTTGGCATTATTTAGAGCGCGTGTACTCATCAATATAATAATGTAAACAAATCACAGCTAATGTAAATATTAACGTGAGAGACAAGTAAAAAAATACATTTTTGTAATTTTTGAAAAAACAAAAGAATAATTTGCATTCCAATTAAGTAAGTTGAGGTGATTGAAATGATCGTGTACCATTAAAGATGATTCAGATGAAAACTGCTACTATAAGGTTCTGAATTTGGGGTATTAAGGAAGAAATAATTTGGTTAACTATGCTCGCAAGGAATTGATTTTGGTGATTATGATTTGCCGAGGAGAAGCAGAAGTTTGGAGGAGGTGGCTTTTGGGAGAGGTGGGAATTCTAGTGTTGATGTTATGGGTGGGCATTGTTGCGAAGTGTTGGGCAGAGTTGGAGCTGGGTTGTACGGTGAGTTTGTTTGAGATAATGAATGGAGATTAAGGGTGGGTGGGGGTGATCGGAATTTATAGGTTTTGCTTTTTTTGAAAGTAGCTGTATCTCTTGTCAGAGGCAGTGTGGTTTCCTCCGCAGTTTGCACAAGTTAATAATGCAGTACGTGCGAGTGCGCAGTTGCTAGAAGGATGAGATTCACAACATTTTACACATTTAGGCTGTTTTTTACTTACCAGTATACGTACGTATATGCGGAGTAATATACATAGTATAGGGAAAGTTACGTAATGCTGCGCGAAAAAACGGAAGATTTTCGCCAGAAAAAATTCATTGCCGGGCCCTGATAACGAGAAAGTGGTTAAATCTAGTTGCTAAATTAGGAAGAAAAAATTTCCTAGCACGTGGTATAGCCAGAATCCCTCTATTGTGAGCCCTTGACACCGAAGAACCAATTGAAGGTAAAACGTCCGTCCGTTCGTCTGTCCGTCCGTTTGTCCGTCTGTCCGTTTGTCCGTCCGTCCGTTTGTCCGTCCGTCCGTTTGTCCGTCCGTCCGTTTGTCCGTCCGTCTGTCCGTCCGTCTGTCCGTCCGTCTGTGAACACTGCTAGCGCCTAAACCATAAGTCAGGCTCGAGTCGAAGCTTTGAGATTTTGAAAAAGATTCTGTGTATTTCGGGTACTTTACACGAAGCCCCACGGAAATTTTCAGAATTTTCTCAAAAACGGCTCCAAATTTTTTCTTCAGAATAGAGTAAAATGAGTAAATAAAGGTGGCAGAGGTCGTAATTTAATAGTGTACTCTGGATTTTCGAAAGTTGCAAAACTTTGCATTTTTTACGGCCTTTTCCAACAACTACAAAATTAAAGACAGAAATTTTTTCTTCAAATAAAATTTATTCTCCATAGTTCTTTCATGAAGGTCATGCACATATTTTTGAAATTTTAGTTTTTGCGCAACATTGCGTGCAATACGTGCAATTTAAAAAAAATACGAAAACAAGACTTTCTCAAAAACGGTTCCAATTGTTTTTTACTTTCCCGTATACGTACGTATACATGGACTGATAAACGTAGTATAGGGAAAGTTATGTAATGCTGCGCGAAAAAATGGCCAATTTTCGGCGGAAAAAAATTAATTGCCGGGCCGTGAAAACGAATAAGTGGATAAAACCAGTTGCTAAATTAAGAAAAAAAATCCCCTAACACGTAGTGTGGTCAAAATCCATGATTTGTTGCTTCTTTATACTTGACTTAAAATCGATTGACGGCATTCCGTCCGTCTGTCCGTCTGTGGTCAACGCTAGCGCCTAAACCGTTCGGTCGATTTTCTTCAAAATTGATATTCCCCAGTCGATCTGATTCTAGTCGAAGCTTTGTGATTTTGAAAAAGATTCTTTAAAATTTGGGGGTACTTTATATGAAGCCCCCCGGGGATTTTCAAACGTTTTCTCAAAAACGGCTCCAAATTTTCTTTAAATTTCTTGTATGAATAGAGGAAAATACACTTTTTAACATGGCATAGGTCCTATTTTCACGTACAGCTCTGAATTTTCGAAAATTGTGAAAGTTTGAATTTTTTTCGGCGTCTTTCTCCAACTACAAAATTGAAGATAGAGATTTTTTCTTCAAATAAAATTTGTTCTGCATATTGAGTTCTTTAATAAAGGTCATGTAAATGTTTTTCAAAATTTTGGTAGTTTTCGTGCAATATTGCGTGCAATATGTGGAATTTTAAAAAATTACAAAAACAAGATTTTCTCAAAAACGGCTCCAAATTTTTTCTTTAAACTTTTGGTAGGGATAGTGGTAAATGTACTCTATCAATGACATAAAAGTCATTTTGGTCTATCAGTTGGTTTTTTAAAAAATTACAAAAATGTAAATTTTTTTACTTGTCTCTCACGTCGTTAATATTTACATTATCGGCGATTTTTGTACATTATTATATTTACGAGTATATATGCTTTAAATAATGTCAAGTAACGTTTCTGGAAAACACTACTGTTTTCTGTAAAAAGTGGCTCAAATTTCGGCATTTTCAGAAATGCTCAAACGCCATTTTCTCGTATATGACTGCAATTTTTTTCTTCAAACTTTTGTAACGAATAGTGCTAATTACACTCTTTAGTATAGCGTAAAGTTTATTGTGAGTTATTTTTTTGTTTTTTCAAAAATTACATAATTGTAATTTTTTTGAAAGATCTCTCACATCTTTAATACGCGCATTACCAGCAATTTGTAAACATTATTATATTTGTGAGTGTAAGTGCTTCAAATAACTTCAAATAAAGTATTTTGAAAACTCAAAAATTGTCTGTGAAAATGAGCTTCAAATTTCGCATTTTTAGTAGTGCTAAAACGCCATTTTCTCTTAAACGGCACATAATTTTTAAAAGAAAATTGCCATTTACGGCTAGGTTTTTGTGTTCTTTAATATTCTAAAATTAATGTTTCTGTTCTACCAATAGGAAACCGAAAAATTAAGAAAATGACAAAAAAATGTACTTTTGGCGATGATAGATGGTAGCTGGCAAGAAAGAGTATGTGGCAATTCCGAATAGCTAGCGAAGACCCAGGAAAATAGAAAACTAATACGGGAAAGTCTGTGCCATTCTGTTTCTGTTTTTTGACAAATAAATAAATAAAATAAATACGGTCATGCTTAATTTTTTCAAAATACGAGTAGTTTTTCTTTAATTTTGTGACAAACGTAATAGGGCGCTGTAAATTTACTGCGCTTCGGACAGCTGGATGCGTCGTAAATTAGAATGTGCAATATTGTATATTATTTCTTTCTTCGTTTCTTACATTCGAACTTTGTTATAGACTTACACATTAATATTTTAGAAATTGTTTATTTTGAAATATTTGAAATAAGTAAAAAGAATTAATAGCTCTCAGAATAGCGACAATGCAGGGTCTGCAACAATGGAATTCACTTTGCGCTCGCGAATATCTGTGAATTAGTGTCATTGTTGTGACCTAATGGAGCTGTATGAAAAGGAGTTATAATTGTCTAATGTATGTTCATATTTGCAGGCAAATATTTAGTTTTGCACCAAATGCTGTACCATTTGTAGTGAGTAGAGAATTTGTTGCATGGTTTTAAAATACTCTTCCCTAATCATGGCCCAATGGAAGGCATTTCTATATTTCCAGGGTATCAGGCTTCTTTTTCCAATACAGGGTTACAAAACTTTTGCATTCTATTTTTGTGAAGTTGTAGAATTCACATAGTTCTGACAACACTGCAATGGAAATAGTGAGTTCCAAGCGAAGATGTTAGTAGCGCATAAAGTGCAATATTACAGTACTACTTAGCTGTTTCCTCTAATACGGGAAAGTAAGAGCTGTTGTAGCACCACTAGTTAACTTTTGGTAAGGATAATGCCTAATGTACACTATGAGATGGCATAAACATCATGCTACTCTATTCTTTAAATTACAAAAAAAATCGTTTTACTTGTCTCTCACGTCGTTAATATTTACATTAGTAGCCAATTATTATATTTATGAGTATATGTGCATTAAACAATTTCCAGTGAAGTTTATTGAAATCTTCACTGTTTTCTGAGAAAATTACCTCAAAATTCTGCATTTTCAGAAACGCTGAAACGCTTTTTTCTCGTTAATAGCGCCAAATTTTTTCTTCGAACTTTTCGTCAGGATAATGCTAATTGCACTCTTTAATATGACGTAAAGTTCAATTTGTGGTATTTTTTCGTTTTTTCAAAAATTACACAAATGTAATGTTTTTGAAAGATCTCTAATACCGTTAATATTACAAACTTTCCAACAGTTTGTAAACACTATTGTATTGTGAGTTAATGTGCTTCAAATTATTTCTAATGAAGTTTTCCGAAATCACAAATGATTCCGGTGAAAAAGAGCTTCAATTTTCTCATATACAGTATCACTTAAACGCCATTTTCTTAAAAACGGCTCCAAATTTCTCACAGGAAAACACCATTTTGAACGAGGTTTTACTGTTCTTTTATATTCTTAAAATAATACTTCGTTCAACTATTGAGAAATCAAAAATTAATAAAATGTCAAAAAAATGTAGTTTGGGCGGCGGTAGATGGCAGCTGGCAAGAGTATGTATCAAGTCCAAATAGCTAGCCGAGACCAAAGGAAATACAAAACTAATACGGAAAAGTCTGTGCCATTCTATACCACCACTAGTTACAGTAGTTGCGGGTGTCATTGAAGTCTTGACAGTTTTTGCATTGTACTACGTTTTTTTTTTGAGTTCACCACAAAAGACACCATTCTCTTCTCACCATATTCTTTTATGACACCACGGAGTAAATTCAATTTTGAAGAGTTTTTCGAATTCACTATTGGACGTTTCTAATGCGCACAACGGCATGGATGAGCGATCTGATTTATAGTCTTGAAACCTTGGCAGGTATTATTTCATTTTCAACAAGGTCGGAATGAATTTTTGCGTCAGTAAATGAGGTAGAGTTCCTCTGATAATCGCGCTTTTGTTTCTAGATATTTGGGTCACCATAAGTGTGATACTTTCTGTTCATTAAGGAAGGAAACTATTTTGCGAAAGTCACTGTTCACATTTGTGTCGACTTTTATAACTTGTCCGCAGGAGGAAGTAGAGAAGTGGTTTTCACACGCGTTTTAGAACATTGTTAATAAGCGATTTAAAGTCTGATGAGTTGCCGTTGTGGATGAAAATAGAGGGAGGTTTAGATTCCTCACTTAGTTGTTGTACTCCTTGGTCTGGGTCCGATTGGCCGTCAGGCAACGAGACTAATTCGCATAATTTGTTTGCCTTTGAAACATTTACTTGAAAACTAGAAAGCTCAGCATAGCTATCGATTATTTTCCTGTTTGGAGAATTTTGTTCATTTGTTATTTGAAAATTTGAGTCATTAGTAACATAATCCATGTTGTGCTGCGGTAGATGATTTATAAGTTTCAGGTGGTTGGACTTACTTGGTGATGAAACTTGATAATGATAATAATGATTTTCGATCTAGAAAATGAAATCGTAAATGACGACAGACCAACAATTTAGGAGCTTTATCTGTATTTCATATCTTTAAGTCCTTATGTGAAAATATTTCACTGAAACTTTAGAGCAAATAAATTATTGCATGTGATCTTCACGTTAAAATGGCAGATTTGACAGAAATCTGAACAAACAATTACTGGAGTTATTTTTTTGTAATGAAAGTGATGTTTGCCATGTACAAAAAGTATTTGCTTACAAATTCAGAGCAGTAATTCAAAATAGACATTCGTGCTCTTTATCATAAAGTTCTCCAGTATTTAGAAAAATGTTATAACTTTGACAATTAAATATTTCAAAAATTGAATTGTTTCAATCTTATTGGCCACAAAGCATCACTTACTTTAGAAGTCATAGGTCATTGGATAATATCACCATGTTGAAATGAATTCCCATTTGATGGTTTGGTCGACGAAATCCACTCATTGAAAGATGTGAGGGCTCGTCATCTCTTCCAAAACGGAAAGATTTTATTCAGTGAAAAATCTAGTGAAACAATTTCAATATTGTGCGTCAGTCCCGATCTCCAAGGCTAGCATAGAAAGAATTTTTAACATGAAAAAATGTTTGAAGGGACAAACCAACGGAAGGAGGTTGAATCAGTTCAAAGTCAGCAGTGCATTTTTAAAACATTCCATATAAGTGTACTGTGCAGAAGGTAAAGAATTATTAAAAAAGCAAAATGAAGTAAAAGGTGCACAGTCAACTAATAAATATTGTTGAAAACAATTAATCGATGAAGTTAAATAATATAATGGTTTCAAATAAAAAAAAGTTATCCAAAGGTAATTGTTTGTAGTGAATCAGGCGATTTTGATGTTAGTATACTTAATTATAAATTATTGAGAACTGTACCATTATTCAAAGAACTTATTACATTGAAGCAGACGATAATGGTACTAGTATATATACAATTAAAAATTATTCAAAAGTATATCATTATTATTTAAAGATCACCCCTTCCCCGATTCACATTTTCTGAAAACATTTCTGGCAACCTTATTAAGATACAGTTTTTAGACATTTTCCAACCGAATTCAATGATGTTCTACATCTCAGATATGTATATTTCAGAACAAACCCTATACATTAACATACTTGTAGTTTTTTCGGATCAGGAGCATAGAGAATTCGGGGTTCTCCGTGATGCGTCATGCCTCCGTGATGTTTCGCTTTACATTTTGACCGTGAATGTAGCTAATGTAGCAGATGGGTAAGGTTGAACCGCGTGGTCAATACGTAATCAAAATAGAGATAAGCGCATGAATATACAGACGACGACATCAAAAGTATGCTTATTTTGCTTTAAAGTAACAAACTTTTGATGTAACAAACATTAAAATTTAAAGTAACAAAAATATTCTTTCAGTTGAAAATGCAAGTATTTAACGCGTACTTTTTAAAATTAAATGTTGAAGGAACTTCTTTATTTTCATTGACAATCGTGTTGTATTCTGAAACAGATGTGTTTGATGATGAATGTGTCTGTCTTTATTTACGATTACGAAATGGTGTTGCTCATTTATTTTCAGGTAGGGCTTTAATGACGATCTACTAGCATCGTCTCCTATATTATTCAAGGCCCCACAATCCTATAGTAATGGCCGTTCTTCTCCGTTGCAAATTGAAGCTTGCGCTGGCTGCCATGTTGGGGGCAAATTTACGCGCATAATTCAAATACGTCGAAATTTTTCAGCCTTTTCCGCATTTCCAAGGCTTTGATTACATAGAATAGAAGACTTATTGAAAAACTTACTCATTGTTTAAAGTAATATATGCAAAACTAACATTAAAAAGGCGAAAGTGATATTATGTATCTCTGACATAATATCACACGTCTTTATCATACATAGGGGAAGGTCGTGTGGTATTGGTCACCTTAGCTTTAAATATGATTTCTTAATTAAGGTTAGTTAAAATTGTTCTTAAAATACAGAATATGAAACTTCAATCTCTTACTCACACACTCTATCAAAGCCGTTTGATTTGAAAGTAAAATAATATGATTATTTGGGAATAGTAAAAATCGTTGACAATTTACACGTCTGAAGAGTGGAGGGTGGTATCGGACAACTTAGTAAATAATGGTAAAATAATTTTAATGAAGTTTTTTTACAGCAATTCCTCAAAGATACGCTCACTATTGAGACAAATATTTAATTGATTAATACAAAAAAAATGAGTATTTGGTTACAAGGGAAAATAACAGTTCTTGAATTAAAAAACAAAACCTCAACTATTATTTTCAATTTATAGCTCTACAACTATCATTATTGACGGGTTTTTCTTTTGAAATGACCTTCATAATGACTATCTTCCTATTATTTCTTCCCATTTCCCGCGAATTCTACCTATAGTTCCCTGAAACACGGACAAAATCCACATTAGTATTCGAATATTACCTCCTAACAACCTACTCGCAGGAAATATGGAAAAGTTAAGAGAAGGCGAAGAAGTAACTGTCCGGTACCATCCGATTCTACTTTGTCCGATACCACCCGAACGACCGTCATCCTTCAGAAGAATTCAACACAGATATAAATTGTACAAACAAAGTTGTACTGCTGTAACGTAACAAATACACCTAAGTAAACATACTAGTCACAGTAGAATGTATTTAAACTTATCCTAAGAAAAGTTTCATAGCTCCAAAGTTATCTTCGTACACCGGTCAGCAAACGGTGAAAAAAACGTAATGCGTGTCGTTATAACCAAACTGATCGATGTACTCACCTCATACGGCGTATTCAAAGCTAATTCGTGTCCAGGAACACACTGACAGTGCAGCACGTGCTACCACCAGTGCCCAGTTCCCTAAACTATTTTTGTTCGATACCACCCGCTGTCCGATATCACACGACCTTCCCCTATTTACCCTAGAGCTTTATAAAGCACAAATAACACTGTTGGTTAAAACACATCGCCCACGAAGTTTTTGGAACTTGTAACAGCACTTTTGAAAGCAAAAAATAAGCATATAATCTTTTACTCTACAAATGGGTTTGTATTTACTCCATGATGTTGTTCAGTCAGTGATAAGTTCGTATTATATTGAACACACTAAAGAGTTTATCATGAAAGTATTTAGTTTTGATAGGTTGAGGATATTGTCCCTCACAAAACATCATATTGTAGTAGATGTCAGGACACTGCTTTCGGAAACTTTCGTTCTCATTTTTAAAGTGTACTCCTTTAATCCAAACTCTATTCAAAATTGTATATCTTGACTAATTCCGCGTCTTTTTTTTTTCAGTAAAAGGGTAAATCATATTACGCTGAATTTTTAGAATTCTTTACTAAATTATAAACTTAAGTAATTTTATACTCTTTCAATACATAAGAAAGTTCCATACAGAGCACGCAAATACCTAGATTAAATGGTCATGAGAATTGGTATTAAAATATACGCGTTCTTGATGATTCCATCAACCTCTATACAAATCTCGATATTCATGTATTAGGTTTGAATTTAGGGAATGTCTACCTGGGAGAAATGGCAAATTATCCACAAAAAGTGGTTACTATCAGAGTTAAACTAATGTTTCTTTGAGTGCAATAATAAATTCATCGTTTTTTTGTTATTCACGAACACCGTAAAAATTAGTAAAAGTAACAAGCACGTTCAATAGGTTACATCACATAATTAAACGCTGCACTTGTGAAATTACACCACGCAGGCTTTCGTCGCACGATTAGTACACTCGTAAGCCGCGCTGCTTCACCATTTTACTTTTTCCTCTTATAGAATCTTCCCCTTCCACAAAAGGCACATAAATAATGATATATGGCGACTTGGTGTCCACATGCTTACCCCCAACATGGCTGCATTCAATTTGCAACGCTACACAAGCGTTGTGCGTGGATCTAGTATACTATTACAATGTCTTTGATATTATTTCAGTAGTATATACAGCTTTTGCGACATTTAAACGCAACCAATCTTTAGATGTGGTCTCCAAAGAAAGATAATTTCAAGGAGACGTAACGAATTGCACTTTGCACTTTAAAAGTATTAAGGATTTGTTTTAATAAACGCATCTAAATATTCATGTCAAATAGACTTTCTATTCTTCTCCGTGTTTTCTGGAGCTTCACCAATTATTTCATTGATTTGGTTGTCAGACGCGTCACCGAATCTTGTCATGGTCATGTTATTACTATTGGAAATAACTGAAAGCGATGTTAAAATCAAAGAGGTTATACTTTAGATACGCGGATTTTATATTCCTCCATGTACGCGGCTTATTTGCACACAGCGGTTGATACACACCGCCTCCTAAGATGCATGAGTCGTCCTGATTGGGGCATATTTTATGTTTAGTTAAACACTATTGGTTTTAATTTCACGAGTGGAATAGTCTTGGTAATGTGCAACGTCCTTCTGTCCGACGAATCGGCTGTCTCCATTGATCTTCATGGATAAATCTGTTTCAGCCAACACCAAGATGTCCCCTAACCTACAAGAGCCACCTACGAAATCGTATGCTGAAACCGCTAACAGAGTAAGTTTCCATCAAAAGATCAAGCTATATGTACTGGATGCATATGAAATCTTAACAGTTAAAGGCTACATAAGCAAATTACTTTAAGATTTCACCCCTAGTGCGATTACATTCATATCCAGAACAACAGAAAGTAATTTTTAACAACAGAAAATGTGTGTTATTGGACTCCAAGGGTACTGCCAACACCACCTAGACTTACTTTATAAGGCCTGAGCAGTCATTCAAGATGGCCGCCTGAGAAGGCTATACAAACTGAAATGAGAAGTCAAATTGTTGTTAACAGACGAAAATTTATAAAATAAATTACACTATTAAATAAGAAGAAAAGATATCTACTTTCTTCAGCTGAAAGATTGTTCGTAAATACGTGTTCTTTTCCAGGCGAAAAAAAAGCTGCATTCTCTATTAATACTGTTTCACTTACAACGCACAGTACATGAAATCCTATGTATTCTATTCTGAATATACTTTTTTTTCAAAATATTTTGCAAGTCTTGTTTTTAAATGTATCTCATCCATCGTGAGAAGCATTAATTTATCACTGTCACTTAATTTAAGTAAGTGTTTGTTTCTTGTACACTTAAAAAAATATCAATTTATTTGAAGTTATAAACGAAATGAACACAATCTCACAATTGCATTAGGATCAGGAAATATTATGAACCCTAAATGTTTGAAATATTTATAAGAATATGGTTATATGATAAATCGCATGTAAGACAACGTGTAAAATCATAAACACGATATGTTCTTTTCCCTGTAAGGAGTTTCATGTTTTCCAGCATAAAAACAACAGGTTTGTTAAATTGTGAATTTGTGGTATCGATTTCAAGTAAGAGGTCTGAATTAAACGCAAAACCATCATGAGGACTATTATGACTACGTGTATTAAAACATAACTTTAACCTAACAGTTTCTAAAACATCATTAATTTCATTTGTATTACATACACTATCTGATATTGTAGTGCTTCCAAATTTAATATCTTTTTTTAACAATAATAAACAATTGAGTTTCAATTCTTCATCCACCACAACTGAATTGATAATTTTAGAGGCATAATTAAAATCAGTGTTGAAAAAGTATACCGTCTTCCTTATTAATGATCGATTAATAATAGTACAAAATAAGCAATTCCAATTTGCTCCTTAGTTCATCAAAAGTAGTGAAAGATATTTTATTTAATCTTGCAATGTTTACTTTAACACTTTCTGCAATAGCAGCAAGCAGACACGCAATTTCTTTACTTGGGTACTTCCTCTGTAAGACGAGCTAGGGCGATTCAAGTAAGCAGGACAATTAGGCAACAAAGAAGGCATAGCTCCACGGGACATTCGTGTATGTTTTAAAGGAAAACTGATTTTAGTCCATTATCACAATAGAACACTGAATTCGTCTTAATTTCCCATGTTCCCAAATGCAATTCACAAAACTGAAAGTAAACACTGAACTTAGCAACTTACACTCTTCATGTTTTATCATAATTACCTCACCTGGGGACACAGTCCTTATTCGCCATGATTCTCGCTGTTATCAACAACAGTCTACATTTATATAACTACAACTCGAAAGCTATAAGGGCTCTTCAACGTACACAACTGAATTGCCTCAACTTGAACAAGTCGGCCTTTTGTAGCCGCCATATTGGCTTTGAAAAACTGCAGGGCGCAGGCCTTGTATGTCTAGGTGGTATTGGTACTGCTGAGCTCATTACTAGTAAATATCATAATCTAAGCATTAAAACTGCAAGTGTAAATGTTAGACCCCCTCATTAATAAACTTAAATGTTTTATAATATCAAATGTTTACCCGTTTTATTCCAAACGCGTAAATCATTAACATTCTTAAGAAGCATGACATTCAAATTGCTACCAGTATATCTTTCAATAGACCTGGTGTTTCTGAACCTAGTCTTAGTCATGAGTAGAGACCGGAACATATGTAGGATTAAATGTAAAAATATGTACATAAATATGTAATTAAAACAGTAAGAATATGTAAACTCGGATATAATATGTAATATTAAAATATTTAATTATAAAACACTTTTACATAATACGAAATTACATTTATAAAAAATTTCTAAACAAAATTTAAAAATAATACGTTTTAGAAAATTATTTGGAGAGCACACCTTGATGCACTTTGCACCATACAACGTTCCTGTCATTAGTAAAAGATTCATCTATGGTTATGTAGTACCGTGTAGTTTAGCAGCCAGAAAAAGGTGTATCAAGGTGGAGCCTATAAGCAAGGTTATTTGCACCTTGGGCCAGAATAGACGCAATAGAAGCTATGGTGATCACTACGACCAACAAACAATCACTGGAATGTGCAACATTCTTATCGAAGTGATACTCGTCAGCGATCGCCAATTTCTCTGAAATCAGGAATAAAGGTCGCAAGACGTGGCGACAATAATACTTTTCACACCTACGTTTCACCAATAATGAAGGGTAAATGCTGATTTTTTTGAAAATACTTATTTTCATAAAAAAATACATAAGAAAATCCAAGAAAATTGATAGAATAAACAAAATATTTTGTTAAAATAGCAAAAGATGTAAAATATCTAATACGGTACTAAATATGTAAAAATATGTACCGAAAGAATTGGATATTGTGTTAGGAGAGCGACGATTGGCCAAGATTATAATTTTGAAAACTCCAAAAAGAAAGGCAACCCACTCTGCCCTCCACAGCTAGTGACTACGAATTCCACTCCCCCTTCTTAAAAGAATCCTCTTCTCTGTCTCCCCCAATGAATGCTCTTCCCTGTTTGAAGTAACTAATCATTTCAATAATAATGACAATCAAAATGCCGATCCGAGGGCCGAGATCGCTAAATCAGTAGTGCAGAAGCGGTCTCGGACCAAAGGATCGCGGGTTCGAGTCCCACCTCGGGCATTATTGTGTTGTGTGTCTCTGTATGCTTGTGTGGGTCAATTTAATAATCCATCATCATAATTTCATCCCATCCTCCAGGACGAACAACCCTGGGATATAAAAATGGAATCAGCATTGAACTGTTGATTCCCCCTACAGAAAAGGAACGTGCACCTACCCCGATAATCATGTCTGAGCCCCGGTGCGAGGCCCCATGATAGCCGAGTCGAGAAACAAAAAAAAAAATTATAATAATGTAAGAAAGAGTAAAAAAAGAAACAGAAAAAGGATTCTTCAAAACCAGAACTGGACCAAGATAGCTCTGGTAAAACACTCAGCCAACCAAAGTTCTGTTTGAAAAGAGCCAAACTTACTTTCCTTTATCGGCGAACCAACTCCATTTATAATTAGAAAATATTCTGGGCTCTGCTGACCATCTAACCAAAGTCAAGGACTATTCTAATGATATCCCAAAATGCTCATAGATTTTCTTTAAATATATTTTCTATTTTCTCATAGATACCCTTTAAATATAACCCTGGGGTCTATTGGACCCCAATCAAATTTGTTTAAATAAGTTCAATTTGAAAAATATTTGGGATATTTTATCCCACGTAAATTCAGTTAGTAGGTTTGGGAAGGGTTTGCACAGTTGCCGCCTTCTAATAGTCTGCTAACCTCGCAGTAGAGTGAGGAAGTGTCTTTGGGGTGTGCTGGACCCCAGTGTTATATTTACGTGTGTCTTTTTTCAAAGTAGCAATTTTGGTTTTTGTTTGTTTTTAAGACTTTTTGTAGACAAAATAACATTAAACATTAAAGATATTTCATACCTAATACAAGATTTACTAGATGGAAGTGATACCGAAGAAACATCGGAGGGCTTGTTTGGGGATCATTCGGATTTGGATCCTGATTTTGTTTGAGAACACGATTTTCAATAATTTTAATTTATTTTTAACACAAATGTTATTTTTAAGTGTGTAAATTAAAAATAATAGTTAAAATTTGATTTGTTTTCATTTTTCAGTCAAATTGCACTTCTATCAAATCTCTAATGAAGTATTATATAGTTGTTTTTTTATCTAAATAACGTCTAATTTGCTAAGGTATTATAAGAAAAACTTTGTATATTTTTAAGATAATAACACTGGGTTATAATACTTTTAACTGAGCCTTTAATAAAATATAAAGTTTAACAGTGATATTTTGTTTTAAAAACAAAAAAATCATCCAAATCTATAAACATTTGTCAAAAAATGTGTAATTTTTATGAATGGTGCTAATATCTTTATAAAATAATATTAATTTCTCTCAAACAGTGTTAGCTCTACTAAAAGGACTTAAAAGTGTAATTAAAAAATATTTACAGAACTTTCGAAAACCTTCAGGTAAAAATATACATACTTTAAAATTGGGGTCTGACAGACCCCATCGTTATATTTACGTATAATTAAATAAGTGTTATATTTAAGGGTTACCCTGTATTAACTGATAGAATTATCAAAAGCAGATTCACCAAACATAAAAAAATTGCAGAGAAACATATGTGAATCAGGTACATTGGAGTCTGAATCTAGTGTGAAAACTGTTGAATGGAATATTTGACTATTTGAATGATTGAATTCTTGTTTGAAGAAAGAGACCAATTTGCTCTCCTAAAATAAATTTCAAAAAAAACAAATGATCCTTCAACGGAATCTTAATGTAACTTTTGCCGCCTTGAGTATCTCCGACAACTATGCAATAAATCGAATCCGGAGATAATTTGTTTGCAAGAAAATAATTTTAAACTTAGACACTCGGCTAATATTAGGAATTATCAATGTTGCTTCAAAAATAGAATTTACATTGATCATACGTTTGGTTGTGTTACCATTATTTCATGCCTTCGATTACGGCAGATAACCTTATGAAACTAGTCGTACTAAAACAACACGTATTTTCTCGGCCCTAGCTTCTTAAACGTCCTTCACACAATCCAACACCAGAATTTAATGAGAAATGATGGAGCCTTTCTCTAAATTGGAAAATGTCCCAGTATCTTTATGTGAAGTACCCCTCAGAATTAAAATATCGGTTTCAAATTTAAGGAGCCGTGATATCTGCCAGATTATTTGGGGATATCAATTTTGGAGAAAATCGGCTGAACGGTTTAGCCGCTAGCGTTGTTCACAGAAGGACACACAGACGGACAGAGACGTTTTGTCATCCGATTTTTCGTTATCAAGGAACCACAAAACATGAATTCTGACTAAACTAAGCGATAGAGGATTTTGTTTCTAAACTAAGTAACTGGATTTATCCACTTTTTCGTTATCAGTGCCCAGTGTTTTTCTGACGAAAATTCGCCGTTTTTTTCGCGTAGCATCACATCACTTTCTCTCTACTCCGTAGCGAGAAAGTAAAAGGGTGAGAAAGAAAAACTGAGTTGGAGGGAGTTGAAGGTTTTAATACCCATTTGTATTAATACACGTACCTTATATGCATATCCCTTGAATGCTCGGAGCCTGAAGCCGTAATCTTGAATACTCGGAACTCATTGAAATCATAACACAATTACCAAAACCCCTATTGATTCTGGGGACTTAAACAGTTATCATTTATCATTTAGTTTATCAGTTATCATTTATCATTATCACAGTTATCATTTATTAAGGGGCTCATTTAAGACTGATAGAAAAGCTATATTGATAGAATCATTTGCGAAAGATTCAAATTTGGTAATTATCAATAAGTGTGGGTCCACTCACTTCAATCGCAGTAATAGTAAAGTCAGTGCCATTAATATATCCATTGCATCGGCCACCCAAGGTCAAAAATGTTCATGAAATAATCTTCAATACCCCTATGACAGCAATCATTTTCATTATTATTGATATTGACATACTCAGCTCCAATGACACTCCTTTCCCTTCCACCAACAAACCGAACCAAAACATTGCGGACTTGATCCTGAATCAAGAAATAATTATCGCTGCCTTATCTAATTTTAATCTGGATGAGGATGTGTCTCACATAAGTTATGTAGTCCAAGGATTTATCAACATCATCATGGGAGCTGGATACCAAGCTTATTGACTCTTATCAAATTAAATTGAACAAGAAGAGAGTCTTCTTGCTACATCACAATTACTTTCTCGCATTATTTCTTCTTCAATTTTCGAAAACTGCGGGTCCGACATTGAAAAACGCCTCTCGTATATGTTGACTGTAAAAGCGACATCGCCATCGCCTCCCCCTCCTCCTTCGCGCCCGCCCGCCCGCGCCCGCCCGCGCCCGCTCGCCCCGCGCCCCCGCCCTCGCCCTCGCCCTCGCCCTCGCCCTCGCCCTCGCCCTCGCCCGTCCGCCCACCCACCCGCCCGCCCGCCCGCCCGCCCGCCCGCCCGCCCGCCCGCCCACTTTCCCGCCCGCCCGCCCACCCACTTGCCCGCCCGCCCGCCCGCCCGCCCGCCCACTTGCCCGCCCACTTGCCCGCCCACCCGCCTGCCCGCCCGCCCGCCCGCCCGTCCGCCCGCCCCCGCCCGCCCCCGCCCGCCCGCCCGCCCGCCCGCCCGCCCGCCCCCGCCCGCCCGCGCCCGCCCGCCCGCCCTCACCCGCAGCGCCCGCCCTCGCCCGGCCGCCCGCCCTCTCCCGCCCGCCCTCGCCTCCCCGCCCGCCCTCGCCCGCCCCCGCCCCCGCCCGCGCCGCCTCCCGAAAACAACATCGCCCGCCGCTGCCCATGGCGCGCGATCCCAATCGCGGCCGGCGCTGCTCGCTCCCAGCGCTCCTTGCGGCCAGCTCGGCAATTACGCGCTTATCGCCCATCCGAGTGCCCATTGTGTGCGCGCGCCCCCGCCCCCTCACGTGCCGCCTCCATTGTATTTCGCACTGCGCCCACAAATTGTTTATAGCGAGGATCAAATTAAATACTGCTGAAGAAGTCCCTCCCTATCGCCCGCAGGCATCGCGGGCGTGAAATATTCCTCTGACGTGGAGTAGCCGGAGGGGGGGGGCAGGGAGGGGGGAGGGGGAGGGGGGGGAGCCTTGGGCTTCCGACGCTTCGTAGGCGCCAGGGAAGAGAGGAGCTGTCAGCGAAACAGGCTTCCAGTTACCTTCTCTGGCAGCCTCCGTCCAGCCAAGGTTACTGTAAAGCTCTCCAATCAAATGAGGACATGTGTGTGTGATTCGGCTGTCACATTCCTGGATATTAACCCTTCAGTGCTCGTAAGGCGAGTTGTTGTGTAGATTACAATAGTAGTACATTCGAAAAAAATCTTGTAATTAAAATCTGATTTGTTCATAACGTTCTGTAATAAACATTTCGCCTTTTCGTTCATATTTATAGTTAGATAAAAGTCTCTAAAACAGTAATTAGTTGCAAATGATGATACAATCTGATGATATACGTGTTAAAACTCTTCACGTAATTCAAATGCTACGAAATGCTACACAAAATTGAATGTATTACGGTTTTAAATGTCGGCGAACTGAATTTACGAAAATTACAAAAATGTATGACTCCAAAAATGCAATATCCATGATAGATATTTTTTTAATTATAATTTATTTTGGAAAATTAGATCTTTAAATAACGTCATGTATTATTTTTTAAATAACCTTTTCACCTTTAATATTCACATTACGGTCGTTTTTTATACATTATTGCATTTGCGAGTACAAGTACTTCAAATGATTTCTGATGAAATTTGTCGAAAACTCAGAAGTTTTCTGTGTAAATGAACTCACAATTGCGCATTTTGAGAAATTCTCACACATGTTCTCAAGGACAGCTCCAATTGTTTACTTGAACCTTTTTATTTTGGATGCAGTGTATAATACGACATAACGTCATTTTGTCGACAGTGGTGGGACAATGATGTCAAATGTGGCGCCTTTCTGTTGTGATGTATGAACCAAAAGTTACACGCTTAATGGTGATGTCACCCGTATTGGGGCGAAGTTCTAGTTTAGCGGTAAATTAGTTTGGTTTCGAACCTTTTCCTATTTTACAAAAGCGTACTTTCTTCCCTTTCGGCATACCTAAAGTATTCTTGTGAGACTCCGGTACACAGGAAACATTTCTGTCAAACTTCTCGTGTCGTTTGTGCTTCGAAAAGTGAGTGACTATTTCAATTCAATAACTAAAATTCAAGCCAACTACATGAAGTTGCAAAACAGCCAAGGCTCTTGTTCTCTAATTAACAGAAGAGAAATAATAAGTTCTGATTACTGAACAAAATATCTGAAATTCCTTTGACGGCAAAATAAGGCAAGCCCACAGGATAAAACTGATCTGATTCAGGGGAAACAGTGCTGCGTTGAACCATGAGAGCAGATCACAAAAATAAAATTAAATTTAAAAAAATGATTTTAATAAATTTACCAGAACCTAAAAACAAAAATGAAGAAAAGTAAACGAAAATACATTTTAACTTTGACGTGATTGAAACCATAAATCTCAAAACCAGCAAAAAGAAACAGGGAAACGAACACAGGTAAATCACCAGAACGTTTCTGAGCACAGTATTTTCTGAGCACGACAATCAAAGCACTTGACTGTAGCTGATCCAACAGCCGAACGTATCCCTTCCCACAAAAATTAATAAATTCTAAGGATATTCCCCACGATTTGCAGTAAATATAAAATGTAGTCAAGGTATAATTTTATTGATATAATGGTTTTTATGAACAATTATGTAAATGAGGGTTTAAAACAGTTCTGAAATCGTAAAATGAGGGGATGTTTCTCTACCGGAAAATGCCTGTAAGGCTCTACTCTTCATTCTGAACCTCGGACGTGGTACAGTGTAACACGTCTCCGCATAAGTTATTAACTTCTAGTACAAGAAGGAGGTCAATGACGATCACTTTCTCCTGATGCACACGTGGGTGAAACATTTCATTTTACGGAGTTACACAAGTGGCATTGCCCCTGATTGGTGGGCGATTCATCATGCTACGGTGTTTGGTAGGTGACGTTATGGGACAAAGAGATTTCCTAATTACCAAACACTAAAGCAAGATGAATTGCCTACCAGTGAGGGATTAATTTAGTTTAGAGTTAAATAACGTTCCCATGACGTGAGCATTGAGAAAAATGTGATTATTATGGTCCCCTATATGCTCTATAAATTGGAACATTCATTTTGAGACACCTGTCAATTCAAAAATTTCTCTAATTAACCAAATCTGAAGTAATATTTTGGAATTGCAAACCATTATTTTTTCGCGGCTGAGGTGAGTTCGCGCAAACTTTGAGAGAAATCGCTCTAGTGCTTACAAAGTTATTGTGAAAAATATACCTACATCTACAACCATTTTCTTTCTCGCGAACTATTACTATGTACTGTAGAGAGAGGGAAAAAGCTGAAAAAACACGGCAATTTTCCAGAGAAAACATGTTTTGTGGGTCCTTCATGCCGAAAAAAAATGGAATTTCATGTTTCTTAATTATGTAAATTGTTTCCTCTAATATGGTGTGTAGTCAGAATCCACGATTTGTTAGTTTTTGATATTGTGAAATTGGTTTGTATAATGGGGTACGATTTATAGTAAATTGTTGTCGCGTAAATCATTCACAGATTTTCACCAAATTGGATATTCGTCAAACGATTTTACTGGTAAGAGCTTACTCTTGAATCTGATATTTTAAGTTCGAGGGTGCGTTTCATGACTTCAAAACGATTACGTCCTCGATAATTGTTTTAAATATTTTGATAGTTTGAAAATACCGCAGGTCTCATTATTGTTGAACTAAAAATTTTGGAAAATTGCATAAGTTAGAAATAATGCAGGAAGGTATGTGCTGTTGTAGCCCTTCTAGTTCGATATCAGAAATCCAGAAAACGGGGAATCTGAATACAGAATATGTTAGAGAAAGTAATTTACTACATGTAGAAACAAGATTTATCAACATTTTCTTTACCCGAGTCCAAAAATACGAGTTTTTCAATCGAATAATCACTGATTTCCCTCGCAACATTACAAAATTGTCCCCTTACTACGTACGTACGTACGTAGAAAGACGGAAAGGAATAAAAACTTGATTTTAGAGAAGATACCTAAAGACCTTCCAGGGTAGCTTTCTAAGACATGTGCGAACTTAACCCTTTTGACCTATTAGCCGACCATTTCGCATCAACTTTCACACCAAACCTCACATCTCCCCACCCAGATCACACTCAAATTCAACTCGTCCCGAATTCCCCTAATTTTAACGTTCCACAACAAATTAAGTACATCACTCCACAAGAAACTCTAAAAGTTATCAAATCCCTTCCAAATAAAAAAGCCCCCGGTCACGATAAAATAAACAATGTAATTCTCAAAAACCTACCCAATTCTGCCATAGCTTTCATTGTAAACATATATAACTCATCTTTAAGAACTGGCTACTACCCTAATACCTGGAAACATTCTATCATCCTCCCTATCCCCAAACCCAATAAAAATCATAGCATCCCTGACAACTATAGGCCCATAAGTCTCCTCCCCACACTAGCAAAAATTTTTGAGAAATTTATTCTAACAAGATTAAACCAATACCTGAAAAAAATACACCTCATACCATTCTATCAATTTGGGTTCACAAATAAACTATCCACAGCACATCAACTTTTGCGCATATCTGAACATTTCCACTCCTCCTTCCAAAAAAAACAATTTTCAATAGCAGTTTTCATGGACATCGCTAAAGCATTTGACAGGGTATGGCATGAAGGACTAAACTATAAACTCTTATCAATAGGCTCCCCTACGTACCTCTTCAAAATAATCAAAAGCTTCCTAACCAATAGAACCTTCTCAGTTGCAATAGAAAATCATAATTCTAACCCCCGACCCATTACAGCAGGACTACCTCAAGGATCACCTCTCTCTCCATTACTCTACAACTTATATACAGCAGATATGCCTACATCAAGATTCACTCACATAGCCCAGTTTGCAGACGATACGGTAATCTACATGTCCCACTCCTCAATTAATTACATAGCCAACGAAATTAAATCCCATTTAAATGAAATAGAAACCTGGGCAACGAAATAGAAAATCAAAATCAATCCCTCGAAATCTACAGCTAAAGTCTTCACTTTCAGACCATATTCCTTCCCTACGCCGTTTAAAATGAACAACAACATAATCCCTTGGACTCCCCATAACAATGCCGTTAAATACCTTGGCCTCCATATGGACACCACATTAAATTGGAAAATACACATAGACACCAAAGTTCAGCAAGCCAAAGCAAAATTAATACAGTTAAAACCACTCTTAAATCACAGGAAACTCTCACTAAGCAATAGCATCGTCTTGTATAAAACCATCATAAGACCTCTTCTTCTGTACGCTTGTCCAATTTGGACAAATGCAGCAAAATATAACATCAACAAAATACAGATAATTCAAAATAAATTTCTAAGAATCATCACTCAAGCCCCTTGGTTTATTTCCAATAAGCAGTTACACCACGAATTTAACCTTAATCCCATCGCACACCACATAGCATTCCTGGCCAATAACTTCTATTCCAACCTAACCCTCATCAACCAAGATAGACACATCAGCATAGGTAAATTTAATGAAACCCCAACAAGAATAAAAAATAGATATCCTATCCACTCATTCCTAAACATTTTTGCAAATATTAATGCTTCTTAGAGGTGCTCGGTGAGTCCCCTCGCCAATTGTAGTGTTCAATAGATTTAGTTTATAGTATTAGATGTAAGTCAACAAAGCAAATGGAGAGTTGTAAAAACTGAACTTTGTATAATAATCCTATCTAAAATAAATTTAAAAAAAAAAACCTTTTGACCTTCTTCAACATGTACTTCGCTTCTTGTAGTGCCCATAACTTTAACTTTGGAAAGGTCCATCATTTTGCAGATTCATTTAATTTCGAGTCCAAATTATAGGGCTAGGATAGATATCCATTATTAGGTGGGAGAATGTAATCCCAGCACCTCATAGGAAAGATGCGACTGACAAAGCAAGAAAGTCGCCCGTGCTCCCGCGCCTGTTTCATCAGAGCGAGCCGTGCGCGTGCCAGGAACTCCGCGGCGCGCGCGCCCAAGACACGTGTCGACACACGCGCCGACACGTGTCGCTTCGGCTGCTTCCTGCAACAGCGAGACGCACGCGCCCGCGGCAGGCGACCGCCCCCCGACGCGCCCGCGATAATCCTCGGGATTACAAGGGAATGGCGCGCGGAAGCAATAAGGAAAAGCCGCAGTATCCACGGCAGAAGCGGCTGGATCTCTTCCCAGGGCAGCCAGCGAGAACTCTGTGGTCATGGCGTAAAAGTTCTTAAGTCAAAAATCTTAGTTTGGTGAAAACAAGGTTTAACTATTATTGAGCCAATGCTTCTTCCTATGCTCAACACTATTTCCCAACACATTTTTGTCGATAGGGAAGCAACATTTGAATTCGGTCGTTTTACTAAATAAAATATAGATACTTCACTTGTAGTTCCAGTACTTAACCCAATTTCACCAAAAATTGACTTAAGCAATTTTACTCCGTGACCACAGAACTAGTGACTCCATGACAGCAAATGCTTTCTGCCACTATTAATATGTTAAGTAACAAGTAATGCTTCTACCAATCTGTCTTACCAATACGTGTCAGCTATCGTTGTAAATCTCACCATTGTGAATCATGAGGCGTAAATCTGTAATTACTTTGGCAGACAGAAATAGTTCTTATTTCTTACGCGTCTACAAATACAACGAACGATTAAATCACAATTATAACAATATTCACATCAAATGATACAGACAAGTAGAGATAATTTAATTCAAGCATAAGTTGATTATTTTTAAGAGAGACCCCAACCTTTTAACGACACTACCACGATAGTTTCAACTCTTTTTAAAACAAAGAATTGTCTATAAATTATCGCTACATTCACAACCTACGCTCGTACGTACATCCTCATAATTCGAAATCATTTCGACTCACATATGAAACAAGGACACAACCATCCAAAAAATTAAACTGAATGCATTATAACATTAAATATATTTATTTCATTACAATTAAATTGCAATTGATAACTTGTAGATACCTGTATCAATTTTTGCCTTGTAAGAGTTGTTTGGATCTGCAGCAATTCAGTATTCTTTTTATTTTCTTGCAGTGATGTACGTAGTAACGTGGTAGCGTAGTTACGTAGGTAAGTATGTACTTACCTACGTAACTGCATAAAGAAAAATATGATGCAATCGAGAATCAGCATAAAGTAAATAGGCGATTTTTCAATACAAAAGCTCGTGTAGTGGAGCCTTGGTATCCAACTAGTGGTTCTACATCAGAACAAGCTTCTGGCATTATTTATGACAGCTACGCAGCATTATTACAATATAGTAGTATTACAAAACTACTTGATCCAACAAAAGTGTTTTCAACCGGCAAAAAAAAGTATTCCCTGTGGTAGGATTCGAACTCAGGGTAATAGAGTTAGCACGTCATTTATATTACGTCTGCACCACCAGCCAGCAACGTTTAGCATCTTGTCTACTTGGCTGTTTGGAAGAAGCGGTGACGTATCTGTGCCAAAATGTTCGCCGCCATCCACGGGGATATAAATACTTACCCCTTTTCTGCCACTCCACTGTAAAGCAGTGAGGGAAATTGTAAGTTTTTTAATTTGCGTAATAATAATAGCAATAATGATTATGGTAATAATAATAATAATAATAATAATAATAAATAACATAAAGCAACAATGTCATAAAGTAATGAAATGAAGACTACAGAATGTTATGTAATAATGCGTCCAGAATACATTTTTCAGCCAACTAAACGATGAAAGAAAGTTGCCAGAAACAGTTCCTAAAAGCTCTGAGATGGAAGAATATTGAAGTAATATATGGAGCATTCCCAACACCTATGACGATGGAGTTTACTGGATAGCAGAAGAGGAAGGGCAGTGCTGTGATATGCCTCAAATGTGCTCGCCTAATAATACACAAAAAGATATCTTCAATTCAGTCAGGAAGACGCAGAATCGGAAAGCACCTTATGGGATACAAAACTTTTGATGGAAGTATTTCCTGTGTACTGCTGCAGTTCTGACCAGATGGTTTCAAGCCGCATTCTATTATCTATCATTCAGGCGTCTTTTACTGAAGGAGTGACATTTATGATAAGCAAATCTAGCAATCCTAAGATTCCGAGGAACCATCGATCTCCATAGGATGTCTCCTCATAGGATAAGAATATAAGATAGGATGTTTTGAACATGTCTCCTCATAGGATATAAGCTTTTTATATCTGTGCTAGCCAGCACGCTGAAAATCCATGGAAAGTTCGGAGTTAAAAAAACACCTCCGTGTCTTCACCTTTTCATAGTTTTATAAAAATCGAATATTTATCACAAGTAGTAGCTGTTTTAACTGTCTAACAAGATAAAATTTACATTAATGAAGCATTTACAGAAAAATCTGTAGCACATAAGATATAGAGGTTATGTTACGTCCGTGGGTTCTCGGAATCCTCCCTTCAGGCAGTTTGGATTCATATATACCGAATATTAGGAATTTTAATAATGTTTTAATGAAGACGATGATGTTCCATATTATTGAAAAGATTGCTTTTCTCCAAAAAATATTATTTTTTAAAAAGTTTTTTCACAATTTTTGTGTTCTACTGAGTGAGCTTTTCACAAAGAATTTACCCCAGAATAAAACGATTTCTTCCAAAATATCGTACGCCAAGGTAAAAGAAGTCGTTAGAACAAGCATTTTGAAAACAAAAGTTACAAACGTTTCAGAACACTGTGGTTTGACAGCCAGACGTATGATATTGTTTTGAAAAAATAAGCATATCCAAATTTCTGGGGGATAAATGTGTTGCAAGATCGTAACCTTTTCCACAATGTACAAAATTCTAATATAATTGTTTATTTATTACTCATTTGATTAGGTTTCACGTTTTAGATCATCAAACTTGAAGGATTAGTTGCCATTCGGTACTTCTAATCTGTATTTTTTGAGCTGATTTAATTTAAAGCACATATTTAAAATACCATTAGAGATATCGAAACGAAAGTATATCGATCAGAGAAATCATCATTGAAGTGTTATGTTCCCGTTCTTGTGTTCATAGACATGTTTCAATTCACTTTTACCAATACATGTTTTATAAAAAATGAAATGCCTTTAAATGTTCCGTTCATATGCAACTTGATTCATACGAACCGCACTACTTGCCTTTTCTACGAATATTTACTATGAAGAATAAATATTTGTCTTTTGAAGTGTATATTTTATTGCCTAAAAGAATATTGAGGTTTTTTAAATATTTTAATCTTTTTCATCTGAATTGATAATTTCATAAGATTTAAGAGATTCAGTCAGGTCCTTTTTTTTGTTTTCTTTCTCTTTCTCAAAAACTCTTAATCATTTATCTCAAACTGTACACACCGCTTTGAGTAATACACATTGGATTTCCTTCCGACTATTTATAATTGAAATATTTCCTAAATACCTGAAATTGTAATTCCTTTTCTAAACATTAATTATCCATGTGTCATCATTACGAATAAATTTATAAAATTGAATATTTTTAAATAATATTTAAAAAATGTCGATCTTAATAAGACATTGTTTAGTACATTCATTGATTATTGAAATAAAAGTGCATTTCCATGTTGCATTTACTTTCGGTTGGGCAAAAAGCTAAATAACAAACCTTATGGAAGAAAAATTCTACTGTAGAATTGGGATTAAGATATGGAGTGTTTAATTATAATTAAATGAAAATCGGAAATGCCAAAAACAGAGAATTTTGGTTGAAATTTCCAGGTATATTTCTATAATTAAACAAAATTCCTTAATTCTTATTTAAGAGAAAAGGCTTTTAAATTAAGTAATACCCTTGTCAATTTTTTTCCTCACAGAGAGAATGTACAGCAATGATTAAACATTTTATAATTTGGAAAAATATTTATTACCTATAACAATGCATTTAACTGGCAACTATTATAACTTCAAATAAATCTAACTGTAATAAACACATACAGTTCCAACAGAAAATCCGGTATCATTAGTTTCTCACATGTTAAAGTCATTCTAACGATTTCCCTGTTTACATTGCCTCATCTGCAGTAGTAGGTCGTGGGCACGACGAGTCCTTATCCTCCGTACTCTTTTCTGGTTTGTCCTTTTTGGTCATGCGGTGATATATGTAATATATTGCAAGACAGGCATACGTTGCCTTTGCTACCTGAAATAAAGCACATGTAGCAAATAGTACAATAAGATTGTTTCTCGTTGGCTAAAATCTAATTTGATTAATTACATTACATTAATTTTTAGTTACTACATACATTCGCTCTTCCTCTTACTGTTTCTGAATTGAAATATTTGCGAAATCCCTTAAATTGGGATTCCAAATGTGCATCATCTTTTCCATGTGACATTACTAAGAAGAAACTCGGTAAATTTACGACACTATTACATTAAAAACTGACGATCTTTGTTTATTGATCAGAAAAACTTAACCTAAAACGTACAACACAATATTCTGTTAATATATACTCATAATATTAAAGGAGATTTTCTGAAAAAAAAAACTTTTCTAAAAGCACTAACATGTAATCATCGAACGAAATTAAATTAGTTAAATACAACTTTTTAACGTGAAAGGTCTACAAGTGAGAAACATAAATATGTTGCACAACTATCAATATTCGTCGTGACATCATTAAGGAAGTTGCCAAGAAACCAGTTTCAAAACTATTGATGACGCGGACATCAACTGTCATGTGAAGTCATGTAAAAGATGAACGTTTCTCGTGAATACTGAATTTCTGAAAAACAATGAAAAATGTATTAAATCCGATTAAATTCACTCACATGTTTGAATCAATAGTACTTAGCTTCGTAAATTTTATTTATAATCAGACACTTCACAGCAGTAAAATAACTGAATAACAGAATAATCTGTGTGTGTTAAATGTAATTGAGATTTACTCGATTTCTTCTTTATAGGAAAAATAAGTTTATTGATTGATTGATGTTTCCGGGCGCGTCAACTACTTTGGTCATTAGTCCCGTCAGTGTAGTGCGTGTTTTTCCTCGAGAGGTGGCGATGAACTTTTCCCCGCTGGATGGCAAGATCTGGCGTCGACCTACCGTCGAATAGCGGAGTTTCCCCTCAACCAAGTATCTCTCACCAGAGGGGCACCGCACCAGCCGGGACAAGTTGTAAGCTCCCGACAGGTCTCCCGGCATGTATGGTAGTGTAGTGCATGTTAGTGTAAGTGTGTGTGTAAGAGGAGAGGATAGGACAAGGAAGAGGAAGGAAAGATCGCGCGCGGTCCGTGGCCCTTTTGTTAGGGTACTGCTCCGGCATTCGCCTGGTGTTGATCGGAGAAACCACGGAAAACTACCGATCAGAGCAGCCGGCCGCTAGAATTCTCCTTCATACAGCGACTGAACTCGACCTAGCTGACAAGCTAGTGTCGAAAATCCTGCCGCCGCGGCGCGCCGTTGGAACTCGAACCTAGGACCTCCCGGTCAGAGGGACTGCAGTGATATCAGGTCGATGCACTGAGCCATCTGTCCCGGTAATAGTTTATTAAATTGCCTTGAACACACTCTCTTCTCACCTCGAAGCCGTGCCGATTGTGCATCTATTTTGCATAGAGGAATGCTGCAAATATTGACATTCTTGGTTTATTTTTTTCTCAGCTTCTATTGCATGTATCTAGCTGAAAACCTTTGCAGAGACGGAGAAAAATAGGGGAATTTGAAGGTATTTTTGTCAACCATAATGTCGTCCATGGTATATATAATGAATGATAACTTCAATTAATTATGAACATTAAAATCTGATATCACATTCCTTTTTGGGGTATTTATATATTTAGTATAGGATTTTTCAAACAATTATGTTAAACTTTTTATGTTACTTACGTGTAATTGAAACCTGAAAACAATCAGTTTTCATTCGATAGACTTCTGACAATCAAGCAGTAAAATAATGAGGATCTCTCCTGAATACATTGAAAACACTGCATTAATTTTTGAAAGGGATCGATGGGAAGAGATAGGAGAAAGTTGCTACCCCTGAGAAGAACGTTTCCTACAGATTGCTGGCGACTCCACAATAATATTCTCTTCTTTATTAAAAGATACGAGTGATTTCCTTAATTAAAAAATTGCCCAACCGTAAAAAATATTAATATTTGTTGAACTTCATGGAAAATACATCAAACAGTGCAAAGAAAATGAATCACTAATAAAACATTCGTCAACTTTTTCTCTTACGTGAATATATTTTTCACTTCCAGCATTCACATTAAAATGAAACATGGGCCAGAGTAAAACGATATTGGGATAACTTGTTTAATTCAAAAGCACGACACCAAAGAGTGACAAAATAAGATGACATCTAATGCAGCAAAGAAGCAAACAGTGTGTTTTGGCATCCGATCTGTGATTCAAACCGCACGTAACTTAACTTGATTATTTAAAATTGCCTATATTTACTCTTGTTTCTCAAAATACACATCATTCAATAGACTGCCAAGAATACCAATTAGATGTGGATTTTGCACTTAACCTTTTTAAATACATTTTGCATATTGTATAATGTTTTCTGCTAGATTAACTAAATTAATCCATGACATCTTTGACAAACGCACAACACCATTTTATAAACAAATGTACTGCATATTTTTATCAACAACGAAGAATAATGAAATACTACACAATATTTTGTATAAAAGCATTATCATAGGTAATACAACGACTGGTTTGGAAATTGTCGATAAATCCCCAACTCGCGAAGCGAGGAGGAGATTTATCTGAGAATTTCCAAACCACGAGTGGTAATTAATAGGACTATTCCACAAATGAAATTACGCCCAACAGAGTTCCAAAATGCACCAAATATTGAAAATATCAGAAAGCATGTTAAAATCAAAGAGATTATGTTATAATACACACGCGGTTTATTGTATATGAACACGGCGGTATATACATTCCGCCTTCCAAGATGAGTCGCAGCCTTCCATTGGTCAGTAGGAAAGAAAAATCGGATGGAAAAAATGTTACATTTTTTGAGATACATCGTCGATACATTGATATTATGTGTATAATTATACACTATTGGTTTTAATTTCACGAATGGAATAGTCAACTTTTAAACTAAATATATAAAAAAACTATGTAAATTTTCAGAATTGTTTCGTCTGCCAGACGAACACACACGACCAAGTTTCGACTGAAATTCAGAGGTTTGAAAATTTTCTTACAAGATTCTGCATGTTCCATTTTATTAAAAAAATATACAGTTAAAAACTAGATTTTTGGAAGAATTGAAATGAAAATACTCGCTCCCGTGTAATAAAAACTATTTGCAAAGGCAAATCAGCTACAGATTTAGGCTATTATCCCTGATCCATTACGTAAAGAAGTCGACTTATTGCCGCGATAAAATGGAAAACGATTATTCGAACATCTACCTTTCCGGAAGTGCTCAAGAAAACGTACACAGATAGTAAAGCTACATTTATGTCCAGAAGCAAAACAAGGGGTCATCTCAGCATTTTCTAAAAGGATCAGATGGGGATCATTGACCCAAGAGATCCCCATCTAATAGAGATGGGGATCATTGACCCAAGAGCTGAGGTCCAATATTTGCTACAGGCATATTTATTCTTTTTGAATTGTACATACTAAAGTATCTAATACATTAGATGGCATTGTTAGAACGAATATTATTTTCTTTTTTGTTGGTCAGTATAATCTGTAATATAACGGTTATGCAGTAGAAAATATTTTAATTGTTTAATGTCATTTGGTAGTTAATTGCAAATTAGTGAACACGTATTATATGTGAATTTGTTGTAGTGAGCTGTTGGTACTGACATCTGATGAATATGATTTCAACATCGAGTGTTATAGCTACAGACATCTATATTGGTTGAAAATATTTTCGCGACCTTGAGTAAGTTACTTTTTACAGCCTACTGATTCGTAAATCAAGAGTCACAGTAATGGTAGAATTAATACCTTAATAGAGACTTATAAGAATCACGTGAGTGGGATTAACTTGTACAATTCTTACAATCTCATCAATCGATTAACAATCTCAATCGATTGACTCGTACAATTATTTTCTGTAATCTAGTAGGCTGGGAACAATGTAATGAGTTTCCCCAGAATATTATGCCTCAAAGGCTGACTTTGAAGAATACTGAATTCGTAGCATAGAGAACTTAGTTTTTGTTCAATTCATTTAAATGGATGTTCCATTTAAGTTTGACTGAAGAGAGACTCCAAAATGTTATTAACTTAAGATCACGCATCAGTCATCGACACGTCAATGGAGTGGGCAATTGTTTATTTTAAATGTAAAACTGCTTTGAAACCAATTTTCGTTCGTTCATTATTAGTTATTACGAAACCTTATTGAACATCTGATATTATAGTAGTTACTATTTCTTTATTGCAAAAAATATTACTTTTATTTACTTATTACTTGTTATAAAAATATTACTCTTTTCCTCCTCAGTATCTCTTTTCCCCCTTCTGTGTCTCTTGTTCCCTCTGGGTCTCTTTTTCTCCCACTCTCTGACTCTTTCATCTCTTCTTTCCCACTCTCGGTTTTCCCTTTTTCTATTATCACCCTCTCTCTGTTTTCTCTCGCTCTATTTTCCTTCTCTGTATTTTCTTTCTCTCTTTTCCCCTCTATATTATCCCTCTCTGTATTCCTCCGCTCTATTTCCCTTCCCTCTCTATTTTCCCTCTCTCTCAATTTTTTCCTCTCACATTTTTCCGCTCGCTATTTTTCACACTCTATTTTTCCCTCTCTCTATTTTCCCCTTCTCCTTTCCCTCTATTTTGTCCCCTCTATTTTACCTCTATATTTCTCCCTCTCTCTTTTTCCCTCTCTCTTTATTTTTCCCACTCTCTTTATTTTCCCTCTCTATTTTCTCTTTCTATTTTTTCCTCCCTCTAAATTCCCCCTTAATTTTTCCCTCTCTCTATTCTTTATTCTCTCCCTTTTCCCTCTCTTTGTCTCTTTCCCTTTCCTCTCCCTCTCATCAACTTACGCCGCCAGCTCCTCCTGTTCTCCTCGACCTCGCCCCATGGCACATGGCAACGCCCAGCAACAAAGAAGCTCACGTGAATTGGGAATTGAATTTAACTGAAGCGCCATCTAGAGGAGTTACAATCATTGAAATTTGCCAATGTTCATCTCGCAAGTGTAAACAATTAGTTGACAAAGTTTTATCGCAATCGGATGCACGGTACGGCAGCACATTACGCACGAACCAATAAATATTGATTTTTATATATTTGATTAATATTCTGTATTGTTTTCGTGAATTTTTCCGATATCTTAATAGTTATTCTGCTGTTCGGGGTGGAGATTAATCCAACAAATAGAAGATAATTAAAATTGGTCCTGTCGTTCTTGAGTTATAAATGGTTTAATTAACACGACTTTGTTTTATTTATTTCTTTGAGCATGTGGGGTAATATTGAGAAGCGCCAGAGCAGCAAAAATGTAATAGAATGTTCCAAATAAATCTCATCCTGTAGAATATGGTGTGAAACAAATTTTTTTGAGACCTTTGGCCTCAAAAATTTAGTTTTTAAGGACCTTGAACGCTTCCTTTGGGAGTTATTTAACGATATAGATTCGAAC
The DNA here is from genome assembly GCA_031308135.1 of Acheta domesticus. NCBI lineage: Eukaryota > Metazoa > Arthropoda > Insecta > Orthoptera > Gryllidae > Acheta > Acheta domesticus. The sequence continues at coordinate 241,331,308 of JAHLJT010000631.1, forward strand.
TGTGTAGCGGGCTGCATTTGCAGGAATGTCTAGTTTTTTATTCTTCAGCGCTATGTAGTGCCATTTTTTCATATTTTATTAGTTATTATGTTAATCGGGACGGAGATGAATCCAAGAAAACCGAGATAATTAAAATTGGTCTAGTCGTTCTTGAGTTATAAGTGGTGTAACTAACACAACTTTGTTATATAGATTAGTTCGTTCTGAAACAATAATTAATGTTAACAAATAAGTATCAGTTAGGGGTCACGTGAGTATGTATAGTTTTGTTTGAGAATGTTGTAAATCTTAATGATTTTCAGTATCTTTTCTATAATCTTCAACCTGTAAATTCCCTTATTTATCCCATGATTATGAGCAATGTCAGTTGTCAGAATTAATTTAAACCTGCAGATTTCTCTGGTTCGCAAAGTTACATAATGCATCTGTAGATTGGACTTTAACATACTGCACTAAACACTTCGCTATTGTTCCAGTATCTATAAAAGAAAACCTCTCTTCCGTAACAGAATGAAAATTAAGGGGTGTAGATGTTTTCCCACTTACGTTGCCTGAAACCACGGCAAAGGCCCACTGCCAAGGTTTTCGGTACTGGCGACCGCCGTCTGCCCTTCTCTCGCACTACTTCCCAGAGTGCCTCCTTATCCAGTTGGCTGGTGTAGTATATTACATTAAAATGCATCAAAACATGACAAGATTGTTAAAATATTTGTTTATTTTCATATCGAATTTACGAAGACTGCGGTTTGGTTTCAAATTATTGTTAAACAAAACATTTTCCTAGCGATATCAGTTTAATTTAAAGTTTTAATACTGAATATCAATAATAGAAACTGTAGGACTCAAAATATTCATTTTTAAATCATGTGTCACTAAGAAGAAAATGCAAAAAATTAATTTGTACTACAAAGAAGCAAACTAAATAGTTTTTAAATTAATCTACACTGAACCCAACATGTTTCAAACATTCCGTCTCTTCTACATGCACTTTAATCGAATTCATCATTACATGAACATTCTGATGTTGCCCACAGAAAACACTGCGACTATCCTTCCAAAAGCTTCAAATATGGCGGACACATCGCCACTCCATCTCGTTGGTATTTCTTAAGCGTCCGCGAGCGACTGCTCCTCATCAATGACACTATAGTGCGACTTTTATATTATTGCCCCTCAAGGCCCGTCTTCACGATGTAATATGCCACGGTATTTCGCGTCTTTCTCAGTCGTGCCGCTAGATATCGCGTGATCGCGACCATATCAAGCACTACTTGCGATCAAGCGATATCTAGCGACAGAACCGAGAAAGACGCGAAATACCGTGACATATTCCTTCGTGAAGACGGACCTTGAGGGGCAATACATAAAAGTCGCACTGTAGAGTGTGATTTAAATGGAATTGTTCCTCATAGTGCCGCGCCAGACAGTGCCTTCCCAGAGGGCGCTGCACCTGGTTGCCGTTGTAGCGTCACGTTAGCTGTCTTGCGGGGGAGTAGGAGACGAAAGTCTCGCATACCTGAGAGTTGGGAATCGAGGAGTCACGGGTTTGGGGGTTGCAGATACTTTTAGAATCAGATGACGCCGGCTTCACTTGTCCTGCAGCCACTCTTCTCGTGGTGAAATGGAGCTTCCCTCTCGCGATCAACGGGGTCACGTGGAGGTGAGCCGGCGGGTATAAATGGAGCCGACTCGCTCCCGCCGGCGGGTTTTGTTCTGGAAGACCTCGCGCTTTGCACAGAAATTCACACCCAGGCTAGAGCGTTTTCGTGCGTTGCAGGGGTGACGAAATTCGATCGTGATTCATTACATTTTTAATTTTTAACGTTATTGAGGTTCCTTTTTCAAAAAGTGTACATGCATAGTCGTTGCATTTAAAAATAAATTGTTCTATTACGTCATCTGAGAGCATGCACAAATTCATTAGCGTTTGTTCTTTGCCTTAATTCCCAGCAATACAAATGAAAATTGAAAACCTCTGATCACTGGGTCTCTCGCCCCTCCCGCACTGCTGACAAATACAGCAGAAACAAGTCTCGTGATCTCAACCATCAACAGGACAAAGTCCTTCCGGAAGTCAAATATAATGTCTCTAATACCACTTGTTTGTATGTAATATTATGTTAAGTGAAAAATCAACATCATTGCAAACTTTAAAAAATTAATATTGTTTACGTACGAAAATGATTATTACAATTATTACTATTGTTAATAATATGCTTTTGACGCACGCAAATGCAAATATGGCCTGAAATATCTTCCTCTTTAAAGTTATGTTTGAAATAAAGCGTCTAAAAATGTCTAAGTTGGAAGATTAGGGCATAGAGAACAGAATTCGTGTGCGTAAGGAGATACGATGTGATGTATCATGTTGCATCTGCTACCATATTGTTCCATTTAATGTATTTGTGACACATATTGCATGTAAATTATTGCAATCTGCACTCCTTCTCCTTATTAAATTTAACAGTGCCAAATCTCTCATCCCTCTTTGCGCGAAATATGTTTGAAAAGGTGTACAAAGTTTTCTCTTCATGTATTAATATGTAGGATCTGTAAAATGTAGTGTAATTAGAAAAATCACGATGTTAGTACTTGATACCCAAAAATGTTTGTTGGAAAAAGCTATGTCTGTTCGCCTGCCTTTCATGAGTTTTGCATGAGACTTTAAAAACTCCTATTTTAATTTCTCAAACACTAACTAGCTTTCGTCCTTGAAGTTTTTCCGTCACTCTGAAATCTCCATTCCCATTTTTTATTACCACACTGCTTATGCACATATCATTTTCTACATTTGCATTAATATGAGATTAATATCTACGCAATGATCAATCACAAAGTTGATAAGTTTGACGATATTGTTACTCGAATGCCATTGAATTAGAAAGAGTTAGTTAAACGATATTCTAATGCATTACTCATTGCTATACATTTCCGCCGACGTACACCAACCAAAATTTGTAGCAGTTTTTCTTAGTAATATTATTGAAGAAATATATTTTATTTTTTATCGCGGAAACTCTTTAGAGAGAGTTTCGCGTTTAAATTACGTGTGTGTCATGGTTTTATAAGAAATATAATATAATTCAATATTTTCTAAGGCAATACTCAATTTTCAGACGGAAAAGTCAGTGTTATTACACTGTCAGAAATTACATTAAATTTAATGTAGTTTAATGCAGTTTTTCACATTAAATTTAATGTACCGTGTACATTAGAACGATATTAATGTGCATGTACATTAACTATAACGTGTACCTTAAAATCAATGTAGATTTAATGTACTGCAGTACATTGAATTTAATGTACTGTGTACGTTAAAGCGATTTTAATGTGTTTGTGCATTAAATTTAATGTTAAAATTAAAATCAACGTAGATTTAATGTAGGACTACATTAAACGTTATGTACCTTGTAAATTAAACCGATATTAATGTGTTGTACATTAAATTTAATGTTTAAATTAAAATCAGTGTCGGTTTTAGAAATATTTTCTTCCGCTATTTGAACTTACGTATAATAAATTTAAAATATATTTTCAACATTTATACAAAAATATAAATGTTTAAAATTCGTATTTACATTCAAATTGATAACAAATAAAATTGTAAAAATATTTATAATAAAATTGTAGCGATGTACATAGTACGCTAATTCTTTAGTTAACAATTTTTTCAAATCTCCAGAAATATATACATTTTTTCAAAGGATTTTCAGTGTAACAATGTCAGAATTTAGTACTCTTTACGCCTACGAAACATATTTCCGAGCGTAAACGCGTCCAAAACAGGTGAAGAAGTAGTGACAATTATAAATAATATACATAATTGTGTAGAGTTAATACATATTTAATATATATTACGTCTAAAGAAATATGTTTCGTAGACGTAATGAATATATTATACACATCATAGCGGGCAACACATTAGGCCTAAGAACCTGCTGAAGCAATTGGAGGTCGCAGTAGCTCAGTGGTTAGAGCACCCGCGCGTAAACCAGATGTCCCGGGTTCGAATCCCGGTCGGGTGACTATTCGTTGAACAAATTTAAATATTAAAGTACATTTGTTACTCAGTACCAAGATCAGAACTTAGTATTCTTTACATCTGCGGCACATATTACCGAGCGTAAACGCGTCAAAAATGTGACAATTGCATAAATCCCAGCGGGCAATTCAGAAGGCCTAAGAACATGTTCAAAGAATTGACTGTCTCGATAGGATAGTGGTTAGAGTAAGTGGGCGTAAACCAGGAGAGACGGGTTTGAATCTCGGTCGGGGTGACAATTATTTGAACAAATTTTAAATATTGAAGTTAGTACATGTCCAGTAAATTTCATGCACACGTACACTAAATTTAATGTACACGCATACAGTAAATTTAATTTACGCGTACAGTAAATTTAATTTACACGTACAGTAAATTTAATGTACACGCATACAGTAAATTTAATTGTACACGTACATTACATTTAATGCACACGTACTTTAAAGTTACTGTACTTGTACATTAAATTTCATTTACGTACATGATACTTACTTTAATGTACTTTTACATTAAAAGTAATGCGGAAATTTCTGACAGTGTACTAAATAGAGACAAAAGTAATAGTATTCAGTCATATTTACGCAACGTCCTCCTCGTTGATAGCTTTAGTAAAATTACATTGAAGGTTACTTTGTTGGACCGTCGGGCACCTATTACTATTGGCTAATCTTCATGTAATATCGAACGTCCCTCAGGATGTTATCATGTCATTAGTCTATAATTAGATAGCAGTCTATATCTTGAACACCTCTGCAGACCAGAGAAAATTATAGCGATAAGTTTATATCGAAATAACGAAACATTTCAACATACATGGAATGCGACATATTCGGAAAATGTGCCTTGTAACTAATCTCAACTGGGACAATACGTCTACATTAATGTTATTCAAAGTGTGTCATATGTAATTTAACGTCCTTGAGGTAAACAAAATATACAATTTATAGGTAGCACTTATATCCAAAAGTGACGAGGAATACCAATTTACCATTGAACAGATAAATGTGATCAAAGGTGATTTTCTTTCACATCCAAAAGTAGTTAAATCACGTCTTCTTGAAAAGTATGGGGTCATACATTGGTATAATGTGGTATACCTTATATTGTGTGTTTCAAGGATACACAAATACTCCGCGCGAGCAAATAGTCCGTGATAATTGGAGTTTTAATCATTTAATAATGCCAATTATTTTAGATGTTTTGAAGCACGATGAAGTGAAACTAGTGCGCCGCCGCGAGATAGAATGGCTGAATAGAACACGATTTGGTCAGAGGCCCAAAAAGTAACTGTTTTCCAGCGTTCTCTAGCGACTAAACCGTTTTTCAGAGAATTAAAGTTAATACGTGCATTTTGTAGGAAATTTTATCGACCTTCATTTTGTAAATAATTGTTCCTATGAAACGCATGGTCCTGGAAATATAAGCGAAGAAACAAAAACAGGGGTACTTTTTTAGTGTTTTTTTTGTTTGTTTTTTATTTGCTATTTTGTTTGTTATTTAAATTTTCTCAGTGACTTATTTGAGGTGGAAAACTTCAAAATCGATTTCAGCACCCTCAAAAAGATATTGAACAGCTGAGAAAAAAATCTTCTGGAATTTTTTTCCTGGGCCAGATACCTTTTGATTGGACTACCTAGTCTTTCGCGAATGAAAAAAAAGGATACGAAACGCTAATCATTTAGGAATTTTACGAGTGAATGACTCCTTTCTGAATGTGAAAGGATAGGAGTTGGAACCGAGTGGTCTCCTCCAGTGGCGTAGCCTCAGTTGGTGTCACCCCCAACAATAAATTAAATATAAAAATATCTATTACTGAACAGTTTATACATTTTTTAAATAAAAATACAAGAATGTTTGCACATGACGTTTATTGATAATGTATTAAAACTACATCTAATTCAGAATAATTATTAATATAATAATAAAACTAGTAAGTGGAACTATTTATAAAAACACTTTTCTAGATTTAAGGGCGGCAAACTTATTTACGATTTCATCAAAATCTATAATTTTTAAATAAATCATTCAAATTATATAATTTCAACTATAAAATTGTCTACTTGGTGTGACTCTGAAAATGGTGCCACCCTCTGCCCCTCCCTAGCTACGCCACTCTGGCAGACGTAGTCAATTAGGCGTGAACCACAATCGAGGCAGAGGCTTCGTAGTTGCAACATGGCTCAGTAGATTGCGGGCCTCGTGGCATCTCTGAAGCGCCGTCTGACCCATTCCCTCGACCTCCCTCTCCGCCCCCGCCCCCGCCCCCGCCCGCGCCGTCGCCCCGGCAGCCGGCCTGGCCGGGCCGGGCGGTCAGCCCACGCAATCGCCCGTGACGAGGCGCGGGGCCGCGGCGGGCGGCTGTCCAGCCGGCCGGACACCCCGCTTCCGGCTGCGGCGGAAACGGCCGCTCTCCGACGCGCCATCTTCCGGGTTCTTGGTGTAACGGGGCGCTCCTCCCGAGGAGCCACGCCCGCGTCGCGGATGGAAGCGTCCAGGAAAATGCTTCTGGCCGAATGAAGCGATGGCTCACAAACCTCAGACCTCGTTCGGTGTTTTGGACATTGACAGTCTTTGGGTGGGTGGGGGTGACGGGCCCCAGCGGAAACTTCACATTCTTGTCTAATACGTATTCACGTAGTAAAGAATAGTAAAGAAGTATTGTAATCTTACTTTTACTTCTTTGGTCCAGTTTTTGTATTGTAAAATATTGTAATGCTGCAGTGGAATGGAACGATTTTTCGCCAAAAAAAACTCGTATTGCTGGGACCCGATATTGAAAAAGAGGATAAATCTGGCTCCTATGTGCAGTAAATTACTTCTCTAATGCGGTGTGTAGTCAGAATTCACTTTTTGTGGTTCATTAATATCAAAAATTTGATTTGCGACAAATCACCTGACTGCATATGACATGAATATAGGTAACTTTAATTACAGACTAACTTTGAAGAATAAAATCATTAAAAAAAAAATCTCTATCTTCAGTATTATGAGGGGGTTAAAACATTTTACCTTTTGCAATTTACGAAAATTCATTGATTGCAGTAAATCCAATGACATCTTTATATAGAACCTAGCGGTCATCGATGTATAGGAAACACCGCTTCTTTTGAAAGCACAATATTTATATTTGCAAAAGCCTAAAGATTTTTGGTGCTCTTTTGTCCTGTCGCTTATCCCAAATTAAATTTTTAAGGTGAGTATTCTCTAGGGGCTTATTGCCGGTTCGCAATTTAGAATCTTTAGAAAAAAGATTAAGATGTTCTTGACTATTCTTGACTCCAATTGTTACAGAATCCGAGCTGGGCGCAGACTTAATTACTTATTTAAAAAAATAAAATTGTAGTAAACGAGACAAAAACATGTGCTACTTCCTCAAACCTCAATCCCCGAATCCTATTATAAAGTTAAGATTTTTATTAAAGGCTGTCATTGAATTTTAACCTGAGATTTTGCTGGCTCCCACAGCCACAAACCTTTAAGTTCGGGGGTTTCGTTGAAATTTAGTGATCACTTTAAGTGATCAACGATAAAGTTACGTATAAGTGATTTTCAATAAACGTGCATCATTTGGTGGACCATCCATAATAAAGGGGAAAACTGCAATGTCTCTCTGGGAACATTAACGAATATAACAATAAAAAAAGTCATTTATTCAGCAGTGTTGTCAAATTGTGTAATATTTATTAAATCATCCTTATTTGTTGTCTACCTCGTACATTGGTGATTTTAAGAAAAAATATTGGCTTTTCAGAACCAAACATAACTGCCTTGGTAAAACAATTTTCACAATCCCCGAAAATTACCAGTTCAAGGAAAAGATATTAAATTAATGTTTCAATAGGTTTCCGTGTACTTGCGCAATAAAAAAGATGGCTTGGCACATTTAACAAACTCCTCACGTAAATATTTCACTCCTTTCATGGCCCGAAATTGAATCAGCAAAAAGTAGCGCTGTTAGTGTCCGTCATCTGGAGATAAAAGGCGAGTTTACATGTTTTAATAATTCGTAGTTGTCAATGCTTGATAAAGACAATTTTGAAAACAAGAACACATAACCTTGTTGCCATATTTACGCTTATCATCAATTACCTAACCGGCGGGCATGGCTCAGTGTCAACAACTGTGCATGTCATGCGTCTGATCAGGAGGCCCTAGGGATCGAGTCCAGATGGTAGCGGATTTTCCACGGGAGCTACGTCGAATTCAGCGGCTGTCTCGAGGGCAATTAGTTCTCCATGGTTTCTCCATGGTTTCTTCAATGAATATTAGGTGAATGCCGTATCATCCACCTTACGAAAGAGACTCGAACTGTCCTGCCTAATCCATGCTCATTCACCCACATATGTCTGAAGCTCCAAGCTTGTCTCGTCTGGGACAGTGTCCCACTGGGAGGACATACATGACGAGGAAATTTTCGCAATCTAGTATGTAGGGAGACACCGGAATTCTCGTTCAACGGAGAGACTAAAGACGACTGCTGCTTCGGAATTGACGTGCTTGGAAAGCCGAAGTTTTCGCTGAGAAACCAAGTTCCAAAACACGAAAATGCCTCTCATCAAATTCATGCTTGCAGTTTCGGTGGTATAACGGTTAGCGTTTCGGGATTATCCAATACCATAACCGTTATACATAAGTTTTGAGGTTCAAACCCAATCGAAGCCGAGGATTTTTAAGGGCGAAAATATCCTTCGTACACCTTTTTCGGAGAAGTAAAACCCAGTTGACCCATGTTGTAAATTTACTGCACGTAAAAGATCCTCAAGCCTAAAATAAACCTCTGAGCCAGTGGTGTCAAAGTCTCCCTACTGGTGGCAGTGGCACGCCTCGCGGCACCGTGCCATGCCACGAGCTTCTCTGCGCCACTAACGTCGGGAAAGGGAACTATCAGTAACCCCGCCGTTTTACAGTAGGGGTGGCGTTGTCTCTTGCGGGGGGTTTATGAACTGCGTAGAGAAGCAATTCCATCGTGGCACTCGTGGCACGGACTCCCGCTCGTGGCATCGACCTTGACAACAGCGCTCTGAACTAAATTCAAATTGCCCATTTTGTCGCAGAGTGATTCCTTCTTTCTCCGTAAGATGTCGGACCTGTCAGACGGGAGAGAAGAGCTGATGGCTTGAGTCTCACCGCATAAAATAAGGCATCATGGAATTGAATTTGCAAACGCAAGTCTATACTGCGATTTTTCTAACTTTGCACCTGAAGGCCCGTCTTCAAGATGGAATATGTCGCGGTATTTCGTATCTTTCTCAGTCGTTCCGCTAGACTTGCCATCATCGTGACTGTATCAACCAGTGTTTGCGATCATGCGATTTCTAGCGGCACAACGGAGAAAAACGCGAAATGCCGTGTGATATTCCATCGTGGCCGTAGGGGCTTGAGGGACAGAGTTAGAAAAATCGCACTATAACACAAGTCCCCCATATGCCAAAACCACGAATGTGCATTTCTGAGAAAAAGGCAATTGAAAGTTTGAAGTCCAAGTAAAATTATATACTTTTTATATTTTTGAATTTTAAATTTACATTGTTAAATTAAAAATTACATATTTTACCTAAATAAATTTAAAAATTACATACTTTTGAAATTTGTATTTGTACTTGGCTTTAAAATTTGAATTGCCTTTCTTGCAAAAAAGGCACGTTCGTGGCTTTGGCACAAGGGGAACGAGTCGCATGCGATTGGTGGTGGGGTCAGTCGGGGCCATCTGCGAGGGCCGGCGGCGTTGTTTTGTCGCGTGGTCCTCCGCGGGCCATTTGCGGCGGCGGCGCGTGGCGAGGGCGGCAACGCATTGTTGGCACAGGAAGCGCCAAGCGACGGCGGGTGGCCGGGGGGCGGGGGCGGGGGCGGGGGGGAGGGCGCGCCGGCGCATTACGGCCCCACGAGCACCGCTCGTGCGGAAGGCGCCTCCGCTCCCTTCTGCTCCAGAGCCCCCTTCGGCCACTGGCGGAAACGGCCGGCCCGGCCACCGCTCTCGTAATCATCTCCGCAATTGTCCGAGAGGCTTAACCGTTAACTGGAGACGAGCGGTCCCGGTGACGGGCGAGGAAAAATAAACTCACTGACCTCTCGACTGGTGCAACGCAGAAAGTTTTGGTTTACAGTTTCTTCTTATCTCTTTCTAGACCATGTTCGGGTTCGTATTCATCTCCGCAATTGTCCAAGAGGCTTAATCGTTAACTGGTGACGTGCGGTCCCGGTGACCGGCGAAGAAATATAAACTCACTGTCCTCTCGACCGGTCCAACGCAGGAACTTTTGGTTTACAGTACCTTCTTATCTCTTTCTAGAGAATGTTCGGGTGTGTGCTAGCTTATCTAGCTGCAGCCGTTCGCTTCCCAGAATCAGTTGAAGCTACGGATCGGTCTCGATGACCGCACCTCACCTGTGGTAGAATTTTATACTTGGTAATGCACTTTTATGCTTAGTAAGTAATTTTCATTTAACAGTGTATTTTCTTATTTAAATAAATATTGTTTAATGCAGTCAATATTGTTTCAAACACCTTCTACGCGTACTTCAAACGTCAACTGTGAAGAAAAAATATGGAGCCAAATATGACCTGGAATTCCCTCAGTGAGTCATTAAATTATTTTCTGTTTATTTTATAAACTACAAACTCTAGGATTTTTCTCTTTATTAAGCCTCGGTTACAGAAAAAATTGTTAATTCAATTTGAAATGAAATAACGTATATAATCCGTCTAAAACTTTCCCAGTAACAGTGACCGCACGTCATCAGTAACAGAAGTTCTAAGGCATGTCATCAGTTGACGGTTAAGGGAGACCGCAAGCGCCCGGTGATTCTTCAGGAGAACCAACACCCCGTGACAGCAATGTACGCGGGTTGGGATGCAAATGGTCTCATCTCGTCTCGTTGGTTCGATTCCATTCCATTCTATTTCATTCCTCCCGGTCCCGTTCCGTTCTTTTCCAATCGGTTCGGTTCATTTCGGTTCGGTTCGGTTCAGTTCGGTTCAGTTCAGTTCGACTCGAACGAAACGACACACGACACGAAACGACTCTAGACGACACAACATGAACTCGATTAAATACATTTCGATTTCATTCGATTTAATCCGTTTTCGTGAAAATTTGCGTGTGGTTTGGATTGGGGTTTTCTTGAGTTGGACTTCTCGTACTCCTTTTGGCTGTTGTGAACCGACGAACACTTTACCCATTTTTCGATCTGTGTCACATAGAATTAAATAGGTATCTCCAATACTTGGGACATGTGTAGCACTATTTTTTTCCTTTGACATCTTACTACGTACGTAGTCAAGAGAAATTATTGTAATGCTACCGAAGATCGGTGACATTACAATACTGCATGACAAAAATCACATTGTGGGGCCGTGGTATCGGAAAGATTGGTGTCTCCAAGCATGTCAACTGCCGTTGCAATTAGTCAGTGTAATGAATGTTTTATCGATTGAGGAGCATGTCTTCCACCGCAGGATGTTGAGATTCCCCCCCTCCTCCTCCCAGCGGTGGCTTGCCCCAACCTGAACTAGATCTAGGCTTCTGTCTTGTTTCCCATTCTGACCTGGTAGTCCTGTGCATGTAAGGGTGTGTGTCAGTAAAAGGAGAGAATATGATTAGGATAAGGAAGGAAATGCCACCGTTCACCCAATTTCCTCTAAAATTAATATTCTTCTAAATTAATATTTTCAAAGTTTTCTCAAAAGTGGCTTAAACATTTTTTATTAATATTTGTCCTTGGATAGTGTAAAGGACGCGTAAAATAGAGATACTGGTCTCGTTTTCCTTGAAATCCCTGATATTTGGACAATTGAAAATTTTTTTCTGTGTCTTCCCTTAACCACAACGTTGAAGACAGAGGTTATTTTCTGAATGAAATTTGTTGTTGAGACTGCTCTTGGAATAAGGTCTTGTAACTTTTTTCGAATATATGAACAGGCTTCTCGTAATTTACCGTACAATTTAATTATTTCTCGAAACCAATTATTTTATCGAAAACGGCTTCAAATTTTCTCTTCGTATGTATCAAGGAACGATCAAAATGATGATGCTAGTCCCATTCTCTGTATTTTCGAAAATTACAAAAAGGTAACAAAGCAAAACTACAAATTAAAAATTGAGACTTTTGTCTTACATCTTCTCAAAAAAATCAGCTCTTTAAAAAAGGTCGAGTAGAATTTTTAAAAAATAGTAGTTTTCGCGCAATTTCTATATAAAGTAAATGCAATTTACAAAACAAACATTTTCTCAAAAACACTCCACATTTTTTCACGGATAACAAGGTACACTTAAAAGAATGACAGAGTTGTGAATTTTCGAAAATAGCAAGTAATAGCAAATAGAAATAATGCGAGGAAATATGTGCTTTTGTAGTAACCTCCTTTGAGGTAAATCTGAAATTTGAAAGGTATACTGAAGTTTGGCGACATTGTGATCTTTTTCCATTGCAAATTAAATATTTTTAACTATGCCCCGACAATCCTACATTGTAATTTTAGGAGGGTGTAATTTTTATGGGTTTATGATACTTATCATTTACATTTTACATAAAGTATGTACACTGTTATGTGTATGGAACAGAAAAAATTAAGGCTTGTCTATATTTCTTCTTTGCAAAATTTTGCTCTGAAAATAAAATTTTGCTCATTTGCTTTCAATGCTTTTCGTAGTAAATATTATCCGAAAAAAAATATTAGGTAAGTGAATATCACTTTGATTTGTAGACAAAAGTTTCCTGAATCCAAAACAGTTTAGTTTAAAAATCTACAACAAACTAACGCTGAGTAATTTACAAAACTGTAAATGTCTACTACAAGAACAAAACAAGTACAAAACTACTTCAAGTACAATACAACGGTTGTGAACAATCAAAATATAAGGAAATTTACTCACAAAGTATGAATTTTTCTGAGATGGTCGAGTGACACGTGATGGACCACTTAAAATGGATTGGCAAAGATTAATCAAAAAAATTGGAGCCGTTTTAGAGTATTTTTTGAAAATCTTGTGATCAAAATATCAGTATCATACTTGTAGGGTCTGAAGTTCGTTCAGATCGAATGGGCAATAGCAATTTTGGAGAAAATCGTATGTACGGATTCGGCAAGGACGGACAGATATTTCAACCGTCAATCAATTTTCCGCTATTTAGAACCAACATAACACGAATTTTGATTACAAAACTTGTTAGAAGTAATTTTCTACACTCGGGAACAAGATTTTTCCACTTTTTCATTACGGGCCCCGACAATGAGAGTTTTTCTGTCGAAAAATCGTCGTTTTTTGCTGCACGATTGCAATACATATTCTTTACTACTTACGTATGGACTTTACTACTTACGTAAGGCGAGAAAGTAAAATGGTATTTTACCGGAACCTTGTTCAAAATTCTATTACTTGTTAAGTTTAAGTGACGTAACTTTGTCCGTATTCGTCCACGTAGTTGAGTTCAACATGTGAAGAATAAGTGTCATGTTCAAACAATACTTAAGTGTTAATTGTGAACTATTTTCTATTATTTATTTCCCCAGGCACAACTTGATACCAAAACATAAAGCAATATAGAATAAAGGCTGTTACAAATATCTGATAAATATCTTGACGTCCGATGTAGTTACACACATGTTAAAGAAATTTTGTCTACAATTTTTTTCTATTTTCCTACTGTAATTCTTTTTCTTTAATATTGTGACAAGTCCATAGAACAAGTAATTGTGACTTATTTGTAACGACTAATAGGTTACTTCAATCGTAGTCCCGTCATACTTCCGGGTCAGTTCACAGTGGCACCCACAAACTCTCCATCATTTGCCCCGCTTTCGAAACACATTAACCATATTAGCTGTTGAGGCATAAATGACCAACTTATTGTATTTATAGTAGAATCGTAATAATGACACTAGTTTATTTGATATAGTACTTACAGATTTTTCGCAATTCCTAACGATAATTCTGCCAAAGCAAGGAATAACGATACATTTTTGCATAACACGCCCAAAGCAGTTAAAAAGCAAGTACAGCGAGACGCATTTTTAGAAGGAAGATGCATGATATTATGAAAGATTTATGATGAAGTATTTAACTTCGAGACATTCTTGGTTTCAGTACATTCTTTGCACGGAACGTTCTCAATTCGCAATGGGAGTACACAACAGTAGACGACACTGAACCCCACACACGGCGCATAACCAAACAAGTAGTAGCGCTCGGCACTCTTCAATTTTCAGTTGCTTCCTCTATTACATTTCATTTGTTTCTCAGTAAATGTCGGCAACTCTGTAGTGACATCATCACAATTTGAAGCCTCTGATTGGATAATGAAACCCCCTCTCCCCTGTCAGCTGTCAAGTAGACAGAAGTATTATTCGCAGTATAGTTGTCCATCATTTTCATCTCTGAGTCCGACACGCGTCGAGCGATCGTCTGTGACCTATAGCGTCACCCGACTGTCGTATGAGCAGTAATTATACCATGTACCATCACCACCGCCATTGTGTTTCGAATTACCATATTCTACCATCGCCTCAACGTGCTGACATCGTGTACCGTCATTATGACATCACTACCTTTATCACCACTACCATTATCACTACTGCTGTCAGCCCAGCAGTATTACATGATCCTATCGTCTCCTCTCCTCCAGTGCCACGCCGCCGCCTGGGCATTCACTTTCACTCCTCTGCAGCTGTATGTATCGCTCGCCGGCAGAATCCGCGCAATGGTCTGAATGGCTTTCGCCTGACCTCGCCACCGTCGCCGCCCCGCCTCCATTCGGCGCCTCCGCTCGCTCCTCCTACCGCGCATTAGCATAGCCGTAAAGGCGTATAATGCAAATGGGACGCCCATTCCTGCGCTGCCGCGGCGGAGGCTGCTGGCGGGCCGGCAGGCCGGCCGGCCGGCGCCCCGGCTCCCTCCCCCGTCCCCCCCACACCCCGTTGCCCACCGGGCCCCGCGGCCACCCGACCACCGCCGTCCCGCCCCCCCGGCTCCCCGCCCCCGGCCACCCACGGCCCACGGTCACCGGCCACCAGCCCCCCCGGCCCCTCTGCCCCCCGGGCCATCGGACTCCGCTCCCCGCCCCTTGCCCCCGCCCCCTGCTCCCGCCCCTGCACCCTCCCCCTGTCCCCGCCTCCTGCCCCCGCCCCCTGCTTCCGCCCCCTGCCACCGCCCCTGCCCCACCCCTGCCCTCTCCCCCTGCCCCCACCCCCTGTTCCCGCCCCCTGCTCCCGCCCCTGCCCCCGCCCCTGCCCCCGCCTCCTGTCCCCGCCCCCCTCCCCGCCCCCAGGCCCTCCGTCCCCGCGGCCACTCGACCACCGCCATCCCACCCCCGCTTCCCCCGGACCACTGTTCCACTCGGTCACCATTCACCGGTCCCCGGCCGCACCTTCCCCCCCCTCGACCTCATGGACCTCGCCCGCGCCCCCTGCCCGCGTCCCCGCCCTGACCCCTGGCCATTGCCCCCCCCCCGATCCCCCGACCACACGAACTGCCCCCCTGCCCCCGGCCTCGCTGCCCCCCCTGCTCCCCCCGGTCCCCGACTCCCTCGGGCCCCGGTCTCTCGGCCCACCGCCTCCCCGCCGCCCGGCCTCCTCCCCCGAAGAGTGGAGGGGCAGCGTGTAAGGGCGAGCAGCGGCCGCACCTAACGGGGTCTCCAACGGCAGAGCGCGCCCTGGAATGGCGGAAATTATTCCACTTCTTCGAAGGCGGATTGCGGTTGGAATGCGGGAGGATGAACAAATTAAAGGCAGGTTTGGAAAGAGCGCAACGACGCTTTTTCATTAATTCCCTGCAGTAACTGACGTCGTAGTTATTAAGGCCACTTGCACGGACGTGGTTGAAGTTTGAAGCCGATGCAGACGCCGAGTAGCATCATCAACCAAGTTTGTTATTTCTGATATCAGCCATCCGACGTTCAGTTATTTTCATAATATCAACTTATAAAACCTTATGTAAATAAGAAACGTTGTCTCTTTATATGAGTATTCATGCACATTTTACCTAAGCTACAATACATTTGTTTTCATTGTTCTTCACGAACGGCCGCCGTTAACATTCTTAAACTGACGCCGGAAGTTAAACGGCTTTTCATCCCTGTGATTGGTGTTGTTATGTCATTATAACAGTACAGCGTTACGAAAAAAATATACAAAACCCAACGCCTCAGTTACCTCAGACTCAGCATTACCGTTGTATCTGCAGCCACTCTAGCCAGGAGGTCCTTCGAATCGAGTCTGGACGGTGGCAATTTTTCAACAGTAACTAGATACGTAGGTCGAATTCACCTGATGTGCAGAAGAGAATTCTAACGATAGGCTGCTCTGTTGAAACGTTTTCCGAAATTTCTCCGGTCAATATCACATGAACGGCCTTGCAGTACCCTGATAAATGAGCAACAGACTGCCCGGCCGCAACTTTTTCTTCTTCTCCCTCGTCTTAGCCTTACCTCTCACTTACGTACTTGCACACACACACACACACACACTTCCTCTTGCAAGTATTACTTTACCATCAGTGGGGAGCTTAGCGCTTGTCCCGCCTGGGGTAGTGCTCCTCTGGGGGAGATATATGAAGGGAAAACCTCGCGCAAGTCGTATGTAAGTCGGCGCCGGATCTCACTATTCAGTTGGGGAAGAAATCACCATCACTTCATATGATAAAACATTCACTACCCTAACGGGACTAATCACCATAACAGTTGATGCGCCGTGAAACCAATTAATTTGCTAGACCATATGTTTTAAATAATTTTAACGATCCGTTTCGTAAGAGAATTGTTTCAAGATATTTCATGATCTCTGGGTTAAAGAATAGATGAATAGATAATATGTTGAGCCAATCTTAATAATAATGTTGATTTCCTTCAAAGAAGAACAACCCTCTCAATTCCTGTAAAAAAAAACTGTTCAAAAGACCATGGCGACTTCTCGTCTTTGATTCCTCTTGAGTTCCTTACGGAAGTATTTTTTTTCTCTTAAGTGAAATGCACATTCATGTGATTGTCATATCGTTTACAAAGACTAATAATTTGTTCTAAAAACTGTTCTAGGAAGGTTGATAATTTATTTTATTTATAATGTGCCAAAGGTAACAGTGTGAGCAGTATTTTCTGCACACTTCGAAAAAGAACGTGAAATGTCATTGCACATAGATAAGCTATAGAGAGGCGAAATGAATTTTAGGAGAAGAAACGACAAGGTTCAGTGAAATCCCTTCACGCACCATTTGGTTCTCTTCCAAAATGAGGGAAACAAAATTGGACTATTCAAAATTGGGAGACTTCAGTTCCTTCATTTCAGAACGGCCGTGCAGTGCAAAGTGTCTGCATTCCTCATTGCACCCCATCTGTCCCGCGAACAACGGATATCCAATGGGGTCCCTTACCGGACCCCATTGGATATCCGTTGGATACCGAGGGAGGCAAACGACATCGTTTTGATTGATGAGTGATTCCCGGTGCATCAACGGCTAAGGTCACTAATCCCGTAAATGTAGTGTATGTTTATCGCGGAAAGTGGCGGTGATATTTCCCCACTGGATGGCGAGATCCGGCGCCGACCTGCCCGACAGCTTGCGAGGTTTTTTACAACCAGGTAACTCCCATCAGCAGGGCACCGCAGCACCTGGGACAAACTCTAAGCTCCCGACTGGTCCCCCGGCACGTGTAATGCCAGAGACGCATAGTGCATGTAAGTAGAAGTGTGTGTGAGGGTAGAACAATGTGAAGGAAAGATCGCGCGCGGTCCGTGGCCTGTTTCTTAGGGTACTGCACCGGACTCGCCTGGTGTTGATCGGAGAAACAACGGACAAACCACCAATGACAGCAGCCGGCCGCTAGAACTCTCCTCCACACACTGACAGTCTTCCAAAACA
Organism: Acheta domesticus; assembly: GCA_031308135.1. Classification (NCBI taxonomy): domain Eukaryota; kingdom Metazoa; phylum Arthropoda; class Insecta; order Orthoptera; family Gryllidae; genus Acheta; species Acheta domesticus. The sequence continues at coordinate 241,349,199 of JAHLJT010000631.1, forward strand.
AGATTTTAAGAATAACAGTAGGTGACCCCTGGTTTGTCAGCAATAAGACCCTTCAGAACGATCTTGCAATACTCTCTGAATCTGAATCAGTGAAATTGTCGCTTATTCAATCAGTGAGAGCCAAAATCACTGATACCTTCAGTCGAAATGTGTAGTTTCGCTGACAATCAGCGAATATGCGAACCTTTTCGTAATGACCGCCAGCATTTCACTGGTCGTCAGTTGTAAAAGTGTCGCGCCACCATTGCTCACTGATAGTTCAGTCGTTCACGTGCTGCTGTTTTCACATATTTCACTGATTCAAACAGTGAATTTTCACTGATTCAAAAAGTGGACCCGATTTTCACTGATTTGTTCAGTTCAATTCACTGATTGTCAGTGGCAGGGTTATAACTGACGCCATCAGTGAATAGTTATTGTCAATCAGTAGTTTTTCACTGATTTAGACTAAGAGAGTAGATCCAATTACTTCCTTTATTACAAAGCTGGCACATAATTTCAATAATTTAAATCATAGACAAGGAGAACTCACTTACGAAATAGGAACCGATCAGCCTCCACTCTTCCGCCTAAGAAACAGACTCCCATTTCACATTTTTCTTCAAGATCTCTCCGACATTAAATAAGGTAAGAGCATTTCTAGCAATTACCTGTCCCTCCCATCGTATTTCCTTTTTAATCCTGTCATTCCTCTAACATAATTCCCTCGCAATAACCCTGAAGGTACAACACAAGAAATCACTATCAGGGAGGTAACAAGAAGTTACCCGCTTCATACTAAGTTGCTCGGCCAATCAACTGAAGAGCCTCACGGCTGAACGTTGTACTGTCTGTAAATGTAAAATAAGATTAATAAAAAAATACAAAATACAGCTAGTATCGAAAGCCATGGCACCGCAGCACCTCTCAGTCACTGCAGTGACATCAATTGAAGCCCTGACCAACCCAAGGCGGCCAAGTGACGAGCTCGTGTAAAAGAAGTCCGAGTGAGGAAGAGTGATTCAGGTGCGGAGGGCGGAGGCGCGAGAGGACGCCTGTCGGCCGACACCCGGCGCACCCCCCACCCGCCGCCCCCGGGCGCTGCGATGAGGATCACTTTACGGCCCCGCCCGGCCAGCACCCCCGACAAGGAGCCGCGCGTTAAACAGCGCTCACGTCATGGCTATCGAGCGGCCTGCGCTGCCGGCGCTCGCGCCCACCGTCACTCAACGTGCGCACTGGCCAATGCCAGAGACGGCGCACTCAAACTTTGACCAATCCCAGCTTACCAGCAGGATAAAAATTATCAAATTTTATTCCTTGTCGCACCTGTACTTCTTTCATTATTAAAATTAGTTTATTCTGGCAATGTGTACAGTGGCATAGCTTCAGTTGGTGTCACCTGGGGCGAAGCTAACGGTGTCACCCCCCCATAAATGAAGTATAAAAATATCTATTGCTGCATTGATTGTACATTATTTTATAAAAAATACAAACATACTTGCACTTGATAGTTATTTATAATATATTAAAAATTCTATGTAATTAAGAATAATTGGAACATAATTGTAATAATAAAATTTTCAAACTACAAAACGATTTACTTTAATTTTTTAAGTAAATGATTTAAATTATATAATTCCAACCAAAAAATAATTTAACTAGTGTCACCCCTAGAATGGTGTCACCCGGGGTGCGCCGCCCCCCCTGCCCCCCCACCTACGCCACTGCAGTGTATTGTTCTGTGAAATCGATCAAGGCATTGAAGCCATTGAAAAGTTTGAGAGAAACAGAGCGTGTATGTAAAGATGAGATAATCAAATGCAATTTCTCCTGTAATATATGTAATATTATCTTTGCACCGCCATTGACGTTGCAAGGTTTCGAGTCCCAACGATGACCAGTTTTTACTTTCTCTCCTTACTACGTAAATAGTAAAGATTAAGTACTGTAATGGTGCGCAGGAAATGGGCGATTTTTCGACAGAAAAACTCTTGTCGGTTCCTGGCAACACAAAGTGGGTAAATCTTGTTCGTGTATTTAGTTCTTTCATTTACGTTACCTCCTCTAACACAGGGATGCCTTAACTTTTCCGATCATCGACCCCTTTTAAAAGAATTCTTGGCTGCATCGACCTCCTTACTTTATTATTTATAATTTAGCGTACATAATTATAACAAAAATGTCTTAAAGATTAATTATAACAAAAATGTCTTAAAGATTATATTATGAACATAAATGTCTTAAAGATAATTTCGTACACAAATATTTTGATAAAAATCCCTTTTTTCAATAATTGAAGACACTTCCACTCCTGAGTGGCTGGGTTTCTAGCTGATCTTCATCACTGAGCAATTGTTACAAAATGTTGAGCGTTTTTAAATGGCCAAAACGTTTCTGCAGTTCGTGCTCTTTGGACGGGCGCGAGAAAATGCCCGTCCGTGGGGGAGACGCTCGTAGGCAGAACACGTGATTTTCGCGTCGTTTGACGCACGTCGTGTGTCTAAGATTAAATAATGAAAATACGCAGCCAGCGTCATCGTTGGCTGTGGAAATGGACGTCGAGTCCGTGAATGGAATGGCGCGAGTGCAGTGTCGGCAGAGGATCTACGGGTGGGGGGGGGGACATGGGGGCCATGGCCCCCTTCAAAATGCCTAGAATTTTCGTTTGTTACTTTCTTTTATTTGGCAAAATTTATTTAAATATTTAGTTATGTTAGAATTATGTAATTGTCTGAAAAGTAATGCTGAAGTAAAAGTAATAAATAATGTCGGCCCTTTGGCCGAGATCGCTAAGTCAGTAGTGTCGTGGCGATCTCGGACCCTTAGGTCGCGGGTTCGAGTCCCGCCTCGGACATGGGTGTATTTGTGTGCGTCTACATGTGTGTGCCGTCCTTTCACACCTCACTATCATTATCATCTATCTTCCTTAACCCCCTTAAAGATAGTATGCATGTATACGTGGCCCGAGGCGGCCTATACGAGAACAAAAGCTAGTAGAGTTGAAATGATTGTTATAACACTTAATATTAGAGATAGTATAATTATTGCATCGTTTTGTATTATACTCTTTTATTATCTGGTTATGATTGTAATTATTGTTTATCAACTGCCACCTGGTCATTGCAGTTCAAATAAATGTAAAAAATGTATATCATATACACACTACAAAAATAAACAATGTAATAACAAATGTTTATTATTTAACAAAAATCTATGATGCGTCGGCGGTGATGTAACGGTTAGCATATCGGACTATTGTACTCAAGTTCGCGGGTTCAAACTCGATCGAAGCCATAAATTTTTAGGGGCGAAAAAATCCTTTGTACGCCTTCCTTCAGAAGGGAAGTAAAGACGGCTGTCCCATGTTAGTAGATTTACAGTTATAGTTATAGATTTACTGTTATAGATTTATGGTTAAAAGATCCTCAAGCCTAAATTACGCCTCTGAGCAAAATCCAAAAGCGCCTGTTTCGTCGCCCATGGAATCCCTTCTTTCTTCGCTAGTTGGTGAAAGGAGCGTAACGAAATTTGCGTGGTCAGAAGGAAGAGCAGGCCTCATGGCCTGCTCTCTGAATCTGAATCAGTGAAATTGTCGCTGATTCAATCAGTGAGAGCCGAAGTCACTGATATCTTCAGTCGAAATGTGTAGTTTCGCTGGCAATCAGCGAATATACGAACCTTTTCATAATGACCGCCAGCATTTCACTGGTCGTCAGTGGCAAAAGTGCCGCGCCACCATCGCTCACTGATCGTTCAGTCGTTCACGTACTGCTGTTCTGATTCAAACAGTGAAGTTTCACTGATTCAAACATTGGACCCGATGTTCACTGATTTGTTCAGTTCAATTCACTGATTGTCCGTGGCAGGGTTATAACGGATACCATCAGTGAATAGTCGCTGTCGATCAGTAGTTTTTCACTGATTCAGGCTGAGAGAGTGAGTCTCGCCACGTACAATAAGGCAATTCAATTCAGTTCAATGAGGCCCCCTTCCAAAACGATCTGCCCGTGAGTGAAGGCGGCGCGGCGCGGTGCCGGCCCTGCCTCGTGGGCTCCGTCGCCCCGGGCAGTGGCGGCGGTGGCGGCGGCGGCGGCGCCTCGGCTGACGTCACAGCGCCCGCGCGCCGGCGCGCCATGGCGGCGCGGGTGCCTGACATTTGCCCAGCGCCGCGGGGGCTGACGCAACGCCGCCAGCGTCGCCAGCGCCGCCAGCGCCGCGCCGCCTCGACGCGCCGCTCAAACGATGCCATTTCCTTGGACGTTGCTCGTTATCTTCAATTACGACTTTTCCAGAAACAGAGCTACCCGTATTTTCTTATGTGGGTAATTAGGAGGGTGCTTATTTATCACACATGGCTCTTAAAATTATATTCAAATAATTCAGGCTTCGATATTTTTAGACAACTATATTTCCCAACTTACATACATATAACTCCTTGTTACATATCGTTCACTGCTACATACATTGATGAATGATATGTAACAAGGTGTTATATGTATGTGAGTTGAGAAATATAGTTATCTTAAAATATTGAAGCCTGAATTCTTTGAATGAAATTGTAGACAACTGAGAGAAAAAAGTATTATTCTTAAAATTATAATATAATATACGAGCGTCTGCGCATTTATCATGCTCAACACGGAAATATCAACATATTGTTGGCTGAGAACTAGACTGATGGTAGAGGACTACACTGAACTAGACAGTCCGTTTTACTAAATTTTTCAGGAGAGCCATTTAAAGTTTTTGTATTAGTGGGTAAGGGAATGAGTATAGGAATAGAGTATAATGGAATGAGTTTGTAGCATGTTAATGAAGTGGAATATTTGCAATTTTGTTTGACGCACAGATGTAAAAAGGGAGATAGAATGAAACAGAATTTTCATTTTGTAACAAAAGCGGACTTATTGTCCGATCGGACTTAGCACAGTCAGTCAAACATTTTCTGTGGAAAAGAGCTTCAAATTTCGCATTTTTAGTAGCGCTTAAACACCAGTTTCTTAAAAACGGCTTCAAATTTTTCAAAGAAAATAGCCATTTAGGATGAGAATTTACTGTTGTTTAATATACTAAAATTAATATTTCCGTTCTACCATTAGGAAACTGAAAAATTAAGAAAATGTCAAAAAAAATGTAGTTTGGGCGGCGATAGATGGCAACTGTCATGAGTATGTGAATAGCAACCACAGACTTAAGGAAATAGAAAACTAATACGGGAAAGTCTATGCCATTCTGTAGCACCACTAGTTTCCACATTTTTCAATTTTTGGTACAGGAATACTAGAACTGAAATATGACTTTTACAATATTATAGAAGAGTAAAATCTGGTAAAATATGCAAATTTTTATTGAAAATTTCGGGCCTCTTTTGAGAAAACATCGTTTGGGCGTTTATGAAAATGCAGTATTTCGACCTCAATTTCACAGATTTTTGAGTTTTCGAGAAACATAAGACCTCATTTGAGAGAAAACTATTAAATTGCTAAAAAATTAAACAAAATACACGAAATTAGTGTAGTCAGTGAATCAACAAGACATTACTCACTAAAATAAAAATTGGTTTATTTGCCATTAATTGACTTAATATTTTAAAAATGTATGAATGAATTAAAATATTATAAATATTTTTTAATCACAACGTTTTGAAAGTTGGCTTATAATTTCAATATTTTCTTCTCTAAAATGTTGTATCATATGGATTTGGTATGACCAATATTAAACGGATAGATGAAACGAAACTCAGTTCTGTAGACGAAGGCTTCTGAGTCAATGACCCCATCTCGATCAGGATCTTCACCCAGTTTCTGTGATCTTTGGAGTAAATGCTGTGGTGGCCTCTTGCTTTCCTTCTGGACATTTGTAACTTCACTGTCTGTTTCCTAGAGTTCAGTGAGAAATATAGCTTTACAAATTAACATTCTCCATTTTCTCGCAGCAGTAAATCAATTCCTTCATGAAGGGCACGAAAAGGAATAATAGCCTAACTAATAGTAGTTTTTTTTACATTGGAACTAATATTTTCTTTTTTTCCTACAGAAATTCTCCTTTTCACCAGTATTCATAATTTAACTTGTGCATGGGTTAGGATAGAAATTCCAGAATTCAAGAAAACGTGCACAGTATTCACTTTTCTCCATAGTACGTCACAGGTTTTAACTGTTTTTGACGATAAATAAATTCATATAAAAAGGCTTTATGGCTATGATCATGGCATCTACAAAGAAGATTGTTAGTTTACCAATCTGGCAACCCTGCGAAATTATTTTTAATTTCTCACTACCGAGAAAGTTGTGTAATGCTGCGCAAAAAAAGGCAAATTTTCAGCAGAAAAACTCTTTATTACAAGGCCCTGAAAACGAAAAAGTGAATAAATCCAGTTGCTAAATTGAGAATATATCCTCTAAAACGTGATGTAGGGGATTTCCAGGTTTTCTGTGTCTTTGATACCGAAAAATCAAATGACGGCAACATTACTCTCTGTCCGTCTGTGAAAAACGCTAGCGGCTAAACCGTTCAGCCAATTTTGTCCAAAGTTGATATTCAACAATTGATCTGGTTGGTGTCACGGTCCCTTGAGTTTGAAACTGATATTTTAATTTTGGGGGTACTTTACAATAAGCCCTGGGACATTTTCAAAAAAATGACTCCATCGTTTTTGATTAAATTTTGTTGTTGGATAATGTGAAAGTTGTTTACGAGAATGGTGTAGATATCATGTCTGATGAAATCCCTGATTTTTTGAAAATTAGAAAAGTTCACCTTTTTTTTGTCTTCCTACAACTAAAATATTAAAGTTAGTGATTTTTCCCTGAATGAAATCAGTTTCTTAAAGATAGATTTTGAAATAAAGTTAAGTACAGTTTTTTGAAAATTTTAATACTTTTCACGTAATTTTGTCTGAAAATGCTGGCAAGAAAGTATGTGACGTTTTAGCATCACTAGTTTCTTGTGCGGCAAGTCGTCGACCCCTCAACCTTGTCATCTGTATCAAAAAACGTCGAGAAAGAAATAGGTAAAAGATCATTTAATATTAATTCTCATTTATCTGGAAAGTTTAATACGTTTGCTTACTACTTGTGACTCTCTTCGCTGCCTGAGCCACCGTGTGGAAAATTAATGAACCAACATTTCCGTCAACGTTCATCAAGGAAGTCTTGTTTCTTTTAAACAACAAACGGTGTCTGGTGGTATAGGGTGGTATACAGGAGTATTAATGTGTCATGTTTTTAAAAAGATTTCAGAATATTTATAACATTAATAGCGAGATGATAGACGACAACATACAGTCTTTCTGAAGCTTAAGGCATAACATCAATTACAAATATCATTCTTAGGGTTGTTAATGTCAGTTTTTGCTCTTGATTGATTAATGTTTCCGACAGCGTTAACTGCTAGAGTCATTAGTCCAACATGTGTAGAGTATGTTTTTTATCGCGGGATGTGGCGGTGATATACCCCCACTAGATGGCCAGATCCTGATCCGGTGTGTGCGTCGGCTCGCGGGGTTTTCCCATAACAGGTATCTCCTCCATGCGGGGCACCGCCCACGACGAGACAAGTTCTAAGCTCCAGAAATCTGTGGTAGTGTAGTGTATATAAGTGTATCTGTGGTAGTGTAGTGCATGTAAATGTGTGTGTGTGCAAGTAAGAGTGTGAGAATAGGGCAAGGAAGAGGAAGGGAAGATCGCGCGCGGTTCCTTTGGTTGGGTACTGCTCCGGCATTCGCCTGGAATTCTCCTCCAGACAGCGGCTGCACTTTATCTACCTATTTAGCTAGGGTAGAAAATCCTGCTACTGTCCGGATTCGAACCTTATGGCCTCCCAATCAGAGGGCTGTGACAGCAATTGATGCCTTGAGCCACCTATGCCTACACAAAAAGTTCAAATGGAAGTTTTAAAATTCAAATGGAAGGAATGCGTTTTCTTTCTTCATGTACTTTGAGACGGGTGCGCTGGGAAGGTAAGCATTTGAGGTGTCCCAATTGCCATACCTTCTGCAGTTCATTCATATTTTAGAGAGTTTTACTATTGGTGGTGCTTTAAAAAACGAAAACATATTATTTTATTGTATAAATAATGTAAGTGGATTGTCAGGAAGTGCAAACGTTTGATCTGTAAGAATCCGAACTGTTAATCCCAGAACTGTTATGAAGATACGCTCCAACCAATTGAATTATGGGATCAAATATGACACTCGACATAATTTACAATTTTATTAGCTTATAACGGCAATGAGCCTAGCCTACAGTCGTTCCATTTCGTTCATCTTCACCCGTCATGTCATTAGTACCGGATTACATAAATTAAATTTTTTTAATTCTCAAAGATGTCTTGAGATTAACGCTAAAATGGTAGGAAATGTGGTGTTTATGACATAACCCTTATTATAAAAGTAATTATGAGACCTTGTTTTGTCATGTACCTCGTTTATTTCAGAATTAAGCTTTTGCGGTAAAAAGCATCTTCGGTGTGATTCTTTAGTGACTGCGGACCCCGGTGAAGTCAAACAGCGAAGCACCCGAAAAAGCATTTTGCCGAATTAAACGTATCTGACAAAACAACGCCTCATGTTTACTTTTACAGTAATACTAAAATATTATTGTTTATGGGTCCGTTTGATTACTCACAAAATAATGATTGGGCATTGTTTTTCTACACACTGGAAACAAATAAGGCTGGAAGACATTAATGACTCAAGAGACATTTTTCTCGAAGTCGTATATTGATGATGAATGGCGTAGGTTTACTTATACATAACTCTTTTCTCTAAACAAAGGTGCATGAAAATGAGTTATATCACATTATCTAAGTAAAATTTCACAAAATTAAAAGCACTCTGACTTATACCACTATTCCACGACAAAAATATATAAGTTCACCAATTCGGTCAATTCAAACATCCTGTACTTCGTTAAGGCTCAAAATTTGTGCATGTCACTTTTCCCTGGAGCTCACGATATTAATTTAAAACATTTCTGCTTCTTTAAAAAACGTTAAAATCTTGGTAAAATTATGTATTTTTCGGCTCATGTATTCGTTATGTAGTACTTTAAAAAATTCAATTATTTTATTTCGCTTGTAGAGATATTGCATATCGTTCTGAAGCGAATGACCCGCCTCCCAACTAAAATTCAAGAGAAGCATGGGAGATTATGCCAGAATTTGCCAACCAACGCCCTCTAAACCAATTTAAGCTGAAACAGCAGCAAAATGAAACAAACGAAAGCTAATTACTTCAGACTAGACAATTTCCGCCTGCAGTTGGCATTGAAAGTGCTACGCAATATTTCACCTCTTTTCCGCTGGCGCTGCAACATTGTTACCACAAAAACAAATAAGCCACCATTTAAAACTATTTAATTGATAATTAATTACGCAAAAATAATTTTTTTGCTCTTCACACTTCCGAGTAATTATGTGTGAGCTGACGGAATATTCAGCTGGCACATCACAATCGGTTCCCACAAAAACAAATATGTCAATTAAATAGTTCAAAATTTGGGCATATGTGCTTTGTGGCATATGTGGTAACGGATTGTGGTGTGCAAGTTGAATATTCCGCCAGCTCACACTTAATTCCTCGGAATTTTGAAGAGCAACAAAGTTAATTTTTGCTTAATTAGCAATTAAATAGTTCTAAATGGTGGTATATGTGTTTTTGTGGTAACCGAAAGTTGTAGTGCCAATGGAAGAGAGGTCAATATTTCTGTAGTTGCTCCCACGTAGTGGTTGTATCAAGGTCTTCTACAATAGCATATTAGAAGACCTGAGCAAATATGAATGTCAAGTGATCTGGCGTCACATTCGGTGGCTGAACATTTTTCGCTTACGAATGTGCTCTTCTCAACGAGCTAGAATACGTCAACGAGCTAACTGACGTCACACTCGTTGGCCCTTGTGGTATAAGTTTAGATGCGAACTGATGTTTTAATAATTCAGAATTAATTGCGTGCATGGTTTCCAGTATAAAAAAATTTCTTCGTCCATTTTTCTAGTAAGTGAGGTATGTCTACTTCTAATACTGAATGATTGAAGTATATGGTGCAGTTATCCAATATTTTGTCAGCATGCAAACAATTCAAACCCTGTTCATAAAAATAATGTAAATGGTTCTGATTTAAATTATATTGTCTGGTAGGGATATCTTATGTAGGAATATTTAATGGGAAATTTGGGTGAATAAGGTTTGCAATACAAAGATTCTCGAACTTACATTTGAATTTTCACTTACTACGTAATCCTTTCGTAGAATAGCACGTAGGTATCTCTTCCTCAATTCAGGATCTTATGGGCAAACGAATACATGTGCATTCTTGGGTCCTTTTTGGTGTGATATTATTACAAAATGGAACACAGCATTTTTGAACCGTAGTGTTCCTACTTACCCTAACAATTCAGTTATTGTTTACAAATAATATGCTTTGTATTATATTATATTATACCAGAATCATTCTTTGTTGGTCATTTAAAGGTGAGATAGGCAAATAAATAAATCGAATAACACGCTATAAATCAGAGCGTGATCAATGCCATCTAAATCATCAGACCTATTGGCAGACGGGCATCTTGTCTCTGACGTCACTACTTGTAGTCGCAACATTACAGCGTGTTTTGCGTGTGAATAAGTGTGAACTGTGAATTTTGTGTACAGAAATACTTGAGAACAGCGCTTTTATTCACTTTGTTTTGTAATAATATCTATACTTTAAATTTGTGCGAACAGAAGATATGTGTAGAAGAGAAATTTTGCATCAGAGAAGGTAAATTCTCTCAACAAATTGTAAGAACGTTTAGAAGTTCGCGTTATGCGGTTTCCGCGCACTCCCACAATGAAACTGCTTTCCATACAATTCAACCCCATAGTTTAAAACAACAGCAGAGCTTGCGTTCTGGTACACAGGAAAGACATTTAGTTGTTAAATGATAAGGACAAGACTGTGTTAGTGCTCTTAATGGATGAAACAGTCTTGAAGACAAGTGTTGACTTTAAAGGAGGAAGTACGAACGGAAATGCCATTAATGAAGAAAATTCATCAACAGCTTGTGTGTTCATGGTAACTAGTATGCTTTCATCATATAAAGTTGTAGTTGATATATTTCCGGTCAGAAAATTGATAGGAGAATTGCTTAACCATTTTATCAAAACCATAATTGTATGACTTGAAAAGTTTGGTTTTGGAGTGATTGCGGTGATTTCTGACTAATTCTAATTTTCATGTGGAAAATGATGTTATGCATACAGCGTCAATTAGTTGCCTCAAAAATATGTGCCAATCTAACAAGCACAATATTTTAAAATATGGCAATACTTTAAATTTAAAATCTTTAAATCGTTCATCTCTTTTTAGTTAAAATTAACTGTTAATTGAATGAAATGCAATAAAATGTTGCGAACTTTCTTTTCTACAAAAATAAAATCATTATTAAGCTGCCGAAGAAGGTACGTAAACGTTATTGACTGTCAGCAGCCCGGCGAAAGATTAGTTTGCTCTGATGACTACCCATGTGACGTCACAGCGTCAGTCGACGGGCCTTATACTAGTGTGTAGGTGACGTTGGTCTGATCCTGAATATGTTCGGCCTCATTCAGCGCCCTCTAGAATACAAAGCCTGGCGACGGGCAGCCATTTTGCCTATGACGTCACGATGAGTAGGCCAAGGCCAGCTTTACTCAGGCCCCGAAGCATACGTCATAGTTTTGAGTCACGTGATCACGGTAGTCGAAAGTCCTCCAGGCTCCGGCGGCCTCGCCAAACGTGGTTTGTTTTGGAGGGAATTGGAGAAAATTTGGCTAACAAACTGCGCATCTTTCGGCAATGTACAATTGACTTAGACATCTACAAAATGAACTATCATTATTCATTTTGTGGAAATTAAATCTTTCAATCAGGCCTTGCGGATGTCCCAAGGCCAGTACAATGTATCATCATTGCCTATTTATTTACGAATGTGTAATCTTTGTGAAAACTGACTAACTTAACGGTGGGAACATATTTTCACGTAATATTGATATTTATAATTACAACACACGTAAAAATCACGGTCATCAAGTGTCAATATCAACAACTCATTACAAGAAATCTATATACAATACATGTACTTTACAACGCATTGCAGATGCGCAGTTGCGCAGATGACATTAAACAATTAAAGTCGGTAAACAAATTTAAGTTAAAAGTAAAATTTTGCCTGCTGCATAATTGTTTCCATATAATTAGAGACTATACTGGCCATCAAAAAGAAAAATGTTCATTTCAACAAAACAATGATATATATAGTGAATTACTTTACATTTATATTGTATAATTAAAAAAAAGACTTAATACCCCTGTAACAAGTAATGTACTTTAGCTTCTGGGTTAATGACCCCCATCTCAATCAGTTTTTTGTCCAGTTTCCCTGATCCATTGAGGAAATGCTGAGATGGCCCCTTGTTTTTCTTCTGGACGTAAATGTAGCTTCACTATGCTCACGTTTCGTTGAGCACACCTTTTGCTTTTATTGGTAGGAGTAGAGCTGAGGGTGAGTTACTATTTTGTTTGCAATGCTGAAAAATTGCGTCTGCATTTCGTTTACCGTTGCAAGTTTTTTTATATAAGTTGGGAAAGAAATATCTAGTTTTTTCAAATGTTGCTAATCTCGCGCTTTTTAAAATTTTATGATTATGTCTTTTTTATATTTTCTTCGCCTTTCAACCATCGTATTTGTAGTTAAAATGTTGGGAAGGGATTGTGGAACTTAAGAAAACGTGCGCAAATAATCTTCACCCCCATACGTCGTATAGAGTTTTCACTATTTTCTGACCAAATAGATTAAATCAAATCAAACATCTAGTTATTGCCTACCGTAAGTATATCAAGTTAAATTTACATAAACAAGTAACATTGATAGTCGTTCTTTTAGGTATGTATTTTTAATGTTCGTAAACGACACAAATAGTTTTGTAATCTCATTGAAACATGTATATACAAAATGTAAATACTGAAAGCGTATAATAGGAAACATGCACCTACAGGGTATACACGGTTCTCGATCGAATCCACTCTTGATTGAAATAAAAAGGATTCAAATTACACAAAGCATTTTCTTTAAAATACAAAACTATTATTCATTAATAACAAGATGGCTAGATATTCTAAATATGCGTCACGAAGAAGTTTGTGTAATTTTATCGGCACTGTGAGATTTCCGACTTTAGCTACATAACCTAACTTACTTACTTTCATGCACGTACAAAAACGCCCGACACATAGTAACTTCTGCTGAAAGCAACAACCACATAATGCGCGATAATTAATAACACACAGTAAGCACAATCGCAAACAATATCAATTTCGATTTGAACAGTGAAAACACGCACAAAACCTGTATGGCCACTCTCAAAACATGAAACACCACCGAATGTCACATGCACGGGAGCCGACCACCGACTACCTTGATCACGTGACAATTTCGCTTCGGGGCCTGAGTAAAGCAGGCCTTGGAGTAGGCCCACCAGCCCTGCCGCGGGCCTACGATCTATGCTGAAGTTAATAGCAAGAGCATTTCACATTATATTTGTACCTGGTACTTCATTTCCCAACAACAGATTTTGGAAACGAAAATCGAAGGATTTATATTTTTAGAAATGTGTTGCTTTTATTTCAGGAAAATGTTTCTTTGAAAGAACAAAAATAAAACCTGTCCTACAACTATCAACAAAATTAAAATCGGAAGTTAATAAAATACATTTTGATTAATTTTAAGAATAGTAATTTATTTTGAAGAAAATCATATCACAATTTACACATATTACTCAATATATATTTTGTGTAACAGAACAAAAATATTTAAGTAGTTTCTCATTGTATATGCATATATATTCCTACATTAATACACACAAACGTATTTTTACAGAATAGGCGATTTAAAGTATTTTGGGAAAGAAAAGTACAGGAGCAGAATCATTCTGCAGGCTAGATTTTGAGCTGAGATATCACATCAATTATGAATATATTAAAACTTGTAAGACATCCCACATAACTTAATATTTAAGGCTCTGAACGAAAAACTTGATAAGGAAAATTCATTTAAAATACCGAATGAGGATTTTCTAATAACAATTAGATTACTGTTGAATAACATATTCTTCAAGTTTAATGATTCTTGTCACAAACAAACACAGGAACTACGATAGGTGGACCCAAGGGTTACCTCTTTTCTGAACTGGTTATGCAGCGGACACAGTAATCTTAAGTCAAAATGAAGTAATATTTTATGCTAGATACGTGGATGGCACGAATCCATTTTTCAAGAATTCAATAAATATCACCAAAACTATCACTATCACTATCACAAACGTTTGCAAGTTTAAAGTATTTTTTTAAATTCCTACCCTTGAGCTATTTTTGGGTATGAAAGTTGTCTCTCTACCAATAACGAACACACTAACAGCAGGGCCGTTTCGGCAGTTGCCTTTACAATTGGGCACACAACACTTGAAAGGCATTATTGTGACGAGCTGTAAATGAAACAATGAGGGTTTGAATCGTTACGAATTTTTTTAACATCTGTTTACTGTGTAATCACGTAGGTCCTAAACACTGTATGATCAATATGCACAATAACCTAAAAGCCTCGAAACACATTTTTACAAATTGAAGCACAAATATATCATTTGCTTATATTTGCCTTAATTTTAGATCTAAGGCGTAAAGTGAACTTAATCAGAAACTACTGTTAATAAATTGTACTTACTAAGTTCGAATTTCCGTAATTAAAAATAATCAAACTGCTGAAAAATCACAACCAACACAACATAGCAACACGCATAAAGGCCCATTCACAATGCAGACATAAACATAAGCATAGCGTTAACATAAAAGTTAGGACAACGTTTTTAAGCGGACTCATTCACAATGCACTCGCATAAGCATAACGCATAAGACGTTAACTTAAAAGCTTGCAAGCTTCAAGCTTCTGTGCTTATGCTTATGTCAGAAATAAGAAATGAGCCAATCACAGTACGTTTAACTCAAAATCGAGTATCGAAATCGATAGATCCAAATTGCTTGGTTGATTTTCGACGGTTTTCTGCATTGTTTTGTAGCATACGATCTTTTTGTAGTTGAGTTTCGTTGTTATATTCATAGTAGTACCATTTAGTTTGAATTTTTATTAAAATTAAAATACCTAACCTAACCTAACCCAACTCATGGCCGCAAGGCCGAGACGCCGCTGGTGTAGGCCTTGGCTCGTAAAGAGCTGTTGTGCCATAGTACATACGTTTCACAAAATTTCAATATATATAAAATGTAGATTCTCACATCCAACCAATAGTAACTAGAATGGCCCACAGAAAATAGAAAATCTTTGATTACGCTTACGTTGTACATTGTGAATGCTTCAGTTTACCACTTATGTTTAAGTTTATGTCTGTGCGTTACGCTTATGTTTACGTCTGCATTGTGAATGGGCCTTAACACACGGAGTATCCGGCCGCAGAGTCCCTTCGTGGGACTACTCGTGCTTACGTCACAAAATCGTCGCCAGGCTTTGTATTCCAGAGGGCACTGCCTCATTTCGGCCCCTACGTAGTGACGTCAGAAAAACCCTCCTCAAGCTTAGCTGTTAGGCCTTCTATCGAGAAGGTGTTGATCAACCCCACGTTTCAATCTTCATTTGTCACAAAATATAACGCAAGTTTTATTTCATAGCGAGTGCGACGTTTAACTGTCTACAACTAAATCTCGTAAAACTCCTACACATTTAAAATAAGTTCCGTTTACTCTATGCATCTCGAGAAATATTAAAGTTGATTTCAAATGTCCAATGACAAAAGCAAAACAATGTGAATTTTGTTACAGCAAGGAAAATTTTTCTCCGTGAAAAATGCAAATTTTTTTAAATGTATAATTTATATATGGTTACTACCCAGGGCAATCGATATGTGATCTATTTTAGTAAGTACGACCATATTCAATTACATCTAAAACTTGAATTGTGTTTGACAAAAGTGCTACATCTGTAGAGCTTTTTATATGACAATACCAAAGTGTACGTAGAGAAATATTTAAAAATAATTAAATAGAAAAGATTGCATTGGTAAAATTCGACTTATATATCCGACATCTATCCATATTGAGTGTAAATTAAGATAAGCCGTTTTGAAACTCATTGAACTTATTTGATGGCTTCTCTTCTATATTTGCCAGTGTTAATTCTACTGCACGAAATTTGACTAACTCAATTTACACGAAATTTTATTAACTTAAGTTATTTACGATACCTCATTGTTCGATTTGTAGCTTCATTATTTTTTACTCCTGTTTGCTGAAGTTGCCTCAGCAAGGAGTAGTTGAATGTGGACGCATAAATTACACAATGAAAGAAGTTTTAATATTATTCAGTGATGAATGAAAATATCAACTCTTTTATTAAAGGATGTCTTGGAGAAATGCGGTTAGAATGAAAGTATTACTTACAGTGCCAGCCATTAGAGTTTTTTTAAATTTATTATCCAATAAGATGAGCAGCTGGTTGCTGCTTTACATTATTTAGTTGATATGTTTACACATTACACACTCTTTTACAAAGAACTTAATAATTACATAACAAGGGATACAACATGGATTACAAGTTAATACACTTTAATAGATTACAATTAATTTACAATACTGAAGAGATATAAATGCTTCTCACAATGGGCAGTGAAACACTAGTTTTAGAGCTTTTGAAGCACTACCAACCACAGAAAAATCAACGTCAAACGTGCATTCCCAATTACACGGAGTATGAAAATTCTTGTAGCAAAAACCCTAAGCAGGATAATCCTGCAGCACTGTAAGTGTAAAGGGTAAAATAATAATAAATGAAAATTCTTGAGTCTGATTGTGCCCTTTCTACTTTCCCGTATACGTACGTATACACGGAGTGATGTACGTAGTATAGGGAAAGTTATGTAATGCTGCGCGAAAAAATGGCGAATTTTCGGCGGAAAAAAATTAATTGCCGGGCCGTGAAAACGAATAAGTGGATAAAACCAGTTGCTAAATTAAGAAAAAAAAATCCCCTAACACGTGGTGTGGTCAAAATCCATGATTTGTTGCTTCTTTATACTTAAAAATCGATTGACGGCATTCCGTCCGTCTGTGGTCAACGCTAGCGCCTAAACCGTTCAGTCGATTTTCTTCAAAACTGATATTCCCCAGTCGATCTGATTCTAGTCGAAGCTTTGTGATTTTGAAAAAGATTCTTTAAAATTTGGGGGTACTTTATATGAAGCCCCCCGGGGATTTTCAACATTTTCTCAAAAACGGCTCCAAATTTTTTCTTTAAATTTCTTGTATGAATAGAGGAAAATACACTTTTTAACATGGCATAGGTCCGATTTTCACGTACAGCTCTGAATTTTCGAAACTTGTGAAAGTTTGAATTTTTTTCGGCGTCTTTCTCCAACTACAAAATTGAAGATAGAGATTTTTTCTTCAAATAAAATTTGTTCTGCATATTGAGTTCTTTAATAAAGGTTATGTAAATGTTTTTCACAATTTTGGTAGTTTTCGTGCAATATTGCGTGCAATATGTGCAATTTTAAAAAATTACAAAAACAAAATTTTCTCAAAAACGGCTCCAGATTTTTTCTTTAAACTTTTGGTAGGGATAGTGGTAAATGTTCTCTATCAATGACATAAAAGCCATTTTGGTCTATCGATTGGTTTTTTCAAAAATTACCAAAATGTAAATTTTTTTACTTGTCTCTCACGTCGTTAATATTTACATTATCTGCGATTTTTTCACATTATTATATTTACGAGTATATATGCTTTAAATAATGTCAAGTAAAGTTTCTCGAAAACACTACCGTTTTCTGTGAAAAGTAGCTCAAATTTCGGCATTTTCAGAAATGCTCAAACGTCATTTTCTCGTATATGGCTGCAATTTTTTTCTTGAAACTTTTGTAACGGATAGTGCTAATTACACTCATTAGTATAGCGTGAAGTTTATTTTGAGTTTTTTTTGTTTTTTCAAAAATTATATTAAATTATTAAATTATTAAATGTAAATTTTTTGAAAGATCTCTCACATCTTTAATATGCACATTATCCGCAATTTGTAAAGATGTTTATATTTGTGAGTGTAAGTGCTTCAAATAACTTCAAATAAAGTATTTTGAAAACTCAAAAATTTTCTGTGAAAATGAGCTTCAAATTTCGCATTTTTAGTAGTGCTAAAACGCCATTTTCTCTTAAACGGCACATAATTTTTAAAAGAAAATTGCCATTTACGGCTAGGTTTTTGTGTTCTTGAATATTCTAAAATTAATGTTTCTGTTCTACTAATAGGAAACCGAAAAATTAAGAAAATGACAAAAAAATGTACTTTTGGCGATGATAGATGGTAGCTGGCAAGAGAGAGTATGTGGCAATTCCGAATAGCTAGCGAAGACCCAGGAAAATAGAAAACTAATGCGGGAAAGTCTGTGCCATTCTAGTTATTTTCTTGTATTCAACCTATAGAGACAGTATTGTATTGATACGGCAAAAGACGGCTATTTGTTGACAGAAAAAATCGTAATGTGTGGCCCTGTTACTGAAAAAATAAATAAATCATGTTCCTGTACGCATTAAATTACTGTCTCTAACACATTGTGTTATGCATGTTTGAAGGTTCTACGTACAGATAAATGTGCTGGCAACAAAACATCCATCTCACTGTGTCTAACTCTCTGTCTGTGTGACATTAGAGCAAAAAATCTTCACATAATTTTCTCCAAAGCCGACATTCCCCATCCTTCTTGCCGAACTTATAGCTCTGCGAATTTGTAAGGAATATGTTGATTTTGGGAGTCGTATTACACGAAGTCTTAAAAACATATACATACAGTATTCTCTAAACAATGGCTCCACACCTTTTTATTAAATTTGTACTTAGATTAATCAAACTACGTTTTAAAATGGCGCAGTTGTCATTTTCGTTGAACTCTCTTAATTTCCAAAACTCGCAGACTTTCACACTTTTTTCGGCGTCCTCCTACAATTAATTTTTTTATTTTCTTGCTACTGAGTACGCAGTATAGAGAAAGTAGTGTAATACTGCGGGAAAGACAGATTTTTTATGGAAAAATTATTATTACCGAATCTGGTAAAGAAAAAGTGGATACATTTGTTTTTAAATATATTAAATTACTTCCGCTGACACTTGTGTAGTTAGAAGCCAAGTTTTGTGGGTTCTTGACAACAAAAAAACGATTGACAACAAAACGTCTGTCCATCTGCAAACAACACTAGCGGCTAAACCGTAAGATGGATTTCCACCAAAATTGATATACCCCTATCGACCCGTCTGATATCGCGGTCCCTTGAATTTGAAATAGATGTTTTAATTTTCGGAAGTGGTTTACATTATACCCCTGGGACATTTCAAAATTTAAAAAAAGGCGTCAAATGTTTTGATTAAACGTTGTTGGATAGCGTGAAGGACGCTTATGTATTACATTAGTATATATTTTATATATGCAGGGTGTCCGAGGAGGAATCGTGGAAACTTCGAAAATGAACTCTTAAGACAATTCTAAGCATATTTTGTCTGATAAACTACGCAGATATTCCGAATGGTTAAGCCGCAATAAGCAGTCAAAAGTTGGTTTGAAACATTGATTTCTAGGCAAAAATTTGCATTATTATATTATAAAAATAACAATTCAAGCAATCCAGGAGATTCAATATTTTTCATAAATGTTGGATGTGTTCATCATTTACGTTTACGCCATGTACCGTGACTATCATTTTGAACAAAACTGAATTTTCAATAAGTACATACAAACATTTGATACTATTAACGTATTCTAGTGTAAGCCACGCGACGCTTTCCTTAGAGAATATTACTCGACTGTTTCACCGTTTAGTGGAGAAACGAGAAAATGCTCCGCGCAGAAGGACACACCGCCGTCTGGTTTTGTAGCGGCCGGTTTGAATTTCGCGCCCGGAAGTGATTTTTAAACTCAATTTTCTCAAAGACAATTTTTTTCGGGTAAACTGGACCTGCCATTCTTCATGACGTACAACACAGAATTGGGGGTATTTTTTGTAACAGGAGCTTCTGGACACCTGTATAGTATCATCATATGTCATTACGAATATTACAATTTTCAAAAACCTTGATCAATTAGTTCTGATACTCGGTTAAATACAGCAAGGTATTTAAAGCTTTATTTAGATTAGTAGACTGTCTTTGATGACTGAATTCGGGACAGTTTTCTATATCGTTAAACTGGTGTTATAAATGTCACAAAGTGGGGGAAGTTTTGGTAATTATACAGAGATGGCTTAATTTTATGTGGCCTAGTCTTATTCTGGCCGTGCGACTTTTCCTCTTCGGTTGAGCTTCTTAGATGTTTTAAGGCAGTAAAAGTTATTGAGTTGTGGACTTGACGTGCTTTGCATTCTTTACATATGCTGTTCCATTATTTTGTCAGGCGTTTCTCTATTTTCTTTTAAATTATCAGAGATAGTATGCATGATGTGAATTTTATTCTCTTTCCGTAGATTGTTAAGTTGTTGTAGTGTTTTTCCCTGTTTTGTCCTCTGGGGACCATCCATACATTATGTAACGCAAATTTGTAGTATTTTCAAAACCCCCTCTCCCCCTTGTAATACGCACTTGAACCCCCCTTAATAATCACGTAACGCTTGCGAAAACACCTCCCTTGTAAATGCAAGAAGTGAAAATTAATTATGGCACAGTAAAACAATTTGTATTTATTTTATTTCTGTTGTATATTAAAAAAATTAATGATAATTAAAGTAGAAATTAGTTGTTAGTGAAGGAGAGTACTTGGTTGAGAAATGGTTGATGACAAGCTATGCACACGCCGACGTGGATAATGCAAGAGCGAGAGTCTAGAGCGCCAATTTAAATGGATTCTAGAATATGCTTCATATCAGTTTTGAATTTTTCCTTGATAATCTTACAGATTAAAATAACGTTGAAAAATATTTCTATTTATTATAACAATATACAATCAATAACTTTAGATTATTTATGTTTTTAAAACAAATTAATTAATTAATATTTTTTTGTTATTACAAGACACTAAATAGTGGTGCTACAGATTGGCACAGACTTTCCCATATTAGTTTTCTATTTCTTTGGGCCTCCGCTAGCTATTTGGAATTGCCACATACTCTTGCCAGCTGCCATCTATCACCGCCAAAAGTACATTTTTTTGGTCATTTTCTTAATTTTTCGGTTTCCTTTTGGTAGAAGGGAAATATTAATTTCAGAATATTAAAGAACACAAAAAACTAGTCCTAAATGGCAATTTTATTTTAAAAATTATATGCCGTTTTAAAGAAAATTGCGTTCTAGCGCTACTAAAAATGCGAAATTTGAAGCTCATTTTCACAGAAAATTTTTGAGTTTTCAAAATACTTTATTTCACGTTATTTAAATCACTTGCACTTACAAATATAATAATCTTTACAAATTGCTGGTAATGTGCATATTAAAGATGTAAGAGATCTTTCAAAAAAAAATACATTTATATAATTTTAGAAAAAATAAAAAATCCTCAAAATAAACTTTACGTCTTATTAAAGAGTGTAATTAGCACTATCTATTACAAAAGCTTGAGGAAAAAAATTGCAGCCATATATTGTGGCGTCATATGAGACGCCCAATAGTAAATTCAGCGTGCATTCAGAGAACTGAATTGCACACAGGGACGAAAGGAAACGGCGGGCGCGCCGAGCTGACGCCTCGCAGAACAAAAGGGGCATTTTTGGAAGACGGGGAAATCCAGCAGGCAAGTCGGGGGTGAGACATTCCTAGGGTGGCGGTTGTGACGCGCGTTGTCATGGCGCCAGAGTTGAGAACCCCGAAAGGAAGCTGGGGTTAGAATTCGGCTGGCGGATGCGGCTATGTGACGTAGTTCCGTCAGACGAGCCCAGCGGGTATATAAGCAACGAGAGCAAGCGTCTCGTTCTCCATTTTCTCACAGGTCCGGTCGCAGCGAGTCGTGCGTGTGTGGGTGCGCGGCGGGTATAGCTCGAGTAGGACGAGTAAGGGGCCGGCGCTCATGTGTCGTGAGGATAAGTTAGCGGTCGTGGTGGCCGGAGTATTTCCTTCTGGAACGGGACGGTCCTTCCGCCCAATTGTAAATATGTAAATAATTATTCTGGTGTCGGAGTTTACGGAATAAAAGGTATTTACAAACGTTCGCATCTGTGGAATATTTTCTTCTCTTGGCACAGGCCAAGACGCCACAGACTAGGAGGGAAAGAATGGTGGCAGCGGTTAACGAACTACCACGTAGGGAAACTGTTCGCGTTGTAAGCAACAGTGGTTTTAATTACACCAGTAAGGGGCCGTAGTCGTCCGTGGGTAATTAGTCAATTAATAGGAAGAAACTTAGGCTGAATAATTACGCCTGTAAGGGGCTTTAGTCCAGGGGTAATTAGTTGCATAGGAGGGAAAGAATTGGAACTGCGCATTGAAGCAACAGGTGTGTTGTGGGTTGGATGTGGTTAGTTGCATCGCAACAAAGCACGCACGGGAATAGTTGTGAGTACGCGAAGCGCAGGGAGGTAGGTTACGATTGTGTTGTGACGCGAGAAGCAACGGGTCTCAGTCACCAGGGGCGGCAGGCCGTACGCGCAAGGTTCCTTTGTGCAGCAGGTAGTCGCTGGGTTAAGAATAGCAAGCGGGCGAGCGCACAAGGCCGCCAGGGAACAGTAGCAAAGTTCGATGTTTTGAGTGCGTGAACGGGAGAAAGTAACGAAAAACGTACGAGTACCGGCGAAGCGGAATTTCAAGTAGAAGGAAGGACGGGAAGGAAGGAAGGAAGGAAGGACGGGTTGCAGCCATTCCATTCTCCTCATCTCGACACCCGTCAGCGCCGAACGTGCACGCAGCATCAGCAGAAAGCAGCCACGGACAAGCCAAGGGTAAGTGTGTCTTTTTGCAACCTTGCGGCACTGTTGGTCAGCCATGGCGCATCTATTGAAATTTAGGAAGGAGGGAATGGTTCGAATCGCCAGAGATTTAGGGATTGAACTAGATGGGTCGGAAACTATTCCGATTCTAAAAAGTTTGATATTAGAACATGAGGACTATACTGTTGAATTAACGGAAGAATTGGGGCAACAGCATAGGCTAGATATAGAAAGGGAAGAGAGAGAGAGAAAGGAAGAAAGGGAAAGGGAAGAGAGAGAGAGAAAGGAAGAAAGGGAAAGGGAAGAGAGAGAGAGAAAGGAAGAAAGGGAAAGGGAAGAGAGAGATAAAGAAAGAGAATATCAACTAGCTCTGGCTAGAGTACAAATTGCCCAGGCGAGCGAGACAAATTCTGTTCGTTCGGAAGCGCGTCAGGAAAACGCGAGAGATGGCGTTAGATTAGGCCAAATAATCGGCAGGTTCAAGGGAGATCAGGACGATATCACGTCCTATCTAAGTGCATTCGAGAGCCAGTGCAGGCAGCTGAGAATTTGCGAGGAAGATTGGGTTGTAAATCTAATAGGCTTGCTTCCGCATAATGTCAACACGTGGCTAACGTTAGATGAGCAGGAAGAAGCGTTAGATTACTCGCAATTAAAATCCAAACTGTTAGAACTATACCGGTTTGATGCTGAGAAATTCCGGCAATTGTTTTCGAAGCATACGAAAAACAACGGATCGACGTGGAGCATTTTCGCGAGAGAATTATTAAATTATGCTAGAGAATGGATAGCGGGTTTGAATATCAGCACTTTTGAGGGATTATTAAATTTAATGGTGGCAGATCAAATGAAGCGCAAGGTTCCTGGTGAAATGCGGGAACACTTTGTGGATAAATGGGCCGAATTCTCTAATCCGCTGGAATTCGCGAAGAAATTAGACGCGTATGAGAACGCACGGCAAGGGTGGAAAAAGCCACAGTTTTTCAAACCGAAAGAACAAGGAAACAACAGGGCATCTGTTGCTCCTCTCGTGGCACCCAAACCGATAGCAAGTGAGGAGGGAAAACAGAACACCAAGAAAGCGTTTGAGGCACCTTATGTGCGCAAGTGTTATGAGTGCCAGTCAACATCGCACTTGGTTAGAAACTGTCCGCGGAAGCAAGGAAATCAAGTGAATCACGTGTGTGAGCCCGAGGCATCGGAACTCTTGAAGCCTCATATAATATCGGGTACTGTAAACAAAGTAACCTCGAATATCTTGAAAGATTCTGGGGCTAGTTTTGATTTAGTGTCGGCTGATTTAGTCACGGATCAGGACTATACAGGCGAATCGGTCTGGATTAAACAGCCGCTTAATTCAGCCGCAATTAATTTGCCGGTGGCGGAAATTCGCCTGGAATCAGAACTTGGCAATGTAGTTACCAGGGCAGCTGTAGTGCCCAAAGAAAATAGGCTTCCTTATTATTTATTAAGTAACAGAACATTTCAATTGCTGCAAGATGTTAAACAAGGCTTAGTGGAGGAACAAATTGTAAACATGGTTACGACGCGCAGTAAGGCGGCGGAGGAAAGTAGGTCAAGGGCGGAGGCGTACGGCGACGTCCAGGTAGAATCGCAGGAGGCGACGAGCGACCTGCCGCCCGCCGGCACAATAGACCCGGAGGAGGACGAGCATGAGCCGTCGAGCGAGTTCGCGGAACTGAGGTTACTAGCGGACGGGGAGGGCAGAGAACTGCCGGGGCCTGTTGCTGAAATGTTGAAAGTAAATACGGAGCAATTCAGCGCGGCGCAAAAGGAAGATTTGAGTTTAAGGGATTTATTAGAGAGATATAAGGATGTAAATGCTGCATCGGAAAGAGATGCGTATTTTGTTAGGAATTCGTTATTGTTTAAAAAGCGGAAAAGCAAAAGGGGCGAAGTTTATGAAATGTTAGTTGTACCCTGTATATTCCGCGGAGCTATTCTTAGGATTTGTCATGAAATGGTTAGTGCACATTTAGGCATAACCAAATCAAAAAACACTTTATCTAAGCACTTTTTCTGGCCTAATTGTTTCAAGGAAATGGAACAATTTGTGCGTTCTTGCGACAGCTGCCAGCGAGTAGGTCATAGTGGCGACCGGAAGAAGGCGCCTTTAGTGTTGGTCCCCACTATACGAGAGGTTTTCTCTCGTTTGAACTTAGACACGATCGGCCCGTTTCAGAGGAGTAGTACCGGCAACGTACACGTGCTTACGGCTATTTGTGTGGCCTCGAGGTACCCTGAAGCGATACCGATCCCAGACTTGCAAACGCCTACAGTCATAGACGCGCTTCTGCAATTGTTCAGCAGAACCGGTTTTCCCAGGGAAATACAAACTGATCAAGGCCCGTGTTTTAGGAGTACGTTGATGGCAGAATTTGCCACTAAGTTTGGAATTAAATTGATTCATAGTTCTGTATATCATCCGCAAACCAATCCGGTCGAGCGTGTGCACAGCACGATGAATAGATTATTTAAAGTTTTATGTTTAGAATCAGGAACCGACTGGGAGAAGCAGATTCCGGCCATACTGTTTGCTTTAAGAACGAGTTTCCATGAGAGTTTTGGATTCTCGCCTGCGGAATTGGTATTCGGGAGAAATTTAAGAACGCCGATTACTTTAATGTATGAAAATATCTCTGGTATCGAGACTGAAGGTAGTGAAGTGACAGAGTATGTTTTTCAACTAGTAAATAGATTAAAGGAAATTCGAGACTCTGCTCATGAGAGATTGTCGGCACTTCAGGTGAAAAGAAAAACCTGGTACGATAAGAAGGCTGTGAGACGCACCTTTAATGTAGGAGACAAAGTACTAGTGTTTGCTCCGAACAAAGCACGGAAACTATCGGTACAATGGATAGGACCGGGAGAGATTGTTGAGAAGGTGTCGGACACCAATTATGTTATTCAATTGCCGAATAAAAGTACGGGCAAAGTGTATCATGTAAATATGATTAAGGCATATGTACAGAGAACTGAGTATGTGAATTTTATTATTGATCAGGAGCAATTAGGGGATTGTATGGAGGACGGAATAGAGAAATATGCCCTAAGGTTAGGACCGGAGGAGTTTGATGTTGATGCCATGCTCTCAGGCACGGAAATGGAACCGGAAGGATGTGAACGGCTGAGAGAAATAGTGATAGAGTTTAGGGATATCTTTTCGGATAAGCCAGGGCTCACTCAAGCTGTTCAAATGGACATTGAGCTGTTGGATGAAAATGTTAGGGTTAGGAGTGCGCCGTATCGCACGTCGCCTCGCCAAACAAAAATCCTCCAGGATGAAATCATGAAAATGTTAAGGGATGGTATCATTGAGCCTTCAGATTCTGATTTCACATCTCCTATAATCTTAGTGGAAGCTCCGGGCAAGAAACCTCGCTGTTGCATAGATTACCGGAAGTTAAACCAGGCTATTCGAACTGAATATTTTCCGCTTCCGAGTTTAGCCGAGCGTATTGAAACTGTTGCGAGGGCCAAAATAATAACTACTACGGATTTATGTAAAGGATTTTGGCAAGTTCAGATGAGTGAAAGAGCTCAACGGTATGCCACCTTCACAACAAAATTTGGGTCTTATAAACCCCTCAGGATGCCATTCGGCATAAAAAATGCGCCATATGTCTGTTGCAAGCTCATGGAGGCATTATTAAAAGATTGCGCGGAGTTCGCTGTGCCATACATGGATGATATTGCGATTTTCAGCGATAATTGGGATGACCATTGTAAACATCTCCGCATTGTCTTTCAGAAATTACGTGAGGCCAATTTACATGTGCAACCGGCTAAATGTAAGTTTGCCAGGAAATCCGTTACCTTTCTGGGATACGAGATTGGCAGTGGTCTGATGAGACCAAATGAAGCCAAAGTCCAAATAATAAAAGAATATCCCCGGCCTACCACAAAAAAGGAAATCCGGAAATTCTTGGGCCTAATATCTTATTATAAAAGATTCGTTAGGAATTTTTCTGAGAAATCAGCTGCTCTCACTGATTTATTGCGGGGCACGAACAGGCAAGGGAAAATTCGGTGGTCGGAAGACTGTGAAAATTCTTTTATACAGCTTCGCGACGCACTGTGTCAGGGGGCAGTTAATCATGCACCTGATTTTAGCAAGCCATTTTTATTGCAATGTGATGCGGCACTTAGGGGAGCTGCAATTGTGTTATCACAATTAGATCAGGAAGGGAATGAGAATCCGATTCTCTTTCTTAGCAAAAAGTTTTCTGATGGGGAATTAAAATGGAGTACCATTGAGAAAGAGTGTGCTGCTATAATTTGGGGTTTAGGAAAGTTACGTTATTATTTAGATGGAAATGTTTTATTAAAAATTGAAACGGATCATAACCCGTTGGTATGGTTACAGCAAAATGCAGGGAACAATCCCAGGTTACTTCGGTGGTCTCTGGCGATTCAGCACCTTAATATTGTTATAAAACATAGGAAGGGGGCATTAAATGTAAATGCAGATGTACTTAGTAGAGTGTTTGAGAATGAGCGCCAGACAGTGTCCGAGGTTGCAGAGGGGCACACTACACCCGGCGAAACCGATACGCGTGTGCCGAGAACATCGAAAAACAGTGAAAAACCAATAGTGCAACAAAATGAAGCATGAGTATTTGATGTTTGTTGTGTTGTGTCAAGACGGAGCAAAACATTTTCCGAGAAGAACAGCTTCAAGCAAATATCTTGAACTTTTGTATCCAATGTTTCAGTTTCAATGTACGGAAATGTATATGTTATCAGTTTAAATGTTTTGTATCTGTTTTAAATGTTGTATTGGGTGATATGGTATGTATATGTTATGAGTTAAATGTTTTGTATCTGTTTTAAATGTATTTGGTGATATGTTATGTGTTATTTGGGGGTGATGGTATTGTGTATAATCAAAAACATTATTCAGATTTATTGTAAGTTAAAAGAAGGAACAAAATATGGTATTGGAGGTCACCACACCGTAGGAAAAAATTCTTAAATTGGTATAAAGGTATATAAAGTTGTCAATACTATTAGTGCAAGATAGAATAGGGGAAAACGTTAATGGGGTAGGTTAGTAGGGCCTTTATTGTTTGTTTCATTTAATTCTGTATTAGCTAGGTTAGGCGCAGTTGTATATACTGTGAGCCGAACGGCCTAGGATTTTCACACTTGTGGAATTTTCCTTTTGTGTTGGTTGCAACTGCGACGAAAATTCCAGGGGAGGGTATAGAGGAGTTTGTGGCGTCATATGAGACGCCCAATAGTAAATTCAGCGTGCATTCAGAGAACTGAATTGCACACAGGGACGAAAGGAAACGGCGGGCGCGCCGAGCTGACGCCTCGCAGAACAAAAGGGGTATTTTTGGAAGACGGGGAAATCCAGCAGGCAAGTCGGGGGTGAGACATTCCTAGGGTGGCGGTTGTGACGCGCGTTGTCATGGCGCCAGAGTTGAGAACCCCGAAAGGAAGCTGGGGTTAGAATTCGGCTGGCGGATGCGGCTATGTGACGTAGTTCCGTCAGACGAGCCCAGCGGGTATATAAGCAACGAGAGCAAGCGTCTCGTTCTCCATTTTCTCACAGGTCCGGTCGCAGCGAGTCGTGCGTGTGTGGGTGCGCGGCGGGTATAGCTCGAGTAGGACGAGTAAGGGGCCGGCGCTCATGTGTCGTGAGGATAAGTTAGCGGTCGTGGTGGCCGGAGTATTTCCTTCTGGAACGGGACGGTCCTTCCGCCCAATTGTAAATATGTAAATAATTATTCTGGTGTCGGAGTTTACGGAATAAAAGGTATTTACAAACGTTCGCATCTGTGGAATATTTTCTTCTCTTGGCACAGGCCAAGACGCCACAATATGAGAAAATGGTGTTTGAGCGTTTCTGAAAATGTGGAATTTTGAGCTACTTTTCACAGAAAACGGGTGTGTTTTCGAGAAACTTTACTTGACATTATTTAAAGCACATGTACTCGTAAATATAATAATGTGAAAAAATCGCCGCTAATGTAAATATTAACGACGTGAGAGACAAGTAAAAAAAATTACATTTTTCCGATTTTTGAAAAAACAAAAGAATAGAGCAATATGGCGTTTCGTCATCTCATAAAATACATTAGGCACTATCCCTACCAAAAGTTTAAAGAAAAAATTTGGAGCCTTTTTTGAGAAAATCATATTTTTGTAATTTTTTAAAATTGCACATATTGCACGCGAAATTGCGCGAAAACTACTAACATTTTCAAAAAACTGCACATGACATTAATGAAAGAACTCATTTTGGACAACGAATATTATTTGACAGAAAAATCTCTATCTTCAATTTTGTAGTTTCAGAATGACGCCGAAAACATTTTAAACTTTTGCAATTTTCGATAATTGACCGTTATCCGCGAAAATCGGACCTACGCCACCTTAATAAGTGTATTTTACTCTATTCTTACAAGAAATTTAAAGAAAAAAATTGGAGGCGTTTTTGAAAAAAATTTGAAAATCCCCGAGGGGCTTCAGGTGAAGTACCCCCAAATTTTACAGAATCTTTTTCAAAATCTCAAAACTTTGAATAGAACCAGATCGACCGGGGAATATCCATTTTGGAAGAAATCGTACATATGGTTTAGGCGCTAGCAGTGTTCACAGACGGACGGACTGACAGACAGACGAACGGACGTTTTCCTTTCAATTGGTTTTTCGGTTCAAGGACCTACAAAAGAGGGGTTCTGGCTACACCACGTGTTAGGGGATTTTTTTCTTAATTTAGCAACTGGTTTTATCCGCTGTTTCGTTATCAGCGCCCGGCAACGAATTTTTTCTGGCAAAACTTGTCCATTTTTTTCGCGCGGCATTACATATTGTTCCCTATACTACGTATATCACTCCGTGTATACGTATGTATACGGGAAAGTAAAAAGGAATTATTTCTGTAAATGTTGAAAAATATTTTAAAAACTAGTGGTGCTACAGAATGGTACCGTCTTTCCCGTATTAGTTTTCTTTTTGTGCTTGTACTATTTTCCATGAATTCTGAATATTATTGCTAGTGTTGATACTTCTTATAAATTTAGACCAGGTTTGTGATTTACTTTCTTTGATTGTTCTTCTAGCAATTGCCCTTGCCTTTTTGTATTCAATTTTATTTTTTGAGATGTAGTGATTTTTGAGGCGGTTGAACGCATGCTTGTATTTTTTTGATGGCTCCCTTGCATGTATTATTTCACCAAGGTTTGATTTATATGACTTACGTAATTCAAATGCTTCATTGACAGCTTTGTTTATAATATGAATGAAAGTAGTCAAAAATTACTGTCTCATTATCAGTTTGAATTGTTTCACATTGCTTGATATGTTCGTTTTTCTTTTAAAGTTCCAAATTTGTTCTCTTGAAGTTGTATATTTTGATGTTTGATTTGATATATACCCTGTTGGTTGGTATTTTCGCTGGTACATTTACAGTAGTGATGATTGGGAAGTGATCACTCTCATTCAAGTTGTCTAATGTAGTCCAGTTGCGTTTTGGGGCAAATATGGTAGAACTGCAAGTAAGGTCAATAGAGCTGAAAATTCTAATGCTAAAATTGAAATGTGTAGATTTTCGAGTATTTACAATTATCAAATCATTTCCATCAATGATAATTTCAATTATTTGGCCTCATGAATCAGTTTTGTTGGATCCCCACTTTGTGTTGGGGCTGTTAAAATATCCATGTATGACGCATGGTTTAGGGATTTGATTGATAATAACTTGGTTTTCTTCAGCTTCAAAAGAATAGCTGTTTGGAAAATGAATATTGCATATGGTGAGAATGATTGGAGCCTGAATTTAAATAGCAACAACTTCAACATTAGTCTTAATATCAATATCCAAAACAGGAAAATGTTTTTTAATATATGCTGACACTCCTCCGCAGGCAAAATTGGGGTTATATCTATTTTTAAATATGCACTTAAATTTACTAAATTTACCAAATTTATTAAAGTTGAAGCTAGTTTCCTGCAAGCACGTTATGTCCAGTTAATGTTGATCATTCATTAGATCAAGTCTTTCTTTTCTGCAGTAAACACCATTGATAATATTCCAATGTAGTTGTTAAATGGTATCACTGTAATCAGATTCAGACATAGGTTTCAGCGGTGAAGGCTATTATAATGCTCAGTTTCATGAATTTATAATTCAAGTTTGTTAATTATTATAGTAAACCTGCTTTTGATGGATATTTCAGTCAACAATGGGTTTGTGACATTCAGTATCTGTATAATGGACTGGAGTTTATTAGTAAATTATTTTGCTGTGGAGACAAGGTTAGAAGAACAAAGGGAATTTTCTAAAAGATATTTCATTTCCGCATAATTCAGTGGAACATTTTCAGAGTTGGATTCAATGACTTCCTTAATGGGTTCAATGAGTTTTTGATATGATTTGGTCTGAGGTTCACCAGCTGAGGAGTTACCTTCCCTCTTGTCTGATTTTTCCTTTTCTTTGGTCGCTTGGTTATTTCATTTTTCCCATATTCAGGTTGAATTCTTTTGGATTCAACATTTGATGAAGAATCAGATAGGGCTCTTTTTTGGAGGGCTGGGAAGTTGGCATTACTAACTAGTGCAACATCTTCATTTATACTTTGGGTTGCTAGATTCATCATTATCTTGGACAATTTCATCTTTCGAGGTATCATTTGAACTATTTTCTGTTATGTTATTTTCAAGAGGAGCATTATCATTTCGGGAACCATTGTTTGGACACTGTTGGGTCAATTGACCATTTTGTTTACAAATGAAGCAGCCCATGCTGTCTGTAGAGAAACAAATTCTGTAAGGGGCACCATCAAAGAAAACATATGTTGATTTGTTGACAGGTAGTTTGTTTACATCCTCAGGGGCTATGAAAACCTATCTTTAAAGCTCATGACGTGAGTAAAATCTGGCACTGACAATCCAGATCTAATAAACGATATTTTCGACGAAGTCTGAATTTTCCTGTTGATGAAAACCTTTTCAATAACATCCTGAAGAATAATAGGGCAAACATTTGAAATAATGACTCTCTTACGTCTACTTATTAGGGATATTAGCCAAAGAACATTGTTTTTAGTAGAAATTGAGCTGTAGTTGACAGAGGTTATCAGCAATTTCTTTGCTCCTTGAAACCATACAAATTCTTTTATTCGCTATACGGGAAATAAATCTTACATCATTAGATTTACAATGGTTACCAGTTTTTCAATATAGTTTTAATAGATAGACCTTATTT
The DNA here is from genome assembly GCA_031308135.1 of Acheta domesticus. NCBI lineage: Eukaryota > Metazoa > Arthropoda > Insecta > Orthoptera > Gryllidae > Acheta > Acheta domesticus. The sequence continues at coordinate 241,381,332 of JAHLJT010000631.1, forward strand.
TCTTCACGAACAAGTTGGAGGTTATGTTGCCTTTGTTTACGTCAGTTTCCATTTCAGTACGGACGATGGCCAAGGCTAGCTGTACAAGTTGCTGCAATGTTTATGAGACAGGCAGTTTATTTTATAAATTTATAAAGTTTAATCAGTAGTTTGAAGCACGATTTTCACTCGTGGTTCAATGGATCACACAAACTGGCACTCGCGAGATGTTCACAGTTTGGCGATCGCATGCGAAGTGAATATACTTTTTTGTATATAATGATGTAAAATAATAGCAATTTTAATTAAAAGTAACATGAAACCACATTGCATTATATCATGGTCGGGATGTGCTCTTTACATTGAAATTGCGTTCAATTTGCATGCGGTACCAGATGTCATTTGAATACTGGTCTCCACGCAACTTGCTCGCTAAATAAACTTGGTCTTCACATTTCTCTAGCTCAAGAAAGCAAAGCATAGTCCGATTTTCATGGTTAACTCTGAATTTTCGGTAAGTGCATAAGTTCTAGTCTTCCTACAACTACAAAATGGAAGATAGAGATTTTTCCTTCGATTACAATTTTATCTTCATAGTGAGTTCTTTCATTAAGATCATGAACATTTGATAATTTTTGTAGTTTTCGCGGAATTGTTCGTGCAATACGTGCAATTTTAATAAATAACGAAAAAAGATTTTCTGAAAAACGGCCCCAAATTTTCGCTTCAAACACTTGGTAGGGATGCTAAAGGTACTATTTGAGATTACATAAACGCTATATAGGTCTATTTTGTTTTTTTAAAAATTACAAGAATAAATGTTTTTGACTTGTCTCTCACGTCGTTAATATTGACATTAGCGACGATTTGTTCACATTATTATATTTATGAGTACGTGTGCTTTAAAAAAGTCAAGTAAAGTTTCTCAAAAACCCAACCGTTTTCTGTGAAAAATAGCTCTAAATTCCGCGTTTTCAGAAACGCCTAAACGCCATTTTCTCATAAATGGTTCAAAGATTTTTCTTTCAACTTTTAGTACGAATAGTGGTTATTGCACTGTTTAAGATGATGTAGAATTAATTTTGTTGTATTCTCACGGTTTTTAAAAAATTAAACAAATGTATATTTTTAAAGATCTCTCAGGCCGTTAATATGCACATTTTCAACGATTTGTGTGCATTACTCCACTTGTGACTAGAGTTTTCTTAACTGAAGTTTTTCGAAAACTCACAACTTTTCTCTGAAAAAGAGCTTCAAACTTCGAATTTACAGTAGCGCTCAAACGCCATTTTCCCCAAAACGGCGTTTTAATGTTTTTGAAAGAAAATTTCTATTGAGGACAAGGTTTTACTGTTCTTTAATATTCTTAAAATAGTATTTCCGTTCTACTGTTAGGAAACCGGAGAATTCAGAAAATGTCAAAGAAATGTACTTTGGGCGGCGACATATGGCAGCTGGCAAGAGTATGTGGCAAGTCCCAATAGCTAGCCGAGACCAAAGGAAACAGAAAACTAATACGAGAAAGTCTGTGCCATTCTGTAGCACTACTAGTTCATTTTGAACTATATTGTTTTTGTCGGATGATTATTTCTAATGACATGAGAACATGTTTATTTCATCATGATTTTCGAATTTGTCTTTAGATTACTTACCCAACTGTATTTGTGCTAATTAACAGTTTCCTGTTCTTCATTGAGCAGTGAGCGTACCACAAAAAATATCATTTCATGTGGAGTCTTCGATACTGTTTGGGTGCGGAATGTTTAAGAAAGTGATTTTGCTTTTAATGGAATGAGTTCATCAGAAACAGATCTTCAAGTAAAGACACGCTCAATTTTACGAAAATATGAGCATTTTTTTGCATACTTTTGCATGAAAGATAGGCAATTTGTAAATTTTTAAACAATTATTTCCTCAAAAAGGTCTCAAATTTTTCTTTCAGTTTTTATGTATATAGCGAAGAATAATAAGAGAGTAGTGCAGGTCTCATTTTCGGTACTTTCTCTGTATTTGGAAAATTGGAAGAAATTCGAAAAGTTTAATTTGAATTTCCCGCGCTTCGTCATGTTTTTCTTTAAGCTTCAGAAAGCTTCCAAACTTTTTTAATTACATCTTTCTTGGCAAGCTCATTTTAAGAATTCAAAGCTTTTTCGTGCATTTTTGAATGTTTGGTAAGATTTTTTTGTTGAGAAATTAAGGGATAATGCATGTTTGAACTTTTTTTCAATTAACAGTTAAAACTGTGAATAACGTACTATAAGGAAAGGTGTATTCATTGCATGTTTTGTTTAATTCTAGGATCGCTACCCTAACCTGTTAACTAGTTGAATTCTGAATACAGATGGAAATGAGCATTTTTGTCAAGAACTGATAAGTTTCTAATGGCATATTCGCCAAGCATACATGCCCATTGTTTCAACAACGCAGTGCTGGCCGTAATTAAGACAAACTTGCGTCAAATTATTCTTGCTCTTGCTTTTCTGTGTAAGAAGCTGCGAATAATATAACAGTTAAATTATTCTTGTTTGTGTCACTTGCAAAAGTAAGAAATAATTGCTGCTCCTGACTCTCGAAATGAATGCAGATATGCACCACAGGCACTGTGTTTGAATAGTTTAAATCGAACGTCTTCAAGTAATACCTGAGGAATTAGTAGCACAGAAATTGTAATATTTCAATATTACCTAACTGTTTCCAATAAAGCGAGAAATTATGTACTGCTGTATCACCACTAGTTGTTACGGGCAACTGTGATCAGCATTGTTTCATTCTCCTAGAAAACTTTCAGTAATAGTTTTGGCCTTCAATTTTTCAAAACCTAATACCACTATTGGAATTAATCAAAAATAGTTTCACGAAAGTTTTTATTCACTTTTGCCAATCGTCATTTTCGAAATGTCCAATATCGAAGAGACCACACATAAATGTTGCCTTAAGAGGAAGTAAAAGGAACAGAGGTAGTTTCTGCGAAATCTCGGGCAGACAGTAACGTTTTCTTGTTTTGAAGGTCTTATGGACAAAATTTCATTAAGATCAGAATAAAGCAGTACTTTTGTGTACAAAAAGAAACATTCTTCTTCTTTGGGTAATAGAAAATAATTATCTGAATGAGACCTGTGAAATTATCTTAGTGTGAAAACTTCATGAAAAATCTCTCTCGCTTTAGCTGTTCTCGAAATTGACCCCTACAGAAAAAAATTGAATTTTCGCAATTTTCGAAAAATTGGGGACTTTGACCGAGATGAGACCTGCACCATTCTCTTAAGCAACCTTCACGCTATTCAACAACAAAATTTAATCAAACAATTTGGTGTAACTTTTTTGAAAATTATGAAAATGTCCCAGAGACTTCATGTAAAGTACACCCCCCCCCCAAAAAAAAATTAAAATATGTTTCTAATTCAAGGGGTCGCGACGTCAGCTATATCGATTGGGGAATATGGAATTTGGTGAAAATACTGTTCACAGCCAGACGTTTCGCCTTCAATCGATTTTTCGGTATCAAGAACCAATAAAACATGGATTCTGACTACACCACATGTTAGCGGAAGTAATTTACTATTATTTAGGAAGAAGATTTATACACTCTTTCGTTATCAGGACCCGGTAATAAGAGTTTTTCTATAGAAAATTCGCCGTGTTCCCGCAGCACACGTACAATATTTTCTACATACTGGTTAAACAAGGTATAACAGGGCATGGTGGGGCCGGATGAAGCGGGACAAGACAGGGAGAACACGGAGGAGTTAGCCGGGTAGGGTGGGGGTGGAGAGGGTGAGGTACATTACGGATAGAATCCATTGCTATTAACGCCTAATAGATGAAACTGATAAGGACTATGGCCTGTACGAGCGAAAATGCTTCTGGACAAAATCATATACCTGTCCTGCTGGTACTGTATGATTCTATTCTGTAAGATAAATAATATGTGATGCAATACTATGTTATGATTCTTATGTTTATGTAATGAGGGATTATCATAATTGTCCGTAAACAATTATGATGAGCAAACAAACAATATATAATCATAATTGTCTGTAATACAATCATAAATGTCTGTAAACGCATGTTTTAAGTCAATATAGTCGCTAATAACCACTAGTCGTTGATGCGACTAAAAATGAAGAAGAAACAAATCATATAAAATGGTTTCCAAAAAGTAGCGGCCACCCTTCTCAAGAACAACACATTAAATAGTTGTATGATAGTCCAATAAATAAAATATTTTAACAAAAAAGAACCTTAACAGATATTGGCACAACTAATATAGCATACAAACAATACATCTGTACTTTACATACCAAGGGTATGCTTTTCCATAACATAACACGTGAATAACAAATATTTAATAGTGGGTGGCATCTTCCTTGGAGCCTTGCTCTCTGATGGCTTCAGCTCTGTTGTAGACAACGACGCATTCAGAATGTGAATTCAGTCGTACGTGCAGTGTGAGAATAGGGGCATTAGCAAAATGAAATATTTGCGTTTTCAGTCAAAATTGAAATTGTCTCTTTGTTTGTTTGTTTGTTTTCGGTATCATGGGTATCGAACGAAATCACAGACGCTTCTTACACCGGCGAAGGCTGCAGTCTTCTTTCAATTTCTGGGTGCATTGGAAATTAGTATTAAAGATGAATTCCGGGTAAAACGAACTACTTCATTGTGTACATAATTTTTTATATACTAGGTTTTAAAGAAAATCTGACCTGCGCTGTATTTTTGAGCACTTTTGACTCTGAGCAAAATATTTTACTGGAAAAATTTCGAATGCTAACTACTTCAAAGCATTAAGAACCAATCGTATGACTGATTTGATGAGTCGTTTTTGTGAACATCTTGTTTACGTACCCTTATTTATTACAAGATATTTCAAAATTAATTGAAAACTTCTATTCTTTGAAAAATGCACTTCATGAACCTATTTAAATATTTAATTTTGAGGACACTTTTCATTAAGAAACTAATGGCGCTAAAAGCGCTTTCTCGCCACAAAATTGAGCGAAAAGTATTCAAATTTTCAAAAAAATTGGACATGACCTTATTTCAAAATCTACATTTAAAGAAGAGATTTCATTATGGGAAAAATCTCTATCTTTATAACTGTAGTTGTAGGAAGACGCTGAAAAAATGTTGAACTTTTGCAGTTATCGAAAAATCAAGAGTTTTCAACGAACTTGAGACCTGCGCCGTTCTCTTAAATGTCCTTCATTCTATCCAACAACAAAATTTAATCAAAAACAATGAAGCCATTTTTTTAAAATTTTGGAAATGTCTCTGTGGCGTTACGTAAAGTACCACCCAAAATTTAAATTTCAGTTTCTAGTTCAAGGGGCCGCGACATCAACCAGATCGATTGAGGAATATCAGTTTTGGAGAAAATTGGCTGAACGATTTAGCCGCTATCGTTTTTCACAGTTTAACGGACGGACAGACACGTTTTGCCATCATTCGATTTCTCGATATCAAGGACCCACAAAACATGGATTCTGGCTACACCACGTGTTAGAGTTTTTTTTTAAATTTCGTAACCGGATTTATCCACATTTTCGTTACCAGGGCCCTGTAATAAGAGTTCTTCTGCCGAAAATTCGCTGCTTTTTCGTGAAGCATTATATAAGTTTCTCTCTACTGGACATACGGAAGGACGGACAAGCAAACGACAGCACTGACGAACAGAGAGAAAAACCTTTTTCGTTATCAGAGAACCCCACTATACGTATTATGACGATTGGTACTACTTATTCGATAAAGTATTATGCTACGTATGAAAGAAAGAAAAAAAAACGTTTTTCGTTATCAAAAACCAAAGAAGTGTTTTTCTTTCAAAATATTGGCATTTTCCACCGAATCATTACATATCTTTTCTCTACGCGGAGTACACGAGATATATCATTTAACTATCGCGAAGTACACGAGATTTATCATTTAACTATCAATAAAGTATATATGTGACAAATCGATAAAACGATTGCCTACGTAGTATACATTTTTGACAATGCCACTATTCATGTTGTTACGCGTTCTTCTAGTCAAGTAAGTCCATGTTTCTACCAGTGGCGCATCCAGGGGGAAGCCATGAGAGCCATGCTCCCCCCTCAGAGTTTTAGTTCGTTATCTTCCTTTATTTCATTGATGAAAAGTGATTTAAATATTTATTTACGTTAGAATAACGCAATTATTTAAAAATAATATTATGTAGTATCATATAGACACTTCAAAAATAATATACGATATAAATAATAACAAATATGTTTATTATAATAAGAAAAATATGTGATGTTCCTTTCCCCAAAACGACGAGCTTGATCCGCCTCTGGTTTTTACGAATAGGCCTATATCGTGTTTTGATTGAATTGTTTGAGAAGTTTTCCAACAGTTAATAAACTCAATACCTTATTTCATTTTTACAATATTTTACGATTTATTATCAGTTTGTCGTTCTCGGAAAAACGTATTTCCATCGCATCAAGCAAATGAGTGCATACGTTGTGCACATTATCCATTCAATGTAGCAAATTTCGTTCATTTCATTTTATAATTAATAGCAATAAAAATAGTGTGACGTATTTATTTGAAAGTAATGGTATGGAAATCACAGCATCACAGATGTTAATTAAAATTACAATTTATAAATGTTATGCATGTAAATACGTGACAGTTACTTACATGTAAAATTCATATTCAAGATAATTGTAGATTTTAATAATAAAACAAAACATTTGATACCTAGAGTTACATACTTGAACTCCTTTATTTTCATTATAAAAAAAGTCATTGTTGATTGTAAAAAAAATTCTCAAAACAGAAGTCTGATTATGATTGCAAATATGTTCTGGAAAAGGAATGTATAAAAGTGTTTAAAATTACATTGTGCTATGGTATTTTACGAGAGGACAGCACCTACAGACATACGTCAGCGTTTCGTTGATATCTCGGCGTTTCCTATCTTTCGAAAAGTGGAGTTTGAGCAAAACCCAAAATGAATCGGCAGAATAGGCTCTGTCATTGCAGCGAAGCACTCCGGCGCACTTGCAGGGCAGCAACCACGTGTCCTAGTGCCCGTGGGCGCCGCTAGGCGGTGTTGCGGCCGGCGCGGCCGGGCAGCTCGGCGGCGGCGGCGGCGGCGGGCGTACCGAGGGCGGCGCGCGCCTGTCTGTTTACAGGGGCGGCGGCACCGGGCTCCGGGCTTCGGCGGCGACTGCGGCGGCAGCGGCGTCGCCGGCGTCGTCGTCGGCGGCGGCGGAGCGGGCGGCGGAGCGGGCGGGGGCGGGGTCGGTCGCGGGGGCGGCGGCGGTCGCGGGGGCGGCGCGGAGGGGGCGCGGCGAGATGCGAGGGGCCAGATTGCGCGGCGGGCGCGGCGCCGCCATGGGGCCCGCCGCGCGGGCGCGCGCCGCCATTGGGCGCGCGCGGCGCAGGGGGCGTGGCCTGCGGCGCGGCGGCGGCGGGGGCGGGGGCGCCGCGGCGGCGGAGGGGGGGCGCTGGCGCGGGCCGGGCCCGCGGGCCGGCTAGTCCGCCTGGCGACGCTGCTGCGACCGGCCGGCGCTGAGCTGTGCGCGCGGCGCGCACGAGCCTCCCCCACCCCCAGCCCCGGCCCCGGCCCCGGCCCGGCCCCGGCCACCGCCGGCCGCAGCCAGCGCCGCGGGCGCTCACGCACGGCCCGCCCGCCCTCACGCACGCCCCCGACCGGGAGCACGTGCGCCGCGACGCCGGACGCCGCCGCCCCAGCGCCGCCGCCGCCGCCGCCGCCTTCAGTGCAGTGTCCAGTGCTGTGCCCCGCGCCGCGTGATGCCGCCGCCCGCGTAGCCGCCCGAGCCGTGCGTGCGCGTGCGTTGACACAGTGCTCGCGCCAGTGACAGTGACTCGGGGCGCGCGCGAGTGGCGAGTGTGTGCGTGTGAGTGGCGAGTGGTGGGCGCGCGCGATGCCCGCGCCGCGCTAGTCCGCCCCCGCCGCCGCCACGGAGCTGCTGGGGGCCGGGCCGCTGCCGGCGGGGGTCGCGGGCCCCGCCGCGCCGCCGCCCGCCTCGCTGTACCCGCCCGCCGGCGCCGGCGCCGCCGCCGCCGCCGCCGCCGCCGCCACCCCGGTCGCCGTGGCGTCCGCGCCCTCCGCCGCCGCGTCCAGCCTCAGCATGAACCAGCTCGGCACCGTGTACGCCACCAAGCGGCGACGCCGCAACGGAAAAAGGTAATGCCTCCCACCCTGCGTGGCACGCCCTCGACACTGTGATTGCCGTGCTCCGCGTGTTGCACCGAAGACGCTGATGCCTCCACTCCACATGTGCCATATGTGCAAAATCTTATTGTAATGCAGTGAAATAGCGTTGATAATTTTTGTAAACAATGCTAACAACGACAAAGTGTGAAAAACCAATAGTGTGACGTATTTGGTGAAGATCAATTATTCGAAAATAATCATCTTGCACTGTGAATGCCAGGACATGGCAAATACAGTTTTGGCAGAAGTTCATGCGTGTTGTTATTTGTATTTCTTGTTCGGTTTTGTATCCTACTGACGTTTCGCAAATTTTGCAAAATAGAAGAGGAAGAAGAGAATTGGGGAAAAATGTTATTTTCGTTCTACAAATTCCTTAAAGCTTATTTCGAGCCATAAGTATCCTCTGGTATTGACGTACGACGTAAGTGAAGAAACGACAATTCTGTTTTCAAATACCCAAACATCGGTGTAGGATACATCTTGCAACACATTTTCCTGTTGCCATCGAATACAAGTGTTGTCTCTTCAGGTAAAAGCCGCGTATTCCTAAGAATAAGCAAGAGAGCTCAATGCGATGCCTCTTGTGGAGTAGCGTAGCGCGCCTAATGTATGTGCGGCGACGGCGACGGGATGTCAGGGGCGTCGCGGCGCCAGGCGTCGGGGCCTCGCAGGCGGACACGCGGGCCGCCCGCCGCCTCTGAGCGCGCCGCGCCGCGCCGCGACGCCCCAGCGCCAGGGGGAAAGGCGTCGTCCCGCCGGTGCCCTTAACGACCTCAAGGTCCTCGTACACAGGCGGTTCCATAAGTCTCTGACCTGACCAAGATAACGCTCATCAAAACCTTCTGGGCAGTACATAGTTTTATCTTTAATTGTAATTATATATAAGTTTCTAGCCGACGTCTCACTCAGTTTTGTGGAGAGAGGTACTTGATGGTCGGATGCGGTGTGTGAAATCTCATGGCATTTAGCTTCTTTACAATGCACCTGTGCTTACGATTGCAGAGAATATTGTAAAGGATTCAAGGAGTTGGAACATTCACACTGCAGTTCAGATTGGGCACCCGATGACGTCTTCCACTTCACAGAATTAAAGAAAGACCGACGAGGGAGAAAATTTTCAGAGATGAGTGTGACGTGAAAGACTCGGTTTATGAACATTTAATGAACAAAATTTCGAAGTTTCTTCGAAGGACTTGAAAGTTTAATATAAAGATTTGAAAAATGGGATGGGGAAAAGGATGATTAAGTTGAAAAGTTATATATTTTTGTCGTTGTTCAAATATAGAAGTTGGTGAGGCCAGAAACTTATAGAACCTACCTCGTACATTTTAGTACTGGACGCGCGTTACACGACAACGAACATTTCGAGAAGCAATTATAAGGTCGGATTTCACCTGGATATGATTGGTGTTGTTGGATAGCGCCCGCTGCTGTGAGTTCATGGTTCATTTCGTATTACGTCCAAATGAGAGTATAAAACATAGAAAATGAAGAAAATGTTACAAGTGTGTCTCAAGAACATGTATTTTTTCAAACACATTTCAATTACGCTTAATTGAAGTAGGTATTGTGTTAATGCGAACGTGTGTTGATCAGCGTTCGAACGATTCGGGAACTTATCTGTGTTTGTGTGTATGTGTTCCCTTCAAATGTGCAGCAGATATTTTACATCTTCGCTCAGGATATCCTTACAGATATTCTAGACATGTGAGAAAGTTCGATGATGTGGCGGTAGCAACGTAAGGTGTACGAAATACCGAAGATTTGATTTCCACATTTAGAGTGCGCGAAAAATACCCTTGTATCCGCTTCATGTGCGTTTTCACCCAAATTGTGCATCAAACATTGTATTTCGTAACTTGGCAGACCCACAGTTTTCTGAAGTGGGAAACATATTGTAAGAAAAACAAAAAAGACCGTGCGTTTCTTTGACTTGAAGAAAATTTCAAGTTTTTACACTAATGCAGAACGTAAAGTGTTCATTTCTTTGGGTTCTAGTACATGCATTAAAAATGTTTGTATTATAACTCTCGTGAGAAAATTGAGTAAAATGTTCATGTTTCTGAGAATGTTCGAAATTAAGAAATTGTTTCGCTAAAAATATTCCGTTCAGTGAGAGCGGCAAAGACGCAATTCAATTTGAGAAACCATTAATTTTTATTAGAATATGATACAAATATTATGTTATTTGTATGCACTGCAATATTATTTCTACACGGAGACGCAACCCAGTTTTCTGAAACAGATCTCTTATAATTGTTTTCGTGAGAAATCCAAAACGTTTCACTTCCGATTCCCTCAATGGCAGATAAAATTTCATTTCAAATGTTACTTCGCGAAGCTCTACAAATGCTGATGATGTGGGACACTAGGTAAATAAGGCGTAATTTCTCAACTCAGGTATCTAGCAGACGTAACTGTCGTTTGGAAAATATAATTGTAAGAGAATGTGAAAATTGCTGGTGGTTTTAGAATTCAGGCGAGCTGTAAGCTCATTAACTTTTTCCCACACTTATCTGCTTTGCTAACTAAATCTCGTCCATAAAGAACTGTGAAGATATACCAACACAAAATTAAGTAATAAAATGTATCATTGAGGCTGAGAAACATCTTCGCAAATATGTTCCGTTTCCTGAAAAGCGACTATGTAGCGGAACCAGGAGTATTCCGTTGGTTCTTTTACGAAATGTGCACATTTCTTTCTCGTGGAAACGAGTAACTGATAAAAATTCAATTTATCATCGCCGTAGTTAGATGAAATAACTGAGCTGTTTTCCCTGTTGACGATTCTTAAGCTAATTTAAACTTCGTTTATTTGAATGCTAAAAAAAGCTTTTATGCCAACTTGGGGAAGATTTATATTTACAAGTGAATTGAAGTAGTAATTAGAATCTGAATTGCAGGCATTCGAATTACTAACTCATTACATTTGAATGTTCTAACGTCGATGATCTGCGATATAGTTGCTCCAGAGGAACTGTTCCTGGAAAAGTGAATATTCTCTAGATGCAAAATCAGTTGTTTCAAACCAATGAGCAGGAAGATCTTGGAAGGAAGCAAAAAAAATCATATTTTTCATTTATTCATTAATTTTCATATATATTCAGAGCAACTCAAAAGTCAAACTGAAACACAATACTTAAACAATTTGGGTTGCTGCCATGAAAATATTTTTATGTAAAAAAAAATCATATTTTGATTCTGTAACAAGCTTTAAAATAAAACGACTCTGTAAAACTAAATGAATTTTTTAGTTAGTTTGACAGATCACTGAAAAGTAGTAATTATGTCATCTTTCATCGGGTAATTGGAGGACCTGGATCGAAAATTGCTTTTATTAACGACGGACTCTGACACGTCGAAATAGGAGGATTCATTATTAAAAATATATATTTATTTTCTGAAACTGGATTAGTACTGCTTTTAGACGATACATTGATTACAATATTGTAACAAAAAGCTGAAAAGGTGAATAGGTAGCGTATTGCTGCTGGCGTATCTCAGGGATCTGTTAAAAAAAGTTTAATTCTGAGCTCGCTAGCTACGCCGTTTCATGCGCTCCTCTGCTAAGCCGGAGGATCACAGGTCCCGTAATGACGCGCCTTGAGGCGCGCAATTAGCAACTGCAGTCCTCCCTCGCCAGCAGCCGTGCGCGGCGTTACCTCCGCCTCCCCCGCCTCTCTCTCTCTTTCTCTCTCTCTCCTCTCCCACGCCCTCATCCTCCTCCTTTTCTCTCCATCAACCCATCCACTTCATTTGTTTTGCACTGTCCTAATCTCTTCTTCCGATTGCTAAATGAACTCCCGATCTTCATTCGTCCTCATTTTTCTACTCTTTTCTTCAGCCATTGCTATGGCATACGATGCTATGGCGCCAGTAATTGAAATTGAATTATATTTATTTTTTTCTTATTTTGTATATTTTTTTTATCGAAAACACTAAAAACTGTAACATAAGGGGGAGACGTGCAATTCGCGCGCATTTTATCAAGATCCAGAGGTTTTGTTAAGTGGTAGACCTTTCCTGAAATTCGCGGGCTTGAAACATTTCGAAATAAAATATTTATTCTTTTTCTTTTTGTCTTATTCATAAAATGGAAAATTAAAATTTTGCATTTCTCGTGCAAAATTATAAAATAAGCTTTAAACCACCAGCGGTAATCAGTGACTTTTCATTTCATTTGCTTCAGCACGGTACTTGGAATACTATATGGGAGTAAATAAATTTAGCTTTCCTTTCACGGTTGGAAAAAGTAACATAATGAGCAACGATACAAATAGGTCGTCTTTTCCACATTTCCTGTTCCTATCTCTTTCGTCTTCCTGTTGCAAGTTACGTGAAAAAGTATTAACCGTTAAAACTCGTACAGACGACTCGTATTTAAAATTTTGATGCTGAAAAAGTAGATCAAATATCATCATTAATATCATAACAAAATACATTTGGTAGGCAAATATTAGTTTACAAAAACACTCACCCACAAAATTGTGCCGTTGAGAAAAAAGTGACCGAAGTAACATTTTGAATTTTAGCATCTTGTGGTACCATAATTACGGTTATTTTTATATTATACGTATCACTTTTCTCTCTTTGGGATACACGGAAACATTCTGAAAGTACTAATAAATAAAATGTATTATTTGTAGTAGATGTAGTGTTGTTTGAAACAGTGTAGTTCCTGATCTCGGGTATTTTAGGAGAGACAGCTTGAGACTAGATGTCAAGAACTAGAAATTTGACATTAATGCCAACAAACTATTTTCTTACGTATTTCGTTATCAAAACTCTGTATTGAGTAAATCAAGACGAATTTTATTTCAAAAATAGAATGAACACGAATACTGAAACCAACACTACATCGTTGATAGGAAAATATTAAATATCCGGGGCAAAAACTGTGAAAAATTAACTTTTCCTTCTTTGGGTCCTGTACTGTAATCCATTGTCGTCGAAGCTGCTGCGAAGGAGCGCACGCGGCGGGGAGGGGCGACATAAAATCAAGAACTCCCTGAAATTAGAAAACGGAATAAAGTGAAATATGAAAATTGGCATTAGTGCCAACAAACTATTTTCTGCTGAATTTCATTATCAAAATTGTGTATTAAATTACGTAAATCAAATCAATTTTTGTTACAAAAATAGAATAAACATGAATATTGAAACCATTAATCTCTCATTGATGTAAAAATATTAAACATGCGGAACAAGATGTAAGTTCCCTTTTTTTGGGCCCTACTCTCTGAATCTGAATCAGTGAAATTGTCACTGATTCAATCAGTGAGAGCCGAAGTCACTGATATCTGCAGTCGAAATGTGTAGTTTTGCTGACAGTCAGCGAATTTGCGAACCTTATCATAATGATCGCCAGCATTTCACTGGTCGTCAGGGGTAAAAGTGCCGCGCCACCATCGCTCACTGATCATTCAAGTCACAGATTTCACAAATTCAAACAGTGAAGTTTCACTGATTCACAAAGTGGACCCAATTTTCATTGATTTGTTCAACTCAATTCACTGATTGTCAGTGGCAGGGTTATAACTGGCACCATCAGTGGACAGTCACTGTCAATCAGTAGTTTTTCACTGATTCAGCCTGAGAGAGTATGTCGTAATCGATTGTCGCCGAAGCCGCTGCGAAGGCGCGCGCGCGGCGGGGCGCGGGCGCGGGCGTGGGCGGAGAGCGTGCGTGCGCGCGACTCGCGTGTGTGCGTTCGTGTCGGGCGCACGTGGACCCGCCATCCGCCCCGACACGTGGGGCGGCACGAGATTCGCGCGCCGGGCCCCACGTGTCCTCCCGCCCTCCGCGGGCCCAGATATCTGCTGCTTTATGGACGCTATCTCACCCCACTGGCTTCACTCGGCCTGCCTAATGGACCCGTTTTTAGGATTAATTTCATTTTTTTAAAAATATTTTTCCGACTGACCTTTTTTGTCCTCTCCGGTGCGGAATTATATGTTTACAGTAATAAGAAATGTTTCCGGAAGCCTTAGCAAAGCCAGAATAAAGAATTAGAAAATAGATCATTAACGTTTGCTCTTAATGCAAATTAGATTTTCTTGCAAAGCATTGTATGAAACATTACTGCTTTCAGCACTTGAAATGTTCACTTCAAATCTAATTCGGAAATAGTAAATACTAAGATGAAACAAACTTGGAAGATACGTTTATGAATGTAATTAGTTGTTGCCCATATTAAATTAGAGGATAACTTTTTTAGATCAATACATTAATCAAAGTATAACATTTACTGTGCAGTGTAATTTAATAAAAAATATTCAGTTACATACTTTACATACTTCAGTTACTTTGATTATTCTCTTTTGATAAGCATTTTAGTTTTGAGGCCTTTCCTTGGTAGACATATTTTGCATACATACTTTGCTTCATTCGTTTATTGTAGAAACAGATTCAACGTATTACTCAGAAATAATGATTTGCGCTATAAATTACACAAACCTTAATCATCGCATTACTAGCGCGTTTTGTCTGCGGTGTGTCTGACACTTTACTACTCACTAGTTATTGTTCGTCTACAAATGTAAATAATCACTTCCAAGAATCTCTTACATCATTTGTGGTTAATGCTAGTGTATTTCTGATAACGCATTCTGTGGTCCCAGCCACATACGTTGAAAACCTATATTACAGTAATTTAAGTTTCTTTCACTGTGCAGCATCTTTCTGACTTTCATTGCACCGCAATTTTCTAGACTGGCACTAATTGTAAGTTTTGATATCATAGCTAAGCGTAGTTTACTTAACTATTATGAGAAAGACCTCTCATTTTGTATGTATTGCAATGCACTATCGGTTTCCATCTGCCTTATTACGAAATTCGTTTCTTATACAACGAGCTTGTTAATTTTAATGCCCCTATAATAGCAGAAAAGTTTCTAATTTTAATGCTGGTTTACTGAGATTTCGTTTTAAGAACACATAAAATATATTCCATATTTGTCAAAACGTTAACTTAGACTCTATTAATTAACACTCGCAAATGCTCTCCTTAGTTCTTTAAATAGAAATTAAAAAGTTGCATTAACTGCACGATGAGAACATCCGCCCCTGCAGGCCGACTTTCATCACTGTCAAGCGAAGCATTGCGCTCGCCTCGGCGTCTGTCGTAGCAGAGCTTCCTTCCACAACAAAACGCAATTGACACGGAACAGAATCTGGGAAGGCGTTCACACATTACGTTCAAATACCTAACGTTGAAACACATGCATTTCTTTGAAACTTCTATGGGAAATATTCGTCGGAATCACAATTTTCTTCGCTCCAGAATTATCATTTTTAAACCCAAAAATGTATAATATTTACGGCGGATCTTCTTATATTCCAAGATAAATAACCTTAATGAACCGCATGAAACAATGCCATGAATGTTGCAAGTACTCTTACGACGTCTGCACGGTTCCGTTTGTAGAAACTTAAAAATTAGTTCTCATAAGGATACGTTTCTAGTACGTACTAAGTATCGGATAAAAATTCCGGAAGAAACGTGTAGTTTCTTCGTTTTCAATACACTTGAAGTAAAAGCTATTCCTTTGACTTTCTTTATTCGCGACTTCCACATCTGTTTCAAACTTATTTACCTGTTCTTTCAATACTTTTCATTGCCAGGGCTGAATATGAATTGAAGTGGGAAGTCTCTCGTTCCCCTAGGGAACCTGCTTAGACTACAATTTGTGTATTGTCTAGACTTCTCAAACTTTACTGTTTCTTTACGGATATATTACAGAGCCTTTATTCGCGTAAAGCTGCTAATTGCGTTTCCAATGATAATACTGTTTGAAATTTATTATGTGAAAGCAACTTATTTGTAATTTACGACAGTTATTCAATATTTTCTCTTTGTTTAAATTTAACTCCTGCTTGTGTTCTTTTCGTGTTTTCAAAAGATCATCTTGCTGTAGATTTGAATGGATATAAATGAATATTCAGCAAAAATTACGTATTTCTAAAAACTTTAATTTTTCTATTATTTGATTGCACAAACCTTGTTATGGAAGGCCTTTCGCCGGAGGGAAGGACTACGGAAATTGTAGCAGGCGGATTCTCCGCTGCTATGGTCTGATTAAAATAAGTTGGTGATTGACAGTTCTACTTCTGAAGCTGTAGATTCATATGATATGAGTGTATGATTTGGTCACTTTAATAAGTATTTATTTCAAGTGTTTATTTTCGTGTCCCGAGAACACGTGCTCAGCGGTGCGCAAAGAGTCAACGTTGCTCCCTTCCATTCCCAACTGTCAATCACCAACTTATTTTAATCGGACCATAGATGAGTGCCAAAGTGAAGGGGTCCATTCTTGTAAACTTTCCCACAGCGGGAATGCCCGCGGGGGGGATGGCGCTTGTCGGCTAGGGGAATCCCCGTGAAGGGAAGAGGACAGAGCACGTTTTGCCATTAAAACTATAATCATGAGCTTTCTCAGTACATCTAAAACATTAACACGGAATCTCATACACGTTCAACGAACGTTTGTTTGGCGCCAAAAACATATGAAGTGAAATTACATTACAGCACATTTTCAATTTAATACGTACTTTCTTGCTTTATTTCTGACTTTTGGAAGTTTTGAAAATTCGGAAACTTCAGTGAAAATTAGACCTTCGCATTTTTTTCCATGGTAAAAATTAAAGAAAAATGTAGTGCCATTTTTGAGATTTTTTGTAAATTGCATTAACTTCAGGTAACCATTACGCGAAAATTACTCATTTAAAAAATGTACATGACTTCATTTAGAGTACTAATTTTTTGGATATTATATTTAAGCACATCTGTTATCAAAATGATATTTTACATTTTTTTAATTTTTGAAAATAGTGTCCGCCATAAATGGCACCAGCATCATCTATTAACCATCTTTTGCTGAATATGACAAAAATATTTGAAGTAAAAATTTGGAGCCAATTTTGAGAAAATAGATGTTTAAAAATTACCTAAATTTCATGAAAAATAGGGGAAAACTACACATATTTTGAAAAACGTGTACATGCCTTTTTCCGGATCTGTCTTTACAGAGGAAATTTCATTTTGAAACATCTGTATCCTCAAATTGTAATAGAAGAAACGCGCCGAAAAAGGTTAAACTTTTGAAATTTTCACAAATTAAGAGATTTCAACGAGGCTGACGTCTGGTCTAGAAAAGGAGATCCCAATGAAATGACGTAGAGGTTTTTATCGCTAATATCCGCGTAATTTGAATCAAATTATGTCAATTTACCGAAAATATATCAACAATATATATTCGAAAACTGTTCCAGATCTTTTGTCAGAGCTTCTCTAAGATTAGGAAACTCCGTTTACATGAAGAGGCACATGATGAGCAGAGTTTTAACGGCCTCGAAGTTTCCAATACATAGAACACTCGTCAATATGCTTTGACGTCTTTTGGACTGCGTACAAAGCTATCTAACCAACAAATCCACACTGAAGAGCAGTAATGACAGGGGCAAATAAATCGGAAATTGGGGTTTGGAAAACAAATAATGTCTACTTATGTGACTGCCGTATGCAAACTCAACGCCATAACCAAGGAGGCAGTGAAACATCTTAAAAACACGAATTTGGAAATGGAGATCAGCCGGATGTGAGGCGTAAAAACATTGGTTTTACTTGTAGTTACCGGAGCTCTGAGATTTGTTCCGCAACATTAATGTAAGTACTTGCCAAATCTCCCAGATCATTCAAAAGCCTGTGAAGAGCAATATATCGCGTTATTGAGCACAGCTAATATTTTCCGTCAAATAATAATTTTATTAATATTGATATTAATAATAATAATAATAATAGTAAATCGTCTCAGCATGTCCAATTCTATCCTCTGAGCTTGTCCAAGTAAATTGACAATATCGTCTCAGTTTCTCCAATTCTAGCAAAGACCGAGTACTTCAAAAGACACAACAGGGTGTGAAGTTACCTCCACTGTCAGATCTGTACCGCTATCTAAGTTCCAAACACATGCCCCAAGTGGTACGAACACTCACCAAAACCGGTGACATTTGTTGGACTCTATACAATATTATCCACATCCACAAATTCAAACGGACCCCACGATTGTGGCAAACAAACCGAATATTGTTATCCGGGATTTGGAGTAAAAATTGTGTCTACTTGTAGATATTGTTGTGCCTTTTGATCAAAATGTCGTAACCACTGAGACAGAGAAACGTCTTAAATACAAGAGTTTGGAAATCGAGATCAGCCGAATGTGGGGCGTAAAAGCACAGGTCGTCCTGATAGTTATCGGTGCTCTGGGATTTGTTCCGCAAAATGTATGTAAGAATTTGTCTAAACTTCCAGGTCATTCAAAAGACTGGGAAGTGCTGGAAATTGCTTTATTGGGAACAGCTCACATTTTGTGCGAAGTATTGTTGAGGCACCGACAGTCCGTAGATCTGCTCCTTATGTAGCTGGTTGCAACCTAGAGTAGATTTTATATTCATTCGAATAATAACATCTTTAGTCGTGATATAGAGTAATAATAATAATAATAATAATAATAATAATAATAATACTCCCTGGTAATTCAAAAGACTGAGAAGTGCAAGAAATTGCTTTATTTGGAACAGCCCACATTTTGCGTAAAGTATTGTAGAGGCACTGATAGTCACCGAATCTGCTCCTTAGGTAGCTGGTTGCAACCTAGAGTAGATTTCATATTCAGCCGACTGATAACATCTTTAGTCGTGATGTAATGGATAATAATAATAATAATAATAATAATAATAATAATAATAATAATAATAATAATATACAGACAAAATACGTAGAGAGGTATCAAACTAATTTACTTTTAAATTTGCTCAAGCTTTGAGGAAAAGATCAATGCTTGCCACAAGCAAACTGTTCCAGTCTCTAATAATTCGGCATGCAAGTGATAATTTTGCAGCGTTTGTTTTCTGCAATCTTAGGAAGTAAGTCCGCTCTCGCGACGTTTTCCTAACCTGCAATGACTTTCATTCCAAAATGGACAGACACAGCTTTACACATGTGACAGAGTTGCCCGCCCACATCACCTGCCTATATTTGAGTTGCTTCCATTCTCCTTGATTTTTTCGTGTAAATTTTGATGCTCTTCTCTGAACCCTTTCTAGTTTACCTTGCTGAGAAATTCTGTGCAGATCCCGGCGTATCGCGCCACATTCTAACATGGTTGTGCTAGTGATGAGATGTTTCATGTGGCAAGAAAATACGATCGTGTTCCAGTATCGTTTTGGCCTCCGAAGTAGATTCCCGTAGAAAGTATTCGGTGTAATTTTCCAATTTCTAGAACTTAGTGCGCATCTCTATGACTCGAAGCGTTGTTGTAGGCTTGGGAGGTCATTGATGTCTTTTGCAAACAGCGAGTGCACTACAATTCTTGCGGCTGGCCGCCTGGCGAGTGCATATCGGGTCCGATCGGAAGACCGCGCTCAATTCGAGTGTCGTCATTCCAATTCTGTCAATTAAAAAATTTTCTTTTTTCGTTCTTTGTTCACAAAAGAAGATTTTTTCGGTATTAGAAATATAGTCAGGGCTTCCACTCGCTTTAAGGACAATCTTTTGGACTTTACAGCAGAGGAAGGGGAATCATCAAGAAACTCCTGTGCAGTAACTACGCGTTTCTCAGTGAAATGTCATAAGAAACATTTGTTTCTTATGACATTTGTGTCTTGTGTCCTTTTTCATATATATCTTATAGAGGAGATTAGATATGTATTTTTTTGGATGAAATGACTCAGCCTGTATTCTAATTCTTAGGCTCTAATAGTTAACTTCTTCTGAATCTGCATGTCAGAATGTAAATATCACCAGAATTTTCCTACAACGAAATTTATTTAATTTTCCTTCTTCACGCACTGCTGAGTTGTTTTCCTGAGTATTTGCGACAGCTGCCCTGATGTGTATAATCATTTTGTTTCATTTTACACGGTTTTTCGATAATTTTGGTATTTAGCAAACACTCTGCTCTTTAAACTATTTATTTCCAAGCTCCTTGTTTCCGCCCAGAAGTGTAATCTGAGCCTCGTTGGAAAATAACATAGTTCTCGGGGATATAACCTGATAAATTGTCAAAACCCTATGACATTTGCATTGACTGTGAAGAGAATATAAACTATGTCAGTTTAATTGCTCAAGTCTTAAACAGAAAAGTATCTATGAAAATATGAAATAGTGAACAGGAAATAAAACTATTATTTGTACATTTCCCATTTATATCATTTGATAATTTTTTTATTGTTGCCGTTCCTGTTTATTCATTTCATATTGTCATTCCATCAATGTCA
This sequence comes from Acheta domesticus, assembly GCA_031308135.1. Classification (NCBI taxonomy): domain Eukaryota; kingdom Metazoa; phylum Arthropoda; class Insecta; order Orthoptera; family Gryllidae; genus Acheta; species Acheta domesticus. The sequence continues at coordinate 241,401,799 of JAHLJT010000631.1, forward strand.
CTATTCATCTTTCAAGAATATCGTTGACGGGAAGAAACGAATCTCCTTATTACTATGTATTGAAGTCTGTGATTGTAGATAAAACACTTTATTACAATGGATTTAAGTGGAACATAGGTGTTCAATATAATGAGGTATCACTCTATTAGTTTTCTTTTTTGTGGTTAAGTCAAATAATTATTACATGAAATCATGTAGAAAAACAGGTGAAAGAAAACATTTGCATGTTGTATTTTTAGTAAATTATTAATAGTACCTTTTTCAATAAACGATAAGTTTTTAAAAGCATAATAATACGATTTCAAATAACACATTCGGTATTTTTGGCAAATCTAAATCTTAGTAGTCGGGAGAGGCCATGGTTTCTATTCCATGGCTCCAGCAGGTCACGACTGTCATAAAATATTTCTTCTGGCAATTCATTGATATTTTTTATCCAATTTATGTTTTAAATTAATTGTTTCTAGATAATATTTTTTTCCTGTGTAATATTTATAGAAATATACGTATGTCTTCTACTGCGTGTTTTGAGAAAGTTCGGAACCTGAGTGATGGCCGAAGGTTCATCATCAAATGCTGTGATGTATTAATTTCAAATTTAACAGTGACGTTCATTGAAAGAAGACACCTTTATTAAACTAGTGCTTCAGAATGGCATAGACTTTCACGCACTACTTAGTTCTCTAATCCCTTTAGTTAGGGCTAGCTTTTCCGTTTTGCCAACCCTCTTACAACTGTTACCAATGGGCCCCTACATTTCATTCTTTTCATCTTTTCTCAGTGATTTGGTACCTTAATGACAGAAATTATATGTGACTGTAAGAATATCACAGAAGAAAAAAATCATGATTCTACAAGCAAATTTGCATTGAAAAATTATGCCATTTTCTTGAAAAAATGACGTTTGAGACTTTCTGATAATGCGCAATTTTGAGCTATTTTCCCCTGAAAAGTTTTAAATTTTTATGAATTTTCATCACACATAATTTAAAGCACTTGTACTTTCAAATGCAACAATGTATACAAATCGTCGTTAATGTATTAACAACGTGAGAGAGATATCAAAAATGCATTTGCTAAATTTTTGAAAAAAAACAAAACAATACCGCAAAATAGTGTTTATGTCATCTTATGAGTATTTAGTACATTTACTATTATCACTGCAAAAAAATTGTAAAAAGTTGGAGCCGTTTATGAGAAAATATTGTTTTTAATTTTTTTCGATATTTTTCTCATAATTCACTCAAAATCAAGCGAAAAGTAATAAAACTTGAATAAACCAATAAAAGACGCCGAGACACATCAAACTAATACGTTTATAAAAAAATTCAAGTTAAAAGTGAGAAACGAGCCTATGGCATATAGGCCCTATGCCTCCTTTATGAGTGTATACACTCCATTCTCACAAGAAATTTAAAGAAAAATTTCGGAGCAATTTTCCAGAATAATCTCCCGCCCCAGGTGCGCCCTCACCATTACGATTGCAGTGGCCCCTTTCACTCTCAGGCCACTCCAGGTGAGCATCCTCATCTTTTCGTACGCGATGGGACATTGGATTCCCACCCCGCCCCAGGCGTGTACAAACACCCTTGCGATCCCCATAGCATCTTTGACTACCACGCCTCTCCAGGCGGGCGTCTTCACCACTGAAATGGCGGTGGGGGCGTCCTCATCATTGCGATTCCTGTGGGACCTTTGTCTCCCGCGCTTTTCCGGGCGGGCGTCATCACCTTCGCGATCGCATTGGCACCATCCCCTCCCACTCGAGGTGAGCGTCCTCACCATCGCGATCCCGGTGGCACCTTTGTCTCCCTCCGTCCTTTGCCCCGGCGGCCGTTCTCGCCGTTGTGATCTCCGTTGCAATTTTGATACTCAGCTCGTCCCAGGCGGGCGACTTCAGCGTTGCGATCGCATTCAACCCTTCGACTCCAACTGCCTCTCCAGGGTCATTGCTGTCCTCACCATTGTTGTCGCGGTGGCACTTTTGACTCCCACCCCGCGCCCTCACACCGTTGCGATCTCCGTGGCACATTTAACTCCCACGTCTCTCCGCGCGGCCGTCCTGACCATTGCGATACGTGTGGCACCTTTGACTCTCACGTCTCTCCACCGGGAGGGATGGCTCAGTGCATCAACCAATGTCACTGCAGTCCCTCTAACCGGGAGGTCCTCTCCCGACGGCGGCAGGATTTTCGGCACTAGTTTGTCAGTTCAGTAGTTCACTCGTTGTCTGGAGGAGAATTCTAGCGGTCGGCTGCTCTGATCGGTAGTTTTCCGTGGTTTCTTCGATCAACACCAAGCGAATTCCAGAGCAGTACCCTAACAAATGGGCCACGGACCGCGCGCGATCTTTCCTTCCTCTTCCATGTCCTATCCTCTCCTCTTATACACACTTACACTAACATGCACTACACTACCACACATGCCGAGAGACCTGTGAGCTTAGAGCTTGTCCCGACTGGGGCGGTGCCCCGCTGGTGGGAGATACCTGGTTGAGGGGAAACCCCGCTAGTCGGCAGTAGATCGGCGCCAGATCTCGCCATCCAGCGGGGAAAAGATCATCGCCACCTCCCGAGGAAGAAACACGCACTACCCTTACGGGACTAATGACCTAAGTAGTTGACGCGCCTGGAAACACGAATCAATCAATGAACGTCTCTCCAAGCGGGCGTCCTCCCCATTGCGATCGGGGTGGCACCTTCAACTCCCACTCCGCTCCGGGCTGGAATCCTCATCCTTGCGGTCGCAGTGGGACATTTGACTTCACGTCCTCTCTGGTGAACGCGATATTGATACGTAATATCTTCATCATTTGTTGCTTCTACCTTATCATTGGCAACCAATTGATTTTCTGAAAATAATTTACGTTTTTTCCGTACCCATACATTTACAAATTTTCTGCCAATTTTCTACCAAAATTTCTGCAAATCTGGAGCACCTGTAAAATATATGTTAAATAAAGTTAGGGTCAAGCAGCAGCCTTCCTTTAGATCTTTGATAATTTCAAATTGCTGAGATCTTTGTACAACCATTTTGATTATACAGTTACTGTTCTTATAGATGTTTTGTATTTTCACACATGTTTCTATTTATCTTACTTGTGTTGAGTACATGAATGAGCTGACAAAGAGATACATTATCGTAGACTTTCTCTACATCAATGACTATTGGGTTTCTAAATTTCTCTCTAATCTTCTTTTGATTAGTTGTCTTAGTGAGAATGTGATATCTACACATGTATTTCCAGTTCTAAATCCGCTTTGTTCTTCAAAGTTCAACATTTCCTTCTCTATTCTATTTTTCTAGAATACAACCACCAACCACATATTTTTCTAGGCCATACAACCAGCTCAATGATGTTTTTGTACTAATTCCCCTATAATTATTACAATAACACTATGTGAATCTTAAACATTGCAAAATAAAATAATTAAATTACGGAATCTTGCCCTCAAGTGCTAGTGGGTAGTTTTGTTGTTTGAAGTTTAAATAAAGAATAAAGTGCGTTTATACTTTCGAGACTTTTGTGATCAGGGCACCCAAGAAACGTAAGAAACATTGTTTAAAAATGTTTAATTCTAAAGCTATTTTACCTTCATTGAATAATCAATGAAGGTAAAATAAAAATGTATTACTAAAATTAAAACAAATTCAGTTATCTGCAACTTCCACTATAATGATTTAGATTTAAATTTAAGAAATAAGGTGCTACAAGGGAAAGTTTTTCAAAAAACAGGCAAGAAAGTTTTTTCGTAAATTATTGGTTTTTGCGAGCAAATAACTCGAAGGCAATTGGAAATGAAACACAAATGACTACAAACATTCTTAAATGAAATTCCTTCAGCCTTTTTACTTTTCTAACTTTTTCCTACGATGCATCAGTTTCCAGATAAAGTTAAGCGATAAAACACATTAACTCTGTGAAGAAGTGAGATTGTTAATCTCAACATTAGTTCCCTTACCTATTCTGTGAACATGGTGCGAGCAGAGCATGTGTTTGGTCTCTATTTGTCGTTGTGCCACTTCTGGATATGTAGTTAACCTACGGGGGTGCATGAAACAGGTTTAAGACGAAATATGTAGAAATTTGAAAAGTGTGCTACGAGTAAATCAGCGTGAGAAATGCAATCCGCATTATCATCGAGCATAACTATCGTGGAAACGAAGGGTCTTAGGCATTAAAACCTTTTTTTAGAGCTGAGGTTATGTTTTAGGTCATAATAAAAGGAGATCTTAATGGGTTTATTATGGTTTCGGAATTTTACCGCTTCTGGGTGCTCCCACTTCGTTCCATGGAGAGGCAACAACTCGGAGAACATCCATGTCTGCAGAAAATTGAGTTGATTTGATATTCTTAGCAACTCTATCATAGACATCGAAGTCTCTCAGTTTGTTAATACGCCTTTAGAAATATGAGGGGCAGAAACATGAAAAGTGACAACGAATCTCTCGCTTTTCGTAAATGTTAATAATAATCTCGATTTCGGTTGATACATGTCTCATCTTATTACTGCCCCAAACTCTTTATAAATATGAACAAGAGTAATATCACACTTCAATAGTAACACACTTGCACCTAAGATATTAACCTTTACGCGGGGTTTTGGTGTGGCTTATCTTGTTTCAGCCCCAAGTCCTCATCATATTATTGCAGAATGTTTAGCCACAGAACCGGACTTTTTCATGCAATGCCCAATCCAGGATCTAGTCCTTCAAATCCGCGTTCCAGAATGACATTGAATTCACTGAAAAAATATTTATACAAACTGTGGAAAGGTCGAACGTGTCCAATTACTCGTAGCATTACGGGTATATAATAGAGTACATTTAATGCATTGATTGTTCCTGGAAATGTTCCTCAATTTTACATCTAATATTACTCTCGAGCTCGTGACAAGTTAAGTAAGGACTAATTGGGAGAACAGAAAATGTTCTGCGGTCGCCTATGTCAAATTTATTGAGATAATAAAATTTGAGTAATGCTCGTAAATGGTTTTCTTAAGATAATTACTCCTTTCAACAATTCGCGGTTCGAGCTGGTTCTTGTGATTTGTCTCAATTTTCATTAAAATGTATAGTAGAAGTACACATTAGTAAGTATATGTAAACTTTGGAAATTTAAGAACTAGGATGTAAATCTCTTTCTTTTGAGTTCTAATAATTTTCTGATATTTTTTTTTTCAATATTTTGTTGAAGTTCAGAGAAGTAAAATTTGTGAACCTCATTGTAAAAGCTACGGCAATAATTAGCACTACTGAAAACGCTTGTGGTTGTGCCGCAAAGAATTTTCATTCTTTTTTCTTGACTACGTTCTTAACCGACTTGAAGGCGTTTCAAAAATCGTGTTTGAATTGAGTAATTACGATTTGGTTCTTTTCGCCTTTCTTTGTAGACAACTAAGACAATGGAGAACTAGTACTTGCGAGAGAGACATTTGTCCTGCTGCATTTACTGTTTTCGCTAACAGGTGATTCAGAAAACTACAGTTTACTTTTATTTTGTGCTTAACCTCATCACCATGTAAGGCATTCTCAATTGCCAACTGCGCGACTTTCACATAGCAACGATTTTAGAATGCTGCATTACTTCAGATGAAAGGTTTCGCATGAACTCAGGAAAAACAGGAGCATTGTCGTACTACTTTCTTAGAACACCGAGTTTCATGTTTAAATTCCTTTCGCAAACACTTGTCGCATTTCTACATTGGAAATGAGTTTTAGAACAAGATGACTAACCTCCCGATTACGAATGTTCCAATGAAATATTAAAATTAATTTTATATGCGTTTGCGATGCTTGCCAGGTTTCTTTCAGTACAAACGTTGATAATGGCGAAACAATTTTACGAATATTTAAAATAAGCTAACCACCTGTCATATTACACACAAATGTGATTTTTCCCTACAACATTGGGCGTTGCATTAAAAACTTGGTCAAAAATCATTTTTATGGAATGCGTTTACTCGTTTAGTAAAATATTGAGACCAACTGTCAAAATAAGAATCACCTCATTGTGAATTATTTTATATTGATGTATTGATTGAAATATCCTCAGTTAGATTCCAAACATTAAAAGAAATATGTAGATCCTCGCAACACTGTTTTTCAACGGAATTGGATGGTTTCGGTCATGTAGTTATTGTACTATGCAATTTTACTTCTTTATTATTTGTAACTTATGAAATAATTACTATTTTAACATTGTGACACTCTCCTCATATGGAGTATCTATATTTTATTCGTGCCCGTTTGCTCTCCAATCTAAAGCGTAATTGTAATTTAATTTCGTTAATATAATCTGACTGACGATGATGAACAGTAGCGCAATCCAGTCGAACAAATCACTAAGTTCCTTTAGATTATAAACGACAATGAATTTGTGACCTTCAGAACTTGCTGCACCGCATCAGTTTTCGTGTGCATGAAGAAAAAAAGAACAACGAATGGAAAGGTATAATGAATTCAGGGACATATTTCTTACACAAAGCAAGAAATAGTATCTGATATGCTTTTTGAAGGATGGAGATGGCCTAAGGCCGTATTACTGCTGGTCAAAGAAATTTGAAAGCCAGTAGTGAAGACATATCCGAATGTGATCGTTTTTATTAAGTTTGCTTAATGAACATCTTAGATGAAAGAGAAGTCAATACATTGTAGTCCCAATTTACTTAGACACCAATTTAGGAAAGGAGCCGAATGAGTCCCACCCATTACTGATCGACTCCTCATTAAATAGAAATCGTTTACAATGCAACGAACCGGTAATGAGACTGCGCTCTTTCGTGTAAATTGCCTTCCGTGATTGAGAGGCAGTTCTTACAGGCACTCGCCTGTCGTAAGAAACATTAAGAGCATATGATGTAATTTTGACATTTTCATATACAAAGATGTAAAAATTACTGCATGAGCGAGTAGCTTTCCCACTACAGATTTGTTTCGAAATATTGTTACTTTTAGTAACTACCGCAACATTATTTCTTTACCTCGGCTGAAGAAGTGCGAAGGAAATGTATTGGATTCGGTAAAAAATTGTCCGAATGAAGTTTTTGAGCTCTAAGTTAAAAAACACGTAAGGTATAAGGTTGAGTGGTTGCATTTTCAAAGATGTTTAATATTGGTGAAGACGGTATCAACGTAGTTTTGCACCAAAAGAAGTCACATTAGCGTAAAGTTCGAGAGCCACGACAATGGGCTGTTAAATTCTTCAGTTCACTTATGTAGCGATGGCAGTAGAATAGGCCATTAGGTCTGTCCTACAGTCATTGCTATCCCTTCCATCAATAGCCAGTGAATGACTCAAGCGCAATCAGGAAAGATTGGAAAAATAAATGCTAACTTTTAAATAAAAAATATCCAAAATAATTAAGTAATTCACCTGTATCTTATCAATAACCTGCGGATTTCTGCCTATTTGCTTATTTTTATCCTTCAATTAAAAACGCAGTATTTTAGGCTACTTATTCATTTTGAATCATTAGGTGCATTATAATAAAATACTACTAATGCCTCAATGAATAAGTAACCTAAAATACTGCATTTTTAAATGAAGGATAAAAATAGGCAAATAGGCAGAAATCCGCAGCTTACTTATCAATGTTATTGAATACCAAGACTAAGTCACTGAATATCGCATTGTTACTGACGTTTGTGGAAACTTTGAAATAGTGAGGATCTAAATTGTTACATTTCCTCTAATTTATTACAATATCCAAATTCTGTAATTCATAACAATAAGTTAAAGGCAAGTTTCAGTTTTCTACTCGACTCCATTTTTAGTTTGACTTCAAAATTATTTAACTGCCATCTGATGCAATGCGTCAAAGTTCTTAAAGTGAGTTTCATTAAAGAAAACGTGGATAATTATGTGTTCAGTGTACGTAAGAAGATGTTGAAATGTATATAAGCAAATGCAATAACTCACACAAAATCCACCAAATCTCTGCCAACAAAATGAAGCGTTTAGTAACTTGGAAGTTTGGTTGGACAGATTGAATTGCGATCAGAGGCATGGATATTACCAACTAAGAATGCAACCAAAATGTATGTGCCAAAAGAGTTATTTTAATACTAGATAAAAATAGGATTATAAAATGTGGGAAACAAACACAAAAATATAGGGGAGAAGGAATTATTTGAACATTTTATACGTAATCAAATAAAAACATTACAATGATTTGGCCGAGTTGAGTCAAAGAACAAAGTTAACTTAGGAAAATAACGAGATAAATGCTAACAAAAAGAAGAAAATGAGATGACATAAAAAAGAGATGTTTGGAAGGGATGGAAACTACAGTGAGAACCAGAAAAGACGACTCAATTAACCGGAAGGGAGAGAATGACAGACATACAGAATAAAGACACTGCAGACCAGTGACAGTCGCCATGAAAGAATTGAAGGCAGCTTGTTCTCCACGCAAGGTCTTTGAATTATTCACGGATGGATGTGCAATATGTACTGCGAAAGGATAGACTGTCACATATACATCGCGTATTCCGCACCAGAAGTAAAATCGACGCCCTACCGACGCAGATATTGTTCTCCGCTCTGATGTGGGAGAGAACGGAAAGTGCATGTGTCGTGATTGCTTTATAGACAGGGAAAGCAAGGTTGCGGAGAAACACTTGAAATTACTGCTTCTGACGTAAACAGCCATTGCGTTATGAGTTTATGCTCAACGTGCATAAACGGCCTGGAAGTCAGTCAGGGTCAAGGAAGTGGTTCTTGTTCATGCTATTTCTGCACCTGCGGACTTTGGACGATGTAATACAAGATTTTGAATTATCCTGCAATTTCAGTTCATTTATCTCAGGCGTTCTGTTTTCGTATTCATCTATCTAGTGAATAAATATTTCCACATATACATATAGTTCTTTCTTTCTAGTATACGTAGGTATAGGTGGAATAATATTCGTAGTAAAGATAAAGCTGTATGTTGCTGCGGAAAATAGTTTTCGAGGAAATACACGTTTTGGGTGGGGAGTCCCCTTCCGTCTGTCCGTCAGTGAACAGCACTAATACCTAAACCGTTTGTAGGATGTTTTTCCAAAGAGAATACGCCCAGATCGATCTGGCCCGATTTGAAGCTAGACCATTTTCAAAACCAATCTTTAAATTTTTTTATGTAGTTTACATGAAGCCCCTAAGATATTTTCAAATTTTTCTTAAAAATTCCTCCAATTTTTTTCTTTAAATTTCTTGTACAAATGTATTGAAATACATTCATAAAGATAACTTAGGCCCAATTTTCATCCCTAACGGTATATTTTTGAAAATAACACGAGTTGGAATCTTTCGGCGTCTTCCTAAAATTTCAATATTGAAGATAGCTATTTTTTTTTCAAATGAAATGTGTTGTCCACAATAATTCCTTTCATTAAACTCATTAATTTTTTTGAACATTTTGGTCGTTTTCCCGTATTTTAGAATGAACTTTGGGCAATATTAAAAATAAGATTTTCTCAAAAATGGCTCCAAATTTTTGTTTGAACATTCACAGGAGTATGCTAAATGCACAAAAAACACGACATAAATCCCATTTTTATGTATTCTTTTGCTGTTTTTTTTAAATTACATATTTTTAAAATATGTTTCACGTCGTTATTGTTTATATTAATGGCATTTTTGTACATTATTGCATTTGTGAGTAGAAATGCTTCAAATGATTTTCAACGACGTTTCTTGAAAACTGAAACGTTTTATGTAAATAAAAGATCAAAATAGAGCATTTTGACCAGATTTCACCTTTCCATAATCTTTTTAAAGTCGTATATCAATTCGATTATTAGTAGCAGGGGCGGATCCAGAGACAAATTTTGAAAAAGGGAAATTCAAAATGTTTTGGTAGAATGTGTCATATTACAGATTTTGTAAAATGTCGCAGGTTACACTCAGCTCATGCTGCGACACGATTTTATTCGTTTTAATGATTATCCTAAAATATTTTTGCTTGAAATTTTCGTGGCAAGTTAAAATTAAGTTACTGGAAAATGTTAGGGGAGAAATTTCCTTCATTTCCCTCCCAGTGGATCGGCACCTTGTAATCCGAAAATAAGACTAAACGTGAATAATGTCTTTTAGACGCCAGACGCCGCTGGGAAGATGAGGCAAAACCGAAACCATAGCCTAGACTGAAGAGATAAGAGAAAAAAGGTGTACGAGAAAATTTGTGGTATTTTGTATCACTGCTTTCTGGTATATGTTCGAATATACGGAGTAAATACCCTGTATAAGCGACAGTTATGTAATGCAGTGGAAAATCAATACCGAGATTTTAAGGAAAGTAAACGGTTTCTGGTCGGTCTGATGCCAAAAAAAGTGCTTTCTCAAAACGTCCGTACGATGTAAAAGTCGTAATTTACGAGTCGTATACACATATATCATGTCAAAGTCAGTGATAAATTACAACTTTCATAGCTTTCAAATCCGCACTTTTGAAGGGATCTATGCCAACTGATATGTTGCCGAAGCCCGAGAATAATGACGAAGAAATTCTGTATCGATCGGAATCAGTATTGGTATGCTCAGTTTTGCAGGTCATTTACTCGTGGATATTCTCTTGAGACAAAAGTGGTAGGGGCGGTTCGCGTGCATATGCGAGTCGATTTCGCCCGTGATTCCATTTGGCACGAAGAGGCCCGCGGAATTTACGACTGTTGGCGGCCCAATGTCCCTCAGCGGCCGTCGGCTGCCAGCGCCCGAGCGCACGGCCCCGACGCACAGCCTCGGCGCGGCGCGGGAGACAGCCGCGCCAATGAACGAACTTCTGCACTCCCTTATCACCTCCATCCCCTGCGCAAACCACCGCCAAATTGGCAACGTGCGCACACGCGCCTGCTCTTCGGCTCAGGGCTGCCAACGCGGCCGTTTAATCTCGCCTGTAATCAATATGCGCGGCATTTGAGTTAATGAGCCGGTACGAAAAGTTGGTACCACTCGGAGTGAATACGCGCAGCCGCGATGGCGGCGGTGGAGCGTGCGGGGGGCGGGGTTGGGGGTGGGGCGGGGGGCTGTGGGCGGTGGGACGGCGCTGCCATTAATTAGGGCAACTTTGTTAACGAGTTCGCTTACCTGCCCGCGCATTACTCGGCGGGGACCCGTCCATTTTTGTCCGCTTCCATTAAGGCGCGTGGGGCGAGCGGAGGGCGAGCGGAGGGCGAGCGGAGGGCGAGCGGAGGGCGAGCGGAGGGCGAGCGGAGGGCGAGCGGAGGGCGAGCGGAGGCGAGCGGAGGGCGAGCGGAGGGCGAGCGGAGGGCGAGCGGAGGGCGAGCGGAGGGCGAGCGGAGGGCGAGCGGAGGGCGAGCGGAGGGCGAGCGGAGGGCGAGCGGAGAGCGAGCGGAGGGCGAGCGGAGAGCGAGCGGAGGGCGAGCGGAGAGCGAGCGGAGAGCGAGCGGAGGGCGAGCAGAGGGCGAGCGGAGGGCGAGCGGAGTTCATTCTCGATCCATTTCATTCTCATGGAAACATGACAAATCAACCATATGATGCAGTTATAATATACGGTCAAACTTTTATAAAATCTCGAGCACTGTCTTGCTTAGTTTCAATTGTTACCGAAGTTCTGAAGATGGAGGCAATCAACCTCTGAAACTTAAAATAAAAGACTTGTTGAAGTGTAGTTAGTGTTGTGTTTATTTGGTACGTGAAGTTGAATTTATACTGCATGGTTATTGTCGAATGCTATGGACCTATCGTGGTGTAGAACAGACATTGAGAATTCAAAAGACTATTTGTGCCATAAAGAATACATGATATATTTAACATTTCCTCTTATAAAAGATACCGAGTTTCCGACTTCAGAATCAGCAGGCGTACTTCAAACTCGCAGCATATGTGTGCTTTTCACCATCTCGTACAAAACGGAGAAACAGCGCCACCTAGGCTCGAAGGAGGTTCCAGAGGGAGTACTAATTACGTTTCTTTAGCCGTAGCTACAAAATGAGAGTTACTTGGATATTTTATTACTTTTATTACACTTTTGAAGGTTTACGTTCTTTTGAACGGCCTTGCATAGTATTGCCAGGCAGAATATGGGAGACTTTCGAATCTATATAAAATTAAGTGGACCATTTTAATCGCATGAGTCCGCTTCTTTTGTTTGTAAATAAATGCCCAGAAATGTTAGAATGTTGACTCACGCCCGGGATGTTCGTCGTTGGGTTCCAGTAGGAAACTTTTCTCACTCGTAAGACAATAATTTACAAAGTACGGAATGTTCACATGGGCCCAACTAGTATTTTTAATGGTATGCTGGTTCTTCGAGCTAATCATTTTAGTTTATAATTCCATCTTAAATTACGCTCTAGCTTTCTAGTTGGGTGTATTTTCTTGTGATGTATCATCTAATTGGTTATTACTCCTACATAATTTCTTCCCGAAGCTAAGGCAAATAACTTAAGTGTAAGTTTACGTGTTGACAAATACCCAGTGAATATTTATTACTACCGCAATGAAGAGTAAAAATAAATGTGGTCTCAGAATTTCTGTGAGCATGGCTATTTTGTAAGCTTCTTACTTGAATTTATATTCGCCCTTTCCGATTCAAAAATAAATTAGCGAAAATGTAAAAAATGTTTTACTGAAAGCTGATACTTGCTTTCTTCCGAAAATTATGCAAATAGATAACAACTTATCCTTGCTTAAATTATAGCCACTCTCGAAATTTTTCTGTGAGTCAACGGTTTTTCCACTACTCTCTTTGCAGTGCCCATAATTTCATGTCACTTAACATACAAGAACAAAAGATAGAAGTATGGCACCCTTATTATTTCCATCTTCAGTGACAAGTCCAAAACATACAGACCTTGCGAATATAATCGAAATGGACGCAATCCTTGCCATCGCTACTTATTAATATGTCGTAAGTCTTGCCATGTATCATGTCTGAAGTATTATTCCCTCTCGTATTCTCTCTCCACAGCAGCGCTCTAGTCGATAAGTCTATAAACACTGTCCATAGGTTACTTCACTGAGTCGTCACCAACCAAACCGTCATTCTATTTCATCCAAAACTCTTCGTGACACTTCGACGCCACATGTGTGTAACGTGCAACCCCTTTGAACTTGGCTGTCAGCGCCGCTGCCATGTTGTGAAGTCACGGTGTAAATTGCGGTCGAGCGTCTTTGCCTTATGGATTCTCTTTGTGCGCTCCTGCGCGGCGGTGGCGGTGGCGAGATGAGGCATCGGCCTGTCGCGCCCGCCCGCCCGCCCGCCCGCCCGCCCGCTTACGCGAGATCCGGCCGTTAACACCGCGTGTACGCCGCGTTAGATCGTTCGCGGGGAATATATTGCCGAGTATCTGTGTGCCGCACGCGGCGTGGCGCGGCGCGGCGCGGCGCGAAGGTAGATTTACGCGTATTGCTATGGAAGTCTCCCCCCACCCCCGCCCCCGCCCCTTCCTGCCCCCGCAGCGCGCGATGAAGTTCTTTTTTCTTTGGAGGGTCCCCCGGTGGGAGGGCCCCGGCAGAGCACGTCAGCGAGGGGTCGTACCCTTGGCCGCGCATCTCGTACCGGTTCCCAGATTCAGTTCATCTGGATTAGACTGCGTCTTTGTTGGTTTTATTCAAAGTTAATGCCTCTAATAGAGCGGCAGTATCAGAAAAAGTAACCAATGAATGCCGAAGTGCATAGTAGTTAAAATTTTAGAAGTGTATTTGAATTATGAATACTGGATTTAAAATGTTGAGAGTGAGAAATGCAAAATTAAAAATAGTATAAATATGGCAACTTACGTTTTTCTGGAAATAGCTTGAAATACATGTTTCAATTTTATAAAATTAAGTTTAATTATCGTCAATCTGCTCAATCAAATCGTAACAATTCATGTGATGGCTGAAAGCGAGTTGAGCAATTTACACCGTTTCGACATTGTAGGTGCATTCAGACTATCAAAAAGTGTCTTTTTGTAGAATTCTGCCGGAATATCCTGAAGGGTGAATGCAAAGAATAGTACCAATCGTCTTTTCTTCCCATCAGAAACTGCATTAGCCTCTGACAATGCCTAATGCGCATCGCTTAAAAGCCCCCAAATCATGATTTTTTCCAGAAATATCTTAGATGGATACAGATAAATCGATCATTTCTTCAACAGGAAACCGACAAATTATATGTTTGCTTCGATTGGTGGAACAGAAGGGGCCTAACCGACAGTGATGGACGGACGGATAGACAGATAGGTGGGCGTGGGTTACAAGATTACTAAATAGAGAATAGCGGACTGACAATTATCGAACACTCATTCGCACAATACTTTCTATATTTTTTTCTGAACAATAATGTGACGATAATTATGCACATTAAACAATTACCGGTTGTAGTTAACGTAACCTCTTGAAGTACTAGAAAAATGAAGGAACTTGCAAGTATATAATTTTGTTTGGTAATATATTTGTGAGATACTGCGCCCAGCAATTCTTTGTTGTTAACTCCATCTTAAATATTAAAAATGTTTCTTTAATAGTTTTCACTAATTTAGTGTGAAAAAGTACAGATGTTTTTAAAAAATCACATCATCCATTCTTGATTATAAATTATATATATTTTTTAAAGATATTCAATATCATGTCAATCATTGAAACTGAAAGAGAAAATTTTAGTTACTTATCTTTTAGATGTTTAAAAACTGTGATATTCCCGTGATTGTTACACAAGCGGGCCACAGGCTACACGCAATCTTTCCTGTTCCTTGTCCTATCCTCACCCCTACTTTCTCACACTTACACTTACAAGCACTACACTGCCACACTTACCGGGAGACCAGTCGGGAGCTTCGAGGTTGTCCCGACTGCGGTAGTGGCCTGCTGGTAGGAGATACCTGGTTGGGAGAAACCCACAAGACGGCGTGTAGGTGGGAGCCGGATATTACCATTCGCCAGGGGTAGAACATCGCCACCTCACGAGGAGAAAAAACATACAATACACTTACGGGATTAATGACCTTAGGAGTTGACGCTTTCGGAATCACTTTCAATCAGTCATTAAGATCGTTGTACTGTGGCAATTGCCGAATCCGCGGGTGGATTGCGGGGTGGGGTGGGGGGGAATCGCGGCGGAGGAGGCTCGAGGGCGCGGGTGGGTGGGTGCGTATTGATCGCGGGGAGGGGAGGGGAGGGGAGCGGGACGCCGCGAGGGAGGGCGCGGATCGATGGCGGAGGCCGAATCCACCCCTGCGCCGCCCCCCGCCCCGCCCCCCCTGGCCCCTTCGTCCCCGCCTAGGCTCTCTCCTTCCAGAGCTCAGACTTGGGCCGCACCGTTCTCTCCTTGCGAGTATTTTGCAGAAAAACGCCACATTTAGTTCATTTAGTTCGAAACTTCGTCGTAGAAACGCGTGTTTCAAGTCATGAAATGAAATTCGATGATATTCAACCAATAATTAATTAAACCGAAATCAAATCATTTACGCTGTTCCTATTGGAAATTAATATATTCTTATATTAATACTTACAAATTTGAATATTTGAAAGTTCGATTCTTGGCCGGGGAAAAATTATAACTGTGAGTATTCCTTACAAATTTCCCAGTATCTATTGCTGTGTGACGATGAGAAAAACCATTCTAAGATTAAAAAGACCAGAATATACAGTGAAAAGAATTCTTCGTGCTAACCACACGAACCCCTTATTCCATGGCATAGAGGCTGGATCACTGCTGGTCGGCCATGGCCCATAGCGATTTGTCAAGCCATAGAACAGGACAGTTATTGGACGGAGAGAATCATATCTAAAATTTAACGTACTTAATATGTTAAAAATATGTTCTGTAAAAGTGTAAGATTGGTAGTTTTCCTCATTCTCACCTACGATTATCTACGAGGGAAATCTTGACACCTCACAAGAAAAAACTCGTAGCCTATTGCAAACCATTTCTCGTATTAGATAAATTTATTTCTCACAAACATGACAGTGGTCAAATCAAATGAACCGAATAAATACATGAACTAAATATTATTAACAAGTTGATTCCACTCGCGACGTGAAGTGCTTCGAAGAGGGAAAATGTCACCTAGTCGGATGTACGCGTTACCTCGATCAGCTACTGTCAGAAGTAAAATCAAATTTTAGTTTTGAGTATTCGGAACCATTTAAAGCTCATTTTGAATGGTTTCATTTAACATTTTCACGGGACCAAAATGTAAGTGGGTACACGTTGCTTCATAAATTGTCACAGCCTGAGAGTGAAGACGTGTACATTTGCGGGATAAGCCGTGTCTCGGAGAAGTAAGAAGATAACACGAAAGGTGCTTAGCGAAGAGAAACACGCGTGAAAAGTGTGTGAGTACCTCGGGTTTCTGGCAGCCAACTAATTTAGTCATTAGTTCCGTGTGTAGTAGCGCCGCAGTGCCAGTGTGTAGTGCATGATGTAGTCACGAGGTGGCTGTGTCCCTCCCCTGCAGCAACACGAGATCCGGCGCCGACCTACACATGGGCTAGGAGCGTTTTCCCGCCTCCTGGTTCTTCTGCCCATAGGGGCACGGCCCCAGTCCGGAAAAACTGTAAGCTCCCGACTAGTCTCCCGATGTGTGTGGTAGTACACAGTATCTGTGTGTGTAAGGGGTGATGATAGGTCAAGGAAGAGGAAGGGAAGATCGCGCGTGATCCATAACTCGTCTTTTACGTTAATGTTCCGACATTCACCTAGTATTGATCGGAGAAAGCAGGGAAATCACTGCTCAGAATAGCCGGGCGCTAGTATTCTCCTGTACGCAGTGATTGAATTCGATCTACCTACGGACTCGTAGTTAGTGTGTAAAATACGCCACCGCTCAAAGGGCAGCGTACTAGCTTCCCACGGTTCGATTCCCGATCGGGGCAAAAACAGAGTTGTAACTTTCCGTTAAAGTAGTGTCAGTTTCTGTAGCTGTGTGACGAAGAAAAGCTCAGGCAGGCGGAGTTTGTTGGTTATGGTGAAGGGAATACGTTATGTTCGCCCCATGTGTCTCTTACCCTTCAAGCGTGGAAAAGAACTAGGCCCGGACATAAGGGATATCCGTCAAAGTCGGACAAGCGACCCACAATGCCATCATAAGGAGTCGAAGGAGTTGTGGCGGCGATGATGCAACGGTTAGTGTATCGGACTGGTACCGAAGTTCGCGGGTTCAAACCCGATCGAAGCCATGAATTTTTAGGAGCGAAAAAAATCCCTCGTACGCCTTCCTTCTAAGGGGAAGTAAAGCCGGCTGTAGTAGATTTACTGCATGTAAAAGACCCTCAAGCCTACATGACGCCTCTGAGCTAAATTCAAATCGCCTGTTTCGTCGTCCATGGAATACCTTCTTTCTCCGCTAGTTGGTGAAAGGAGCTTAGCGAAATTTGCGTGGTCAGACGGAAGAGCAGGCCTCATGCCCTGAGTCTCGCCACGTAAAATAAGGCAATTCAATTCAATTCAGTTCAATTCAACCCCGGGCCCTCCCGCCCGGGGCCGCTGCAGGAGCAGCAGCGGCGGCTGCGGTCAGCGAGCCACCTCGGCTGGAGGCATCCGTCAATGGCCTGTGTGGGTGGTGCGGAGGGGGGTGGAGGGGGGCGTGGCGACAGCGCGTAATGCCGCCCTCGCGTGCGGGGACGCGCCGACGCCGACGCCTCCTCGCGGATGACCGGTAGCTCACCCCCCCTTCGCCACGCCTTCCCGTGAGGAGAGATGCACGTTTTTATGCGGCGTCGGACGGGGCGGGCTGCGCACGGAAAGAAAGCGGGCGTGGGGTAGGTCGCGGCTCTGTCGTATCGGAAAACTATTCCATTGATGGAGGAATTCCTGCGCGGTTGTCACACGAAAAGTTGCCGCGCACGAAGCGACGTAAGGATGTCCGTGAGTGTTTCGGACACGACTTTTCAACAACCGATAGTTGACTTCTTGCGTTTCGTGCAACGATGTATTTTATAAACATACTCACATTATTAAAGAATATTGCTACTATTAATAAGAGTTTTAATTGATTTTAAAATAATTATATCTAAGAATGTTGGTTATCCAGTCACTGAATGCTTTTGATTCCAGATATAAATTGTTCGGGGTAAATTTTAGGCAATCTTTACTTCATTACGTAAGAATTATAAGTTACCTCGTTCGTCTCAAATAATATACCAATAATGTACGCTCATTTTCTCGGGCTTCCGCAGAAAATTACTTGTTCTGCAATTTGGCCTATTTGAATTTCGAATTCTGTTTAGATGGCGTTTTTTATGCCATTCGCATTTCTTACTCATTCCTAATAGTACCTATTTTAAAGACGTGTTGTTAAATGGGAGAATTCTTTTGAATTTCGGTTTCACTGATTTCTCATGGGATGATTTGCTAGTGAAATGATTTAGGATGCCATTCATTTGGCTATATAAAACGTTCAGTCATATATCATTGAGATCCTTGACCTCCTTTCCGCAAAATATGAATTTATTAATATCTTCTAATACATCGAGACGTGTATGTGTTGG
Organism: Acheta domesticus; assembly: GCA_031308135.1. NCBI lineage: Eukaryota > Metazoa > Arthropoda > Insecta > Orthoptera > Gryllidae > Acheta > Acheta domesticus. The sequence goes on from JAHLJT010000631.1 coordinate 241,420,217, forward strand.
AATAGATCTACACATAAATAATTCAAACGGTGAACGGTTGTAATTGGAAACTCGCGATGTAAGGCAATATGGATGCATATTTTTCGGCTCGTGTAACCCGGAGGTAGGGTACGGCGACTATACGACTCCCATAAACAAACCGCATAATACGAGAATTTGACGAATATGCTTCAGGAGGCCAGGAGTCAAGAGATAAGGGCCGGTAGAGCTGTATTTCTTTAACGCTGCACACACCGTAGCATTGTAACACTCGTCTTTTCCTCTTTACACCGGGGTACCCGATGTTCATTTGGTGTTATTACACTTTCATTTGAATAAAATACCCATTTTATTGCTCGAATAATTCATACTCCACAATATGAATTATTTAAAATTCAGATGGGAAACATTCCTGACCTGTTTAACATTCTCCGGCCCCGAGGCATAGACAATGCTTGTGTCGTGTTTGATTTGATCTCGACGTGGTCTCGCCTCCGAGCTGCTCGGAGCGGCGGCGGCGGCGGCGGCGGCGATAAAAGTCGTAGTGGCGGCGGTAGCGCGCAGGAGTCGAAGTTCGCTGCTTCTGCAACTCATTTAAACTGCGCACTTTGCGTCCTCGACTGTCGCGGAGGCCAGGTGTTGTTCATGTTCATTAGAGAAAAGACTGTGTACTTGTGCAAAGGGGACTTTCTTACGGTGCGTTAGCACTAGTTCATCACGGAAGGAGACAGTATTAGCATTTGCACCGACTTCATCATCTTTTACGATCTTATTAGACGAGAACGACAACATCAACCGTTTTAGATGCTTCGTTTTTAGCTGTCGTTTGTAACGATTGCCTACACGACTTAATATCACAAGTGTCAAATTTCAGAAATATTTCTTTAATAAGCAAACAAATATACTTTCTCGTAAATCTAGATTGCTAATATAATTGGAAATTTCTCGAAATATTTTGTCGCATTTTGTTTTGTATAGAATTTTTCTCTAAATAATGTTTCATTTTATTTCACTCTTCTTTCCTATTTTTTTCTCGTACTTTGCAAAATAAAATATGTTTTTTATGATTCATAACACATTTCAAACTTTTACAGGATGCTTGATGTTGATTCTATGAGCGTTTCATGCATACGCACTAATTTCGAATTAAAATACCACGTTGTGCTGTTAAAGCGAATGTGCACTATTTCTCTCTGGCAGCAAAACAATGTAGCCCCTGGAATTGGGTCGCGTATCTTCCCAGCTATTGCTATTCGGTATCTCCGCAGCTCATAAACAATCGGCTCTTCTATGAAAATAACAACTTAAGAGGCAACTTTTAACATTTTATGCGCGTTCATGTTAGATCACGTTCACATTGAATCGAAAAACGTAAAATTCTCAAATGTCGTAAATTCCTTAATGAACAAATGTATTTATCTTGACCAACTTTCCACACGTTGCCATTATGAACTCCACAGAAACCAGGAGAGCAATGAGAAGCTCGTGGCGGATTTACCGTTAAGATGAATAAGCTACAGCTTGGGGCCTCAAGTGTCCAAGGATCCTAAAAAATTGTTAAAACAAATTACAAATTTGGTTAAAAATTATGGAAATGTAGAAATTTATAATTAGTTCCCGTAAATAAATAAATATTAAAAACGTTTTATAAAGACTCTATTGAAGTTAAAAACATATTTATTCTAAGACCAGCGTTTTCATTCTCATATATTACTTTTTGAACTTGTCAAATGTGTGACAAAGTCTTTCCCGCCAAAATTTGTCACAGCGTTTTGATTTGCCGATTAAAATGATGTCTTTTCATATCCCCGCGTTTGGCGTATTCGAGCACAAATATTGGGGTTTGAGTAATCGTTGAATTTGTTTAACTTTAATTATTACAAATTTTACAACTAAAAGATCATTTAATGAACTTAAAAGGGTTACAAATTAGTGTCGAATTACTACGGGACAAGACACACTCAGTTCACTAACAATAATGTTGAGTCAAAATGATAAGCACTGAGAAGTTATCTTTTGACGATACCATTTCTGATTCTGTGAACAAAATTATTCTATCATTCCTTGGTGTCCTCTGAATTCATCTCTTCGTAATCTCGGCGTTCTGATGGACACAAGACTAAATTGGCACAGTCACATCCAAAGTAATTGAAGCCAATAGAAGGATAGCTATTTTACGCTTGATTCCCAATCGTAATTTTTCTTAAAAATTTACTCCGCTTTAACCATCTACAAATCTAGTCTTTGGGCGATATTAACTTACGCGTGCTCTGTTTGGATTTCAGCTGCCCCAACCACATTAAATAAGTTACAAATCTCCCAAAACAAAATTTGAAGAAAAACAGTAAATGCCCCCTGGTTTGTCAGCAATAAGACCCTTCACAATGATCTTGCAATAGAACCAATTACTTAATTTATTACAAAACTGGCACATAATTTTTTCAGTAATTTAAATCATGTACAAGGAACAGTCATTTACGAAATAGGAACCGATCAACCCCCACTCTCCCGCCTAAGAAACAGTCTCCCATTTCACATTTTCCTTCAACATCTCTCCGACATTAGATAATGTAAGAACATTTCTTGCAATTAACTGTTCCTCCCATCGTATTTCGCTTCTAACGTTGTCATTGTTCTCCAACAAATTTCCTCACAGTAACCTTGGTTGAAGGTATAACACATGAAATCACAATCAGAGAGGTAACAAGAAATTAACCCCTTCACACTTTGCTGATACACAGTTGCTCGGCGGATCAACTGAAGAGCCTCACGGCTGTCTGTGAATGTACTGTCCTTGCACCGTCTGTGAATATAAAATAAATAAATTTTTTAAAAAGGGAACAAAATAATCGCAAAAAAATGCATTTTTAGTCAGTCTTGTTTTTATTAATAACCTGCAGAATTACGACTCCTAAGCGGTCTTTCCGCTCCGTCAGTGCTGCTACGATCTGGTTGTTTTTGTGCGCAGTCGCCCCTCGCTATTATCTCCCAGCTGAGCATTAGTTTGGTCTCGCCTACATCGTCCTACCGCTCGTCCTGTCCCGCTCCTGTGTCGGGAGTTTATCGACCTCAAACAAACCAATACCCATGTTTATACTGCATGTAGATTACTATAGTGACAATTTTATTGCATCTACGAATACAGATAGTGTTATGTTACAGATGATTGTTATTAATTTTTAATTTTAAAATTTGAATAAAATTATTATTTGAAGGTACGTTGTAATTATTTAATTTTGAGTAAAAAACTTAAAATCTCCAATCTCAAAAACATTGTTGCCAGCAAAAAGGGGGATCTCAAAAATATCTTTAGCCCGGGGCCTCGAAAGCGGTAAGTCCACAACTGTCGATATCGCATCCGGGTGCGGTGCAATAAAAAATGGCGCCGCGCCGTCCGGGCCGCGCGTTGGCCGGGGCGGCGCCGGCGCGGCGCGCTGCCATTGGCTGCGCGCGGCCGCTTATCTGCTTCCCGCGGATCGCGCCCGCGGGACAAATCGAGCGCGTTGCGCGCGACCTCCGCGCGCGCGCTGATAACGCCTCATTACCCGCGCTGCATTACGCGCCGCTGCCATTGGCTGGCGAAGCCTCTCGCACTCGCGGGATGACTGCTCTGCTTGGATGGCGGGCGGTCCATCCGTTCAGGAGCCGCGACGCTGGATCCACTCGAAAAAGTTTTCGCTAACCGTTGAAATGTGGAAATCGCATTTTGAATACTTCATGGATTAAGATTAATTAATAAGCGTTAATGAAAGGCTTCGCGGGATTGTTTAATGTTTTCAGGCACGTCGACTGCTATGGTCATTAGTCCCGTTAGTGTAGTGAACGTTTCATCGCTGAAAGTGGTGGTAATCCTCCCTTACTTGGTGATGAGTTTCCACACTAATCTACATGTCGATTTTCGGGGGAATTCCCCAGCCAGGTATCTCCCCCCCAGGGGCACCACCCCAGATTGGACAAAATCTAAGTTCCCAACTGGTCTCCCGACATGAGTGGTAGTGTAGAGTGTAAAGGTGTAAGAGTGTGAGTAAGGGGAGAGGATATGACAAGGAAGTCGGAGAAAAGATCGCGCGCGGTCCGTGACTCGTTTGTCAGGTTCGGCATTCGCCTGCTAATGATCCGAGAAACCACGTAAAAGTACCAATCAGAGGACTGTACCGCCCGAATTCGATTGCAGTCCGCGTCTAAATTGTTCGTGGCTATTAAGTTAGAGTGAAAATTCGCCACTGTGGGGACTCGAACCCTAGAACCTCCCGATGAGTGTCACTGGAGTGACACTGGTTATGCCTGCTCTGAGTTAAATTCAGTCGAGGGCTTTCTAGCAGTTCTGTGAATAGTAAATTATAAAATTTTAGAAAATAATACTAAGATTTTGTCAGTGAACCTAAAACTTTTTTTCAATTCAAGACAATTTTTCTATTCAATGTTGTAGTTAAAATGCTGGTCTTTTTGGATTTTTCCTGAATATGATAGCATACCTTTCATCAAATCAGCCATTTATCATGTTACTACACAGTAAACATTTCTAACCGCACAATCACTTTTACAGCACGTATCACATACACGCACTACAAACACATTTTGTAGGAAAGGAGACGGCAACATCTTTCAAAAGATCACGCTCAAATAATGACTGTATTTGCCTTTTTATAACCTGCCACTTGACGTAAATCAGTTGTTACGGTGGCTTCCAATCGAGAGCTCGAGGTGATGTCACTGTGATGATATTTAAGCTCTTGATTGGACAAAACCATCAGCAGCTGACTTACGCCAAGTGCCAAGTTATAAAAACCCAAGTTTAAATTAAGTATCATATCATTTTTAATTTACCAATTAAAATTAATACGATGGTTCAGACGGTTCAATGTCCGAATACCACACGGCATGAACGTTGTGGAGAATTATCTATTGATCCAGTAGGTGAATCTCCATAAAACTACTTTCTGTAGAAAACAAAGTATGGTTAAAACCATTTATAATGTAATATGCCGGGAAAAGCTTTTGCATGTAAATAAATTCAGTAATAGCCAAAACGATTGTACCATTTTAACTTACCATTTACTACCACTTAACTTATTATTAACACAATAAGCGAGTTATTGAAAGTAGGAAGGTTTCGTGCAGGTCTCCAAAGTTTATGAAATCAGCGTTCGAAAATTTGAAGGAAGGAAAAAAAACACCCTAATTGAAAACACGACTATAGCAGAATATATGCCGCTTATCTTATTGGTGTCTCCTTTCCTCTTGAATGCATAATGATTGTGCATGAACATTCAGGATCATCTTGTTGTTGGTCGACGAGAAAAAAACAACCACAAGTGCTGTGAACTCCGTGGGCGGGGGGGGGGCTCGCTCCGGCGCCTGCGCCTGCGCCTGCGCGCGCTGGCGCCGCTGCGCCGCTGGGGCGATATGCATCGCGCGCCCGCTGCAATTTTAACTTCATTAAAAGTCGGCCCGCCATTACGCCCCGCGCAGGCGGCCCCCGTGAGAAAGCCCGGACGTGGCCGGCGCCCGATCGCGCACTGGCCCCTTGCGTTGTTGACCTGCTTCTCTCTCTCTCTCTCTCATTCTCTTTCTCGAATTCTCGCTCTTTCTCTTCCCTTTCTCTTTTTCTCTATTCTCTCTCTTTCTCATTCTCCCTTTCTCTGTCTCATACTTTTTCATTCTCTTTCTCTCATTCTCGCTCTTTCTCTTCCCTCTTTTTTCTCTATTCCCTCGCTTTCTCATGTTTTCTTTCTCTCTCTCTCTCTCTGTCTCATTTTTTTCTTTTTCTCTCTCTGTCTCATTTTTTTCTTTTTCTCTCTCTGTCTCATTTCTTCTAATTCTCTTTCTCTCATTCTCGCTTTTTCTCTTCCCTCTCTCTTTTTCTCTATTTTCTGTCTTTCTCATTTTCTCTTTATTTCTCTCTCTCTCTTTCTCTTTTTCTCTCTTTCTTTTTCTCGTCTCTCTCTTTCTCACATCTGTCTTTCTCTCTTTCGCTCTCGCTTTCCCTCCGTTTTTTACAAATGAGCTATTTTAATGTTATAAAGCATTTTTATAGCCTTTTAAGAATCCAGACATGGCTTATTACATTTTATTAATATTGTTCAGTTTATATTGTGTCCAATTCCTTTTCTTTTCTGATCTTACATTTTCCTTGATCTTCTGTTTATGCTGCATCTAAGAAACTCTTTGAGGTTCGCGTTGAAGTCCTTCCGAGAGGGCGGTCTCCGATCTTCTTCCTCTGTGTTTCGCTTTCACTCGCCGCCGACGCGTTGCCCGTGCGCTTGAAGCGTAGACCAAGGAGGAATATCTTGCTTCAAGTGCGCGGGACTTATCGGAAGAATTAAGATCTCCGCGCGGGCGAAACAGGTAATGAATTTTCGTGGGCCCGCGCGTCCGGCGCGCGCTCCACCGCGAATGGCGCTGGCGCCGCGGTCGCCTGCGCCGAAGTAGAGTCTCTAGATACAGAGAGTAGTGCAACCGCCGCCGTTTAATATCCTTTCACCCAAAAGCCCCATCAAGCAAAATCCTGAAGTGAAACAAATGATAATAATAGGAGACATTACGGAAATTTCAGGAATATTAATATCGGTTTTGGATAGATTCATGGTTCTCAACTCACAAAATACCACACAGTTCCAATTCTCGTGACAACTGGATATAAAATGGCGAGATCGGTGGGACAATGGAATGCGCTACTCTCTGTATCTCTATATGCGAAGTCTCTCGCACCGCCCCACACGCTGAGCACCTGTGCGGCGGACGCCTTACGCCTCGGGCTACCAGCTCCTCATTCGCTCTGAGAGCATTCATTGGCCTGCGAAATGCAGCTGTCTCGGAATAAATGTGACGAACTTCTGAGGCGTAAAGAGCGAGCGACAATGATACGTTTTTGGCAGTGAAAATGTGGTGGGAAATTTCGAAGTTATACACGTAGCATTTGCCCCTGATTGTTAGGCAAACCTGGAAGCGTCAATGTTCGGCACGTACACGAAATCACTTTACATCAGAAAGTGACCTGTCGAACACGAGTTCTTTATGAGTTGTCTAAAACGGAAAGACGGATGTGGGATGTGGAAGTTCGTTATATTTCCCACACAATGTTCATTACCAGAAAGTGATCACTTTTATCTGTATACCATAGAAGTTTGTAACTTGTATTCTTTCCCACCCTGCATAGGTAGCGATGTGAACTGCTCGATGACACAAAATACATGACAATTTGATAAGCAATGCAATAGTAAGGAATACAGACACATGAATCTGTACATGTGGCCCCTTGGATATATTTTGACATAATTTGCTTCTAATCGTATCAATGTGACACAATCGAATCCCTTCACAAGTTTTTCACTGCTGTAACAAACGAACGCTATGCGACACTTAATTTAAAATTTGAATTATAATTAGCAACCTCTAATAGACTAATTTCTTTATCATGAGCTTTCTTTGATTGCTCCTCGAAGTATATTTAATGCGATCTGATATTTGCTCGACTATTTAATTAGAGATATCCTACAAAATTTATACTTATTCATTTATGAATGTATGTATATTCTTGGCGCGACAGCCTCGTCAACGGGCTCAGGCCTACCGGCGACGTTTCGGACATGGGTTAAGGGGGTACGTGCGATAACCACGGAGTTCCAAAGCCGTATTATGGTCTTCTCAATATGAAAAGTGAATTATCTTATCATCACACAGCAACATATACTAGGGCATTGCAAGGAAAACGCACACTACAGTCTTGCCTCGACCGGTAATCAAACCCGGAGCCGCGTAGTGGAAAGCGAGCTGGCTGACAAAAAGCTAGCCACGAGGCTGGTATTCATTTTTCATTACCAATACAAAATTTCCCCCATTTTGTATTACATTGTGCAAAATGAGCTTCTGCGCCATGTTAGCTTCTATATTTAGTGGCGGCGCCAGACAGACGGAGGAAAACGTGCCAGTTGAGCGCTTCTGCGCGCCACAAGGCGACGGCTCAAACCAGTTCGTCATCGCAGCCTCTTACATCACTGCCATCTCTCGGCGGCAAATTGCGCGGATAATTGCCGGAAGAAAGGACACCTTTGCAGGCAGCCAGCGGCACCTTCGAGGCTACACTAGTCGCAACCGCCCTGCCCCCCCTCTCACCCCTCCCACTCAACCATTCGACTGTCTACTCTTCCTTCGTCGATTCCTCCTGACACACACAAATATTAGATTTATTTTCAACCGTTCATATTTTATCAAAGATTTTTCTCATCTGTTGTTTCTCTTACCTCTAATCTATGTTTACAATCCCCAATTCTTGTCTTTCCTTCGTAGCTTTCAATCTTTTGATTTGCTTCGTTTACTTTTATTAGTTTCTTTTCGTTATTTTTCCCTTCAGATCTCTTGTCTTGTTGTATTAATACCTCTATCGTTTTCGTCTTCCCTTCCTGCACAGATTTCACCCTCCAAATATTTCCTGTTTTCTTTTTCGCTTCCCCTCCCTCTTCTACCGTTATCATTTGCATTCTTCTTTTTCTCTCTGTAGGTATCTTGAATCACATCTTGTACTGGCTGAGTTGGCTAAGAACCACCATTGCCGTTGTCTCTGCAGCGGCTCTGACCGGGAGATCCTAGGGTTCGACTGCCAATGGTCGCGGATTTTTGACACTAGCTGAGTGGAATTCAGCCGTTGTCTGGAGAAGAATTCTAGGGTCCGATGGTCGGTAGTCTGATCTATAGTTTTCGGGGTTTCCTCCCACCAATACCTGGTCAAGACAGTACCTTAAAAAACAAGCTACGGACCGCGTGCGATCTCTCCTTTTGCCTAGTCCTATCCCCTCCCCTTACACACACTTACACTTACGAGTACTACAGGAGTACACACATCGGGGGACAATGTGTTTCAACTTAGAGCTTGTCCCATCTGCGGCGGTGGCCCTATGGGCGAGATATATGGAAGATGAAATCCTCCGCAAGCCGACGTGCAACTTGGCGCTGGATCTTACAGTTCAGTGGGGGAGGAACATCAGCACTTACCCAATAAAACATTCACTATACTAATGGCAGAAATGACTGTAACATTTGAGATCACCAGGTATATCAATCAATCTGCAACTCAAGGTGTATTTTGTTTTCTATCCTATTAATATTCCTTCTTCTTTTTGATCATCATCATCATCTTCTTCTTCATCTTCACCTTTACCTTCTTCTTCTTCTTCCCCCTCTTCTTCTCAGTTTTAGTCGAACCTCTCGTATAGCATGTCTTTGTAAAACTTAACAACCATCATAAAATCAACCATATGAAATAAATGGTAATAATTGTTTGTATGTTTAAGTAAAAACTGCATCGATTGAGAATAGAGACTTGGGAAACGTTGTAAATGTCCGAAAGAAAGAATGAAATAATGAAAATATAAAATAAATGAGACGAAGAGTGAAGTCTGGTTCAAAAATTGATTGATTGATTAGAGATGCGGGCTGCGTCAGAGGCTAAGGTAATTAGTCCCGTAAGTATAGTGCGTGCTTTTATCGCGAGAGATGCCTGCGATCTTCCCCCGCTGAATGGTGAGATTCGGCGCCGACCTACCCGTCGGCTTGCGGGGTTTGCCCCAACCAGGTATCTCCCGGGGCACCGCCCCATACGGAATGTACTCTAAGCGCCCGACTGGTCCCCCGGCATGCGTGGTCGTGCAGTGCATGTAAGTGTGAGTAAGGGGTGAGGATAGGACAAAGGAAGGGAAGGAAAGATGGCGCGCGGTCCGTGGCCCGTTTGTTAGGGTGTTAGCATTCGCCCGATTAGAGAAACCACGGAAAACTACCGATCAGAGCAGCCGGCTGCTAGGATTCTTCTCCAGATAGCATCCGAATTCGACCTAGCTCGTATGTAGCTATTGTGGAAAATTCTGCAGCGCTGTCGGGAATCGAATCCTAGGACCTCCTGGACAGAGGCTGAGCCACCTAAGCCGGAAGATGAATGCGGATTTTTGCCTCTCCGCCGGGGCGGAGGGCCCTGCGCGGCGGCCAGGGGACTCGCGCGATCGACGGCTGAAACCCCCGAAGCAGCCCCTGCGGGACACCTCCCCGCGTGCGCCCTCTTTCAGATCCCTCCGCGCAGAGCGCGGCGAAAACGGGCTCGCCTTGCCGGCGATGGCCTCGAGTGACGTAGGAGCTATTTTCTCTGCGGGAAATCGTTTTAACCGCCCGTTCGTTCTTCGGGAAGGTTCCTCCTCAAATACCCCGGGTCGTTTTCCCACGGACACAGTTTGATGGACCTATTATTTTGGAAGTTGCACTAATAATGTCTGACAGCGAACCGTTGTCACCAGAAATACGTCTCCTGTTTCCACGCTGGAATCATCTTCAGTTTCCCACGCAGTTAATTCTGGTTCTAATTCTCGGGTGACATTCTTGATTTCGTAGAAATACCATCGGATTTTCTGACAGCATAGGTCAGCATAGTTAAGTATTAGAAAGTAATTTTGTTAACTTCACCACGGTGAAGGTAATTATCACCCTTTCTGAATTCATAACAGACCTTTCTATGCTGGGTGAATTTTGATAAGTAGAACAATAGGTGCTTCCTTTTCATTGTTCCCTATTAGGGCGTGGAGATGTTCAGTGAGCATAAATGCATGATATTTGTGCCCTAAGAATCCCTGCATTTGCGGCAACGGAATAATGTGTATAATTTCCCGTGGGCATCTTGAAGCCTCTCTTCTAAGCCCTCAAGTATAGGTTCCGAGATCGGGTGGAGTGTTTTTTACGCGCGAGCCCATCGTTTCACCTCCGCCGCTCCTGACGGCTACCGCATCCCCCTCAGCCGACTACACGCAGTTTCTGAATTTCTATTCGCATCCTGCGCTATCAAAGTTCCAGTACATCACTGTTTTCTTTCCTTTTTTAAAAATATAATTTACTGAAGTAGTTACACGAAATATACACACAGTAGTTGATCGCAGTTACAGTATTTTGATATTAATTGTTCACTCAAGATGTGTGAACAAATGAAACATTTCAATTCAAACAATATTTTCTATAATGTTTAAAAATCTTTTTTTTAAATTACAAACTGAAAATTTTGCTTTCAACAAGATTTTTTATTTAAATCTGATTTTTTGTTAAATAATATTTCTATTACAAAATGAGTTTCAAATTAATAATTTATTTAACTGAATAAATGCACTGGTCAAAACTATAATTTTTTTTGTGTAATAATTACTAAAATATTTTCAGTTTTTCGCTTCTACTTGCATGGTATAGAGAAGGAATTGTCTGTACACGACAGAAAACCTGGTTTGGTGGGACCCTAGTATCGAAACAGTGCATAGTTCTTGTTCCTGTATACAGTAATTTATTTCCTCTAACACTTTGAGTAGTCAGAATTCACGCTTTATTGATCCTTTATACCGAAAAATCGTTTAAAGGCAAAAATTCTCTCAGTCCGTTTGTCTGTATCTGTCCGATCGTTCCTCTGTAAACAACTCTAGCGGCAAAACGGTAAGCAGGGTTTTCATCACAAATGATATTCCTGTATCTCTGTTACCGATTTCGCGGCCCCTTGAATTTAAAACGGATAATTTTATGTCTAAAAGAACATCAAGATTCAATGACATTTTCAAAACATTCTCAAAATTGGCTCAACATTTTGGGTTTATATTTGTTTCTCGAATATTACAAGTTCACTTAAAATGGCACAGTTTCGATTTTTGTATAACTGTCTGAATTTTCAAAAAATTCAACAGAAAATTGCATCTTCCTACAACTTCAATTTTGATGACAGATTTTTTTCCTTAATGAAATATTTCTTTAAAAGTCGATATTTGAATGAGTGCATGTAAATTGTTTTTCAAAATATGAGTAGTTTTCGCGAAATTTTGAGAGAAATAAAAGCAATTTTAAAAATACTATTTTCTGAAGAATGTCTCCAATTAATACTTAAAAACGGAGCAGTATTTGTTGAGCTATCAGAATTTTGAAAACTACAAAAGTTACAAATAATGCAAGCACGCATGTGCCGTTGTACCACTAGTTAATTTTCATTCACGATCATAAGTATATTGTGTGAAATATTGATGGAAATTCAATAGTTCACAGAATTTTAAAACAGTGGTTTTTCAAATGCTCAATTAATTTTATAAATTTCTACTGTGAACTTTTATAATGAATGATTTGGAATACTTTATTAATAAAAATAATGAAAAAACTTACAAAAAGCCGTCTTTCTGGTTTTGTAAAGAATGGAATGAAATGAGTCAAGTAGTTGTTAAGGTATTGCTGATGTGAGAATGATTTAAATCAAAGTAATTTAAAATCATATATATATAAAATAATTTGTCGCAATATCAAATGTTTATTTTGAGTGTGTAAAGACTAATATTTTTAGATTAAATGACATGAATGCACTCCTGAAAATTCTTCAAAAAATTCAAATTAATTGCGATGAAAAAGTACAAGAAACGTATCGTAGTTCATAATGCTGCAAGAATCTAAATAGTTCTATTCTTCTTCTCCTCCATCTTCTTCTTCTTCTTCTTCTTCTTCTTCTCATTCCTTTCCCTTTTCGTGTTCTTCCTAGAGCGCTCTCTCTCCAGGCGGAGGTTGGCGGTACACACAGATTTGCTTTCAGCTGTTCACGTATCAGAAATACGTCTTGCAGGAAGAGACGTAGTGTCACACAAGGACCAAACAAAAACAGGGATTGTTTAGTTTAATCTGAGTTTGGTTTTGTGTCCAATTATCCGAATGCAGTAGTTAAGGCTTTCACAAAAATATCTCAGTTGAATTACTCAAAATTTGCTTTATTAAATATTTGTAACACAATATTCAGGTATATCATAGCTCAGGAGTATTTTATTCTTGAAATTTGCGAAACACTCGCGATGTGAATGCCAATTGTCTCCGTAAACTAACGTCAAAAAATGAACTTTATTTTCAATATGATCGTTAACAGGAAAGAAACCTATTTATTTAGTGCGAAGATTTCCATTGAAGAAAATATTTCCAATTAAAAACATACGAAATTTTTTTCGTATAAAAAACTAGGGCGGCTTGTTATTGCAGTGATTATAAATACCAGTCGTTTTCCCCATTAATCGTTAATTCAATCGTCCGAGAGTTTACATCGGTCGAATGGAACACTGACCTACAATAAAAAATTCTGTGACACGTCCGTTTTAGATTTAAAGAAGATGTCAGCATGAGCAGTAAATATATAAATAAGTTTTTGAGTAAACTGATGGTCTTTGTGGGAATCTAAGTCGAGGAGAAAATAAATTTTAAATAAATACAATTTGATTGGGGAAAGGGCAGTTCTAATATTAGTACGCGCAACGAGTAAGTGGTTAAGTCAAAACTACTTTTGAGAGCACGACTGTTTAAGTTTGCACAATTGTGAAAATGTAAGATTTTGCAATGAATAAATAAAATTTGGTAAAATGAACCACATTTCTCACCATTACAATGGCAATGAAATGACGTAATCAGTAATGAGTTAAAACTCGTGTACTGAAAATTTGGGAAGTTTGACTTAATAACTGATTAACAGGGTACTGAAACGATCCCGGGCAAAAACGACGACTATCCCAGCAGACGAAATGTTCTTTACGCCTTTGAGGATTTCTCCTGTCCCGACCAGAAAAGACTCATCCGATGACTTTTGCTTTCAGCTTAAAAATATTCAAAATTGAAGCAGAATACGTTGTAAAGGCAAATATATCACAAAGCAATCAATGTCTATTAGACAACTTGAGAATAAAGAGATTTACAAACAAAATATTGAAATTTCTTAATTTTATTTCAGAGGTCGAATGAAGGCTGTAAAATGTTTACTTCTGTAACAATTGGTAATACACTACTCTGTAATTCAGCATTCAAAAATGAAATTGGTGTCCTCGAAAACAAAAAAAAACTTTTAACATTACGAAAACTTAACATTAAGAAAAACGAAATCCTTGCACAGTTGTGTGAACTTCTTACCACCGTGTGTGAAGCACAGTTCGTTTGCAGGAAATCCCCACTTCCCCACATTCGGCACCGCGCAGAGGCTTCTCATCGGCGGGCGGGCGGGCGGCGAGAATCGGAATGGAAACATTAGGCCGCGCTCGGATTATCCGATCGGCGGCTGCTGTGTGGCGCTAATGCGAGAGTCGCCCGGTGGCGGCGGCGCGCGGATTAGAGGCTGGCGGCGGCGGCGGTGGCGGTGGCGCGGTGATTGCCGTGGGCGGCACCCGCGCTCTGCAGGCGGCTCACGCCCGCGCCCCCTCCCCCTCCCCCTCCACCACCCCTCCTCACGCCGCACCTCGCGCGCTATGCTGCTCGCTCGCTCGCGCGCCGACAACGCCATCGCTGCTGCCGGCTGGGACGCGCTTCGTCCTTCCACCCTCGCCTCGCCTTGAACCTTCTCGACCCCCCGCGAAGGAGAGGTGGCTCAGGGCATCAACTGATATCACTGCAGTCCTTTTAATCGGGAGGTCTCGGGTCACTCTCCCGACTATGGCAGGATTTTCGACACTCGCTTATCAGCTAGGTCGAACTCAGCTTATCAGCTACGTCGCTGTCTGGAGGAGAATTCTAGGGGTTGGCTGCTCTGGTCCGTAGTTTTTCGTGGTTTCTCCGATCAATGCCAGGCGAATGCCGGAGCAGTACCCAAACATACGAGCCACGGACGGCGCGCGATCTTTCCTTCCTCTTCCTTGTCCTATCCTCATCCCCTGCGGTGCACTTACACTAATGCACTACATTACCACACATGCCGGGAGACCAGTCGGGAGTTTAGAGCTTGTTCCGGCTGGGGCGGTGCCCCGCTGGTGGGAGATACCTGGTTGAGGGGAAAACCCCACTAGTCGACGGTAGGTCGGCGCCGAATCTCGCCATCCAGCTAGGAAAAGGTCACCGCCACCTCCCAAGGAAACACGCACTACACTTACGGGGCTAATGATCTCTGTAGTTGACGAAGCGCCCGGAATCACGAACAATGAATCAATTGACCCACCGTGCGCCGACTAAGGGCGCGACGTTTCTGGCCTGTCTCGTAAGCAAAGACATTGGCTACACAGACTGAATTCAGCCGCGCTGTCTGTAGGAGAATTCTAATCTAGACGCTAGAGATCTTTATCGGAGAGAGTAAGCATATTGTGAATATGCTTACTGAATATGGTGAATATAGTGCTGAATATTTGAATACGCTGAATACAGTATATTTATGTAATTTTTATGATTGTAATTGTATTACTGTAACTTACAAGAATTAATTCTCTTTTGAAATTCTGCAACAGTAATTTATAATAAAATGGAAAAAAATCTTTAACAAACGGCCAGGTACAAATACTTATTTAACTACGATTTCTGAGTGGTAGAACAACTGACTGCAATATCAATTGATCTCTGTACATTTATAATGGCAGTCTTAGCATGCACCTTTCACCACAAACGCTCATTTTCATTCAATATAATTCTATTCAATTCTGTTTATTTTCATTCAACTTTATGTGTTAGAAGAATTAATCTACCTATGAATGTATTATTTAATAATTTCGATTTCTGGAAGGAAAAAAATTCAAAAGAAATTGTAATGAGTAAACATAATATTTCATGCAAGGTCCTTGCATGAAATATTATGTTTATCGGAGAGACTAAGCATATTTTGAATATGCTTACTGAATATGGTGAATATAGTGCTGAATATTTGAATATGCTGAATACAGTATAATCCTCTAATCGGAACGTTAGTTGTGAATAATATTTCATATTTGATACCAGACAAAAAAGCATTTAGCTGCACCAACAAATTCTAATACTTTTGCCCCTAGCTACGTGAGCCTTAAATTTCCTCAAATGAAGACAGAACTCTTTTCACCCTTTTTCTTCCTAGAAACAGTTTACTGGTGGTTTGAATTTCGAGTTGACAAACACAATCACAGCCTCGATGTGTCGTCCCTTCGAGTTAGAAGCATTGACAGTCAGCTCTTGGGCATGCCCCATTAACATTACGCAGGAAGCAAGGGGGGCGAGGAGCGCGGGGTTAAGGTGGACGTGGGGAGCGAGGGATTGAGAGCGGCAGAAGAGGAGGTAGTGAAGGGACTAAAGGGGAAGAAGATGTGAGGGGAAAGGGGGACGTGTGTGGCGAGGGGGCGAAGGGGTCGGAGCCGAGAGAGGCGTGGACGGAGGACGGAAGGGCGAGGGAGCGAAGGGGCGGCGTTTACGTCAGCGGGCGACGGGCACGGGCAAACACGAGGGCGCCCCGCCCTCCCCCCCGCCCCCCCGCGGCCACCCTGGCGGTGGCGGCGGCGGCGGCGTCTGCGCTCGGACTAATGACGTGTAATAATTAGCCTGCCCCTGCGGGCGCGCGCGCCGCGCTATCGCGGCCCCGATCTGCCGCCACCGCCCGCGCTCCCCCCCGCCCCCCGGAGCGCGGCACCGCCCCGCCCCGCGCCGCGCCGCGCCGCGCCGCCCCGCGTCGCATATGCGCCCGCGGGGACCACCGCCCCCGCCCCCGCCTCCGCCCCCGCTCGCGCCCACGCCCACGCCGTATCGGACTCCTTCCCTGCCGTCGCCACTCGCGCTCGGCGACTTGCCAAAAGCCACCTCCCCTCCGCCGCTTTCTTTGTCTTCTTTGACTCCGCGTGCGACATCGCATCGACACCGTTAACCGTTGCTTACCACAAACGTTGCTGGAAACATAATGACCCTATTGTATCATCCGGCAACCTTTTTTTTAATAGATACTACTTCCGAATAAGGCGCGGGCCTTTTGAATACTATATGTCCACCTAACTACCAACACAAAAGGAAGCAGGAAAATGTAATAAATAAAATGTTTTCTGTTCTAATAAGAAAACAACTTGATATAAACATGATTTTGTTTATCTAATATGAAAATTGCAGTTTGAAATGTTCCCAACAATTTAAAATTCCCTGTCATTCACTCATTTCACTGTTAAGAATTACATTTTCTTTTATAGATACTGATCCATCTTGAATAGCAATAGTATGTATCAGTAATTAGAAACCATTATATTTTTTTCTAACGCCATATTGACAACTGACGATTACAATGCGTTTTTTTAAACTTTTGATACAGGCCATAGTTAAAGATGTTTCGAATTCTCGTGTGATTCAGCAACGAACTTCTAAACCACAAAATTACGTATGCACCTAGGGCGTTATTTGATATTTTTTGTCTGAGGGGAACTTCCAAACCCGAGAGCCTTTGGCCTGGGTAGTTGAAAGTCGCTCAAGGAGCGAAATCATCTTCATAACACCCTAGATACATTCATAACTATTACGACCTTTCCTCACTTACGCTTGACTAGTCTTGCGTAAACACTCCCTCTACCTTCTAGCAACAAAATTCCAGTCTTCGAAAACAAGATCCCCCAGAAGAGCAGTAAACGCCGTTTGATACAGGTGTAATAAGAGTTTTCAAAAAGTCTTGGCCATTGAACCCGTCGGTAATTATATCACAAAATTTTCTCTTGCATTTCATCAATGCCTACCGAGAGTTTCCGACGCATCGCATTTCAACATAGGTCTAGAGTCTAGACCAATTTGCATAACATTGAATACGAATGAAATACTTTTATTCCTCCACAGGGGAAACTTATAATAACAAAATTGCCAATATTTCCCTCAATAATATACAAATATTTACTTATTCTTTTTAAAAGCAACGTTCTCGTATTTCAAATATTTAAGGGAGGTTGCCATAGCTAACCCATTAATGCAAATTTGAATGTAATGTATAAAATGACTCTCTCTAAACAACGGAAAACCCACACGGATGAACATTGTATTCTCATGACAATTTTTTCCACAAATGAAACTAGGGGTGCTAGAACAGCACAACAGGTATTCATTTAATTACATATAGCGCCTCCTAATATTTGAACACATTTCAGCTCGTTAGCATTTATAGTATGTGGCTGCCCTTTGGCTGAAAGCCTCGGAGGGTGTGCCACGCCGGTAGGCTGTTTTTGCGTGTCTCAGGGTCGCCAGTTGAGCGCTGCATTGCTGGTGTAGTGCCGTTCGTCATGCAGGTTGTCCCCTTTTTCATGCATAATTTGCCACCAACATTATTTTTAGTTCTTAATTAATGAAAACAGTTTTGCATTATTTATCATCGTTGCTCCGGGTAAAACCCTTATCACTATAAAGGCCATTGCACAATGATACTGTAAAGTGATATGAAAATGGGTGTTGGTGCTCGAGAATAATAAATATTGGCAAAAAAGTCAGTAATCTACTTGTTTGGAATTCGCAATATTTATGATCGCGGAGGCGCAATTGGCGGTGGCGTTCGCGCACATGCACACTCAGCGCGAGTGGGGGCGTGGGGGCGGGGCCGCCTCGACGTCCCTTGCCCCGGGGCAACAAATGATGGATTGACGGAATGACTGATGTGTCACCGCGCACGTCAACTGCGAATGACACTATGCCCGTACCTGTAATACTTTTTTTTTCATCCGGGAGATGATGGTGAATTTCTGTCACTGGTTACCGAAATCAGGCGCTGACCACGTCGGCTTACGGAGTTTTTCCAACAAGGTATCTCCCACCAGCGGAGCACCGCCCCAGACGGGACAAGCTCTAAGCTCCCTCTTGGTCTCCCGACATGTGTGGTAGTGTAGTGCATGTTAGTGTAAATGTGTGTGTAAGAGGAGAGGATAGGACAAAGAAGGGGAAGGAAAGACCGCGCGCGGTCCATGGCCTGTT
This sequence comes from Acheta domesticus, assembly GCA_031308135.1. Lineage (NCBI taxonomy): Eukaryota > Metazoa > Arthropoda > Insecta > Orthoptera > Gryllidae > Acheta > Acheta domesticus. The sequence continues at coordinate 241,438,859 of JAHLJT010000631.1, forward strand.
TCTTAGTGTACTGCTCCGGCATTCGCCTGGTGTTGATAGGAGAAACCACCGAAAACTACCGATGAGAGCAGCCGGCCGCTAAAATTCTCCTCCAGACAGCTATTTTTCCTTCCTCTTCTTTGTCCTATCCTCCCCACTTACACTTAATGCACTACACTACAACAATTGGCCGGGCTTAGAGTTGGTCACGGTTTGCCACACGTCTCGCCACCGGGAGATACCTAGTTGGGGAAGAAACCCGCAAGCTGACGTGTAAGGTCGGCGTCTGTTGTCGTGTAAGTAGGCCTCGATTTGCTGGATCTCACCATCCACAAGGGGAAGATCACCCCCACCTCGCGCTATAAAACATGCACGACACTTACAGAAATAATGACCTTCGCATTTGACGTTTCGGGAAACACTAACCAATTTCTGTCAACAGAGCTGTCGTCACTTTCGCTAGAATTGTACTCCAGAGTGAATTCGACTGACTGGCGGATCCAGAGGGAGCCATGGGGCCCATACCCCCCCACAAAGGCCTAGAGTTTTTGTTTACCCTCTCTTATTTGGCAAAATTGATTTAAATATTTATTTATGTCCGAATTATGTGATTATTTAAACAATAATATCGTGTATCATCATATCCGTAAATAATATACAATACAATTACTAATATGTTTATGGTTTAACAAAAATCAACAGTGGCCCTCTTTCAAAATGAGCGACTGGATCCGCCCCTGATTCGACTGAGCTACGTATCTAGTGTCGAAAATGCGCCGCCATCGGCCTGGAAGCCTAGGGCCTCCCAGCGAGCGATGCTGCAAGGGCACCGGCGCCGCGGCGGGGTTTGGGGGCGGGGGACGGGGGGCGGGGGGCGGGGAGTGCTCGCGTGAGCGGTCACTACCGCGCCGCCGCAGGAGCTTTCGGGGGCCGGGTTCGATTTCGGCGGCGGCGCCTGTGATGGGGTCCGCGCGCCTCGGACGCAGCCGCGCACGCGTCGCCGCGCCGCACGCAAGCGCGCGCACGCCCCACGCCTGTCGCCGCCAAGCACGTCTCCGAACCGCCCGCCCGCCGCCGGCGGCTCCACGGGGCTTTGATGGTCAAACGGTGGGCGTATCGGTACCCAAAACCCGATCGAAGACGTGGATTTTTTAAGGCCGAAAAAAATGCGTGCGTCTTCCTTCGGAGGGGAAGTAATGTCGGATGTCCCTTGTTGTAGATTTACTGCATGAAAAAGATCGTCGAGCCTAAAAAAAGTCTCTGAGCAAAATTCAAATGGTATATTTCGTCGCCCCATTCTTAATCTTCTAGATTGCGGATGGAGCGCAGCGAAATTCTTGTGTTCAGACGGAAGCGCGGGCCTGATAACCCGAGCCTCGCGTCAAATAAGGCATGAACTGATGGCGTCCGCGCTTCAAAACGGAACGTCCCGTTTCCTTCATGAATAGACTGCAAGTCAATTAATTCCTTTTTCAGTTTTAAGGAATATATTAACGTCTGCAATCCTATTTAATTGTAATAGTCTGTTGACCTTATTAAAACTGTCGCAAATATTTTTAAAATAATTTATTTCTTTGACGTTTTGATCTGAGATTTTTAAAAAGATCTCAGGATCGAAAATTCAAAGAAATAAATTATTTAAAAAATATTCTAGTCATTGTTTTATTAACGTCAGAAAACTATTACAATTAATCGTTTTTAATTATTAGAATTTTCTGCTGGCCGTCCATCTTGGTCACTGTTAATATTTACTCCATTTGATCGCACTTTATTACTACAGTTTCTGTATCATTATCTTCATCAAACTATTTATTTTTTCACGTGTCTCTCGTATTTTTGCTTGAATCATGTTGCATTTCTTGTTCTGCTAGACTTCCTCATATATTTCTAGTTCACGTTTTAATTAAAGCCTTTCCTGTACATTCCAGTAATTTGTTTCTCCTTACCTGTAGCTTCATTATCGTTCCTTCTTTCAGCTTTAACCATTTTGCTACTCTTAACCAAGAACATACTTGTACTCGCTGTTCACTCTCTAATTTGTTCTCGCCAAGCGTTCAGCTACGTTTCCCTCACGTTTCTAATCTTCCACCACACACCGTAAAACCCCTCATTGGTTCGTTTCTCGCCCCTGTCATTACGCGGCTACTTTTAGCAACTTCTTCGTAACTCGTTGCCAGTGCGCCCGCGCTCCTGTTCTTCATGCGTCTCGTGCGAGCGGTGGCGTGTCGCCCGGCGCCGACTCCTGCGCCCGACGACTTGTCCTCCGCCGCCGCTGTGCAATGAGACGGACGCTCCTCTCGCCGACGGCCGGTGTCAGAAAACGCTTCTTTCGGCAGTCGTGTGTTGACGTAATTTTACGCTCCTGGGTTACCCGCGTGAAGAGAAAGAATGTGACGTGGGTAGGTTGCAAATTTTGCCTCATGGGTAGTCACATGAAGCGCCCGTTTTGCAGTCGTGACTTGTTATTTTTTAATAGGATGTGAACAGTGTTTGATTTCAGTGCTTATCTCTTGGGCTATTAAAATATTTGTTCAAAAACTACCTCCGAAGAGGCTTCTTCCATTTTTTCTTAACTGTGAAAATGTGTCTATCAATATTGACAATTAACTATTATAAATCAACTTCCCAACAGAGAGAGTTTGGTAATAATATTACTGATTTTCAATGGAAGAATATGTAATCATCCTTCTTATTTTCAGCATTTCTACGATTTTATTCTTTAAATAAGACATTAATTTAAAATGAATCCATTTCACAATTTTAAAAACTTAGTGTATCGAATAAAGTTATAATCTACAATTTCCTTGCCGCTCATTACGTCACCTACTCACTCGGTGAAGGTGTGAATGGAGATCAATAATAGTGATCCAAATGCATGCTTGACCGCGCCAGGCAATAACTGGAAATATCGGCTGCGATCAAACGGAGAATGGAAGATTCGGAAGGCACAATTTGCGATTCGCCACAAGCGCGCTGGCCGCGCCCCCTCCCCCGCTCGGCACCGCCCTGCCCGCCCCCACCTCGCCTCGCCCCGCCCCCTCCCAGCACCCCCCCGCACCGGCCCGCGCCGCCCAGACTCGTCTCGCCGCACCGCCTGGCCTCGCCCTACTCTCTACCGCCCCGCCCCTTCCCGTCCTGTTCCGTCTCCTCCCGTCTCGTCCCGCCCCGCCCCGCCATGCCCCTTCCGGTCCCTTCTCGTCCCTTCCCGTCCCGCCCCGTCCCGCCCCGTCCCGCCCCGTCCCGCGCCGTCCCGCCCCGGCCCGTCCCGCCCCGGCCCTCCCGCCCCGGCCCGCACCGTCCCGCCCCGTCCCGTCCCGTCCCGTCCCGTCCCGTCCCGTGCCGCCCCATCCTGCCCCACCCCACCCCGCCCGCGCCCTGCCCCGCCCGGCCGCTGCACCTGACGCTGCGCGGCCACGCACGCAAAGAGCTGAGGCCGCTTCTGCGCGGTGCAGCGCCCGACGCATCGGGCTGGCCAAGGGGGCGGGGGCGCCCGCGCAACCGACTATTTGCCAGAGAGTCCTGCTCACATGATCACACTCATTACTGCTAATTATATTCGTCATCCGCGGTGCTGAATTGCCCACCGATCTACAGGTCGTAACCGTCCGCCGCGCCGGCCGTCTGTTGTGGTGGTGATGGCAGCGAGAGAAGGTACAGATACAGGAAGGAAGAGGACAGAGTGTAGTCCCAATGTTCGCAGTGACACTTATAGAGGGACAAGAGCGTGGATCGGTGATGGTGAAAGTGGGTTCCTCGCCTCGAGGAGTAACGCGGGGCGGGGATGAAATGGAAACAGCACTAAAGACGTGAGAAGGACGGCGGCGCGGTGGTGCGGTGGGGTGGGCGGGCTGGGTGGCCACACCCGCGGAGGAGGACGGTGGCTGCCGGCGACCGTCTAATGATAGCCCCCCGCCGCGCGCCGTTCCCACGCCACTACCTGAGCGGCCCGCCCGCCTCCGCTGCCGCCTCCGCCGGCTGTCTCGGGCGCGGGGGGAGTGGCTCTTGAGGAGCTGTTGTGGGGGGTGTGGCAGAGCTCGGATTCGAGACTGTCTGTTTTACGTAGAAAGTAATTTTTCTATTCCCTTACAAGCAACTTCCTAGCAGAGTTGTACTGGACCATGTTATTAACATTTTTTTTCTAAGGTGCAGAGTGAAAGTATTCGAGTTAGTATTCCAAACACTTCGCAAAATTAGGTTTTTGTTATGAACAATTGAGCATTAAAAATTAATACAATGAGGAACTTTGATTTTATTATTATCTTAACTGTAAATTAATGATGTGTTAATATGTAATAAAAACCTAAATGGAGGCTAAAATAATTGGTGAGACGCTTAAGAGGTTAAGAACCTCATTTAAATTTCGTTTGTCACGTGGGAGTGTTTGAAATCGACGTTGCGAGACGAAGTCCATCCTTGGAGTTTCCTGGCTAGTGGCTTCCCGGGTGTTGCGGAGCTGTGACTGCTCCAGGGAGGGTTCCTTGCCGAATCTCACCGTCTCTCGCCGCCTCTCGCCGCCTCTCGCCGCCTCTCGCCGCCTCTCGCCGCCTCTCGCCGCCTCTCGCCGCCTCTCGCCGCCTCTCGCCGCCTCTCGCCGCCTCTCGCCGCCTCTCGCCGCCTCTCGCCGCCTCTCGCCGCCTCTCGCCGCCTCTCGCCGCCTCTCGCCGCCTCTCGCCGCCTCTCGCCGCCTCTCGCCGCCTCTCGCCGCCTCTCGCCGCCTCTCGCCGCCTCTCGCCGCCTCTCGCCGCCTCTCGCCGCCTCTCGCCGCCTCTCGCCGCCTCTCGCCGCCTCTCGCCGCCTCTCGCCGCCTCTCGCCGCCTCTCGCCGCCTCTCGCCGCCTCTCGCCGCCTCTCGCCGCCTCTCGCCGCCTCTCGCCGCCACTCGCCGCCTCTCGCCGCCTGTCGCCGCCTCTCGCCGCAATTCCCCGTTTCCCGTCTCTTGACGTCATCTCTCGCCACCTCTCGCCGCCTCTCGCCTCTAGCCACTGGACACCACCTCTCGCCGCTTCTGACTTTCCGAAACTTCTCGCCGTCTTTCGCACCAGTGGTATGCAAAGCAGGGGTCAGTGGTAGGTTAAATTACAAAAAGGTTAAAATATTCCGCGGTTTCGGCACAAGGCGAGCGCAAGGCCCTCCCCTGCGCCGCCGCCCCCAGCCACGCCCCCGCACCACCCCCTGCGCAACCCCCCCCCCCGCGCCGCCCCAGCGCCCCCCCCCCCCCCGCCAGCGTCGCTCCGCTCGACCCTTCGCCGCCGCTCGCCGACGCATGCGCCGAGTGACTCACCTAACGACTCGAACCCCGGCCCTCTGCCTCCGCCCCCGCCGGGGAATATCTCTGACGGAGTGGGGCCGAGCTAATGATGAATCGCCGCAGTGGCGCGTAATGATGCAGGTGGAGGCGAGGGGGAGCGCAGTCCGCATGCATCACGGGCCCAGCGGGCGACTTCTCAAGCTAATAGAATCCCAAGACCTACAAGTTTATTTACTCCGAGATATAACAGAAATCGAGATCAATTTAATTGTCATTCCGTCTGAGAACACCAGTAGCGATTCCCAGTTCTTAACGCTATTTGCTTTGCACTTCTCAGTTTACCTTTATTGCTTTCTGCTTTCGTTTTTCCTTCGGCTTCAGATCTCTGTTAATGAAACAATTTTACCTATTCACACTTGCCACGTTATTGGGTACGTACATTGATTTTAATAAATCCTGTGGTACTGAAGAAATCGTGGAGCACTCCATGAGGATAAGAAATCGTATGGCAGTCCATGAGGGTAAGATGTTATCTTTCACAATAAAAACAATTTACAAAGGTTGTTTTTTGGCTTTTAATAGTACAATATCAAAAGTCTAAATATTTACTTATTATTTATTCATATCTGTCAAGCAGACAAATTAATAACTCCTACACTACATAATTAAAATTCGCTTTTTTGTTATCGTAGGTAGCGTTAAGTAATGAATGCATATTAGCAGCGATAATTTAGGAGATGAAATAATAATTATAAAATGATATAGATTTGAATAATGGCGAAGACTGAAAAACAACAGAGCAGGACCAAATTATTTTACCATTTACTCCTCCGCTTATGAATTTACATTGCATCTGACGTATTTTGGATGAATCTTGCACTTGTTGGAAAGTACTTTAACACGCGCAGGCAGAGAAAATGCACGGTTGTTAGTCATCCATCATGCAGAGTCCACTGCACTGTTCGTCATCTCATGAGGCGTCGTGGCGACGCTCGATCTTCTGCCGTCAGCCGCTCACCCAACAGGCGGTATGCTCATTGCTCACCGCCCCTTTGCTGAGACGTCAAGGGCAGCTCTTGGACTATCTCTAGAATGCCAGAAATTTAGAACCTTTTTTTACTTGGTTTATTTTAAATACGAGTAGCTTTTTAAAATCAGCAACTTCTTGTCTACCTATATTACATTACAATAATATGAACATTTGTCTTCAAATTGAATTGTAAATACGCACAAATTTTAAACGTTGAATGGTTTTCATGTAGCCTATTTTGTAATTCAAACTTTCATTTAATTCATTTAGTAGATGTACGTGTTCTCTAATTTTTTCTTAATTTTGAACTCTGTTATAACTTCTTGTTTTTCAGTCATTTCAATATTACAGCTTTCACACATTATGTGAAATAGATAGGCATGAGTAACATTGGTGCGTCCTATCCTCAAGTTTGAGATACATACATTTACTTGACCTCTTCCAGTTTCTAAAAAAGTGGATTTTTACTCAGATATGGATGTTTGAATCTCGTGTAATTTTGTCATTTCCGCATTTTTATCATGATCAGAGCAGAAATGTGCGAGTATTATGTTAAATTGTTTATTAGGGAATTCATTTAGCCAGACCATTAAATTCTCTGCTTCAAGAGATCTTCTTTTACGTTTGCTAGAATACAGTATTGTTTTAAGGAAAAACTTTTGGTATGTTATTGTAAAATGTACAGACACATACGCCTTGTAATGTTTTCCACTTCGCTTCAAAGCTAGATTAAAATAGATCTGGTGTCTCCAATTGTTCTTTTCACGGAAAAAAATTATCAACGGCTATTTTCTACAGTCTTGTCTGAAAGTTCCATGCCTATTGAATCCTTGTTGAAACTAGAGGAAGATAATGTGCAGGTTGTGCGCAGGATAATCTTTCACAATCTGTCAGACGAAAACATTTTTTACTGCATTAGGAAACGTTTCTAACAAGTAAGTACCTTGGGACCCTATTTTAATTTCCAGAATATCTGATTATTAAATTGAGGATTTTCCATTGCACGTATTTCATCATAACAGGACCCAAACGTTCTTATAACACAACTTTATCTCTAAACTCACAAATTATATCGTGGAGCAAGCCAGCTTAACCTGCTATACAATATATATCTTAGGGCCCGAAACAGGGCCCAGCACGCCGGAAAGGAAGTCGGAACGCACCAAAGCGCCAGAAAAAGGAGCCGGGTGTCAGGAGGGGTCTCGTGCCGGGTCGTCGGCCGGTGAACGATCACCGGATCACCGCGGTGGCGACGACGCAAATTGGGCGGCGGGCGCGACGGCCCGGCCTCGATTTACGAGGTGGAACCGCCGCGACATTCCGCGAGCGAGATATAAACAATGAGCGGGAGACGGCGGCGGCGGCGGCGGGCAGGTGGAGTGCAGGTGTTGCGCTCGCTCGAATTAGCCGGTTTCTGGCTGATTCCGGCGCGGAAGTGGCCGGTTAATTCCTCCTTCCTGTCGCCCGCCGCTGGTTTTTTGTGCTCCGGCGTGGCGATGCTCCGGTAAGCGTTTTGAAACGGGCTGCCACGACAAAGCGGGGTAATTGGACTCCGCGATGAATTTCATGCGGTATGTGAGGCCTCTACCCTGCGTATAGCTCTAGATTATTCGATCGATTGATTATCATACGGGCAATTTGAGACAAGGAAACGAAAATGAAAGATTGTTTATTGCCAAGAATTCATTTGAAAATATACTTCTTTGTATACAGGTATTGCGTAAGAATTAAATTTACAGTTTTACATCGGAGTTCCTGAAAACATTATTCACTTTTTAAGCAATGTTTGGTGGAATGAGAAACGTCGAAGCACAATGTAATGAAAAATTACTATTTTACAATGAAGTACATTGAATGTGACGGTGTTCAATTAGCTCCATTACTTCATGTTTTCGAGAAAAACAAAAGCTGCTTCAAATAAAGTGGAATACAATGCTTTCGAGAGAAAATAAGGAAAATTATGTTTTGCACGAAAGAAACGTGAAAAGTATTTATTGCCTGTTTCTACAGGCTACATGCTGTTTAATAATACGAGGTAATATATCGTTAAAATGACTTATTCTCTCCTAGCTGTATGAGTGAACTTTTATATTTAATGTGCATGTGGATACTATGTTGAGATAAATTTTTAGTTTTCACTAACTAATCAGATGCAAGTAATAAAACTTTCGCGAAATAGAACAACCTTGTGATGTGAACTCCAGCGCTTAAGGATATTTCGTAACTAGTATATACGAGGCAAATGTATGTAAAGAATATTACATATTACTGAAGTAAATGCACGTTTTAGACCTATTACGTCGACCGTCAGGAAGTCCAGAGGCGAATACAAAAAACGTACACCCCTTTAATGTAATCGCCTTGCAACCAGCATCACCATTAAAATCATGGGAGGTGTGTATTTGCGGCCACCCACGCAGTACAGAGAATCGAGGTCCCGAGCGTTGGAAGCGTCCGTTTTTGCTGTGCTCATGCGCCAGCGCAGGGCAGGGCCCCGCCCGCCGCCCCCGCCCCCGCCCGCCGCTCCCGCCCGCGCGCCGCCGCGCCGCGCCGCTCCACGCCGCGTGGCGCTGGCGAGTGACGTCACGAGCGCGCCCGGCCGCGCCCGCCCGCCGCTAGATGGCAGGCGCGTCGAAGATGAAATGCGCCTGCAGAACGGCCCCGTTGCCTAGCGACGCCGTCCCTCCCTCCCCACCGGCTGTTGCCCGTCCGCAACGCATTGTCGTCACTTATTCCACCGTCCGAGGACACGACTTCGAATTTGTCACCAATGCCAACAGAAGCACTTACGTAAACGGCGTCAACACCTGATAAGGTTCATTGCTATCGTTAATATAACGTAAGCTATGTCTTGGCCGCCGTTATCGTTATCCCTTCCATCGTCTTCACTGTCACAAGTACTGTAAATGTCACCGCCTCCAAGGCAGCTCCTTCTGCCGCTGCCAATACCATTTCTACCTCCGTTCGCTCTCTCTGCCGGCAGCGACGCGGCCGCCAGACATGAATATGGAAAACGGAGCGCAGCGCATTTGTAATAAAAGTGCCCCATAAAAATTTTCACCTTAATAAATTACACGGGACACATCCCGTGTTCTCGTTTTTCTGCCCCCACTCGCTTTATTTTTCGGTTAAATTATACTGGGCGTTGCATTTGCATAAATTAATATGCGGTTCAGTGGATTAGCGAGTTGATGTATGCTGACAATATAATGTTATAAGGAGCTGGCAAAATGAATTTATGACTCTATTATATTTTAAAGTGCGTTTCGCCGTTTATTAAATTGTGGATGTTGGCCTCGTTAATTAATAAGGCTAGTTAGCGCGCGAGTGGTCGCTAGCTCGTGGCGCCCGGAGCCGGCCCTGCCACTGCCGCCGCCGTCGCCCCCGCCGCCACCCGCGCCGCCGCCACGCCGCCGCCGCCCCCGCCCCTGCCCCCGCCGCCGCCGCGTCCTCCTCCGCCGCAGCCGCCAGCGCCGCGCCGCCGGCGCTGCCGCCCCCGCCCCCCGCCGTCCCCGCCTCCGCCGCCACCGCGTCCTTCTCCGTCGCAGCCACCGTCGCCGCTAGGGCCCCCGCCGCCGTCCCCGCCGCCGCCCCACCGCCGCCCCGCCGTCGCCCCCGCCGCCGCCCCCCACCGCCGCCCCCGCCGCCCCAGTCACCTCCGCCCCCGCCGCCACCACCTCCGCCGTCGCCTTCACCGCCACCGCCATCGCCGACGACGCTCCCGCTGTCACCACCGCCTCTCCCGCCGCCGTCCCCGCCTCGCCGCCGCCGCCACCGCTGCCGCCACCTTCACCACCGCCACCGCCACCACCTCGCCACCGCCGCCGCAACCACCGCCGCCGCCACCGCCTCGCCGCCGCTGCCGCCGCCGCCCCCCGGCGGGCTTCGAACCCAGCGCCCGGCGCGCGGATCGCTCCTGCATACGTTCGCAATAAACATTATAATGAGGGTGGCTCTCAGATGGAGCTGCTGGCCGTTGCCGCCTGGGTCTCTCGGCCCGGAGACAGTAAGCGGCATAACGAGCCTCACTTCTGCCCCGTTTGTTCCCCGGAGCTTGTTGCGTCCCGGCGCGCCGCCTGAAGCACTGAGGAGCGCGCCTCGTATTTTTCGCGAAACGAGATCTTTATTTAAATTTCGTTCGCTGCACCGCGTGTCGTAAAGTAGTCTACCACATTTGTAAGTGCAAACGGATCGGGCGTAGTCCGCGTTATGCTGTACATACCGTTCTATGCTGGAGGAATGCGATGTCTTGTGAGAAACACGACGTGTATAACCAGTTAGGTGAGGAGATAAAGAAAGAGAGCTCGAACTGTTGGATTAATGACAAGCCCCACCTAATGCAATTAGTATTTTGAATTTCGTCGTTTGTAGAACGGAGGTTTCCCCAACGCTTGCGCGCGACTGAAAAGAGAATCGCACTTCGAGATGATGAAGCAGGGATTACCAACCTTTTTCTAATCTATCCCTTCTAAGAGAATGTTCGCTTCATCGACCCTCTTACGTTTTTTAGGGTAATATAATAATATACAGCATCCATAATCGTGACACGAAGAATTGCACACAAACGCCTTAAAGGAAATAATTTCGTACCCCAATATTGTCGTAAATATCTTGATCTTTCAATTATCAAAGAAGAGTCCGCTTTTGAGTAGCAGAATTTCTAATCTTCATTAAAATGCATTGGTTACAAAATGTTGAATGTTTTTTACGAAGTTGTTCCAGTGCGTATTGCGGATGATACTTTCTTCCACGATAGAGTAACGTCCCCCTACTTACAGTTTCTTTAGCCTTCCAAATGTCCTAAATCCTTAATTCCCCAGGATGAAAGACTGATACGAAAGAACAGGAGCGAATTTATACTTTATTATTATAGATTTTGTTGTTTACACCAGTGAACAGTTAATTTATATTTTTTGTAAACAATGAAATCTTAATTATACCTATCAATCGTCTGTTATTGACCCCCAATCGACCCCTTGATCATCATTGACCCCCTTCAGAATTTCATCGACCCCCCAGGGGTCCATAACGACCCCATTCGGAACCTTTGTGTTAAGGGGAGTTGCATGTCAAGGCAGTAAAGTTTTTCTGTCGCAAAATCTTTGTTTTTTCCGCAGTATTATGATATTTTCTCTTTACTGCCTAAGCAGTATGTGAAAAATTAAAAATAGACTCAATAAATCGTGAGAATTTTAAGGAACTTTTGTCGCTGCTGCTATCAAAGAACCCTAAAGAAATTCAAAACCAGTCTTCGTCTAAGATAAAAAATGAATTCATTGACGAATCAAAAAGAATTCAAAATGAATTATCCTGGTGAATTTCAGATTAATCAATGATTTTGTTCGAACAGAATCGGTAACGGCGAATCATTTAATTCAGAGAAACGATACGACAGATATTACACAGGTCTCTCTGTGTTCATTTATAGGAAGTTCGTTAATTCTGACAGAGCTGTAGTGGAGTGTTTTCTAGGTTTCCTTAATGTAGGAAGTGCAGATAAATCATGAGGTACTTCTTTGCGTTATTGGACAATCTCGTGGCATTATTTGGCTATGAACAAAAGAGTAGATCAGCGTTGTAATGGAGCAAGTGCAATGCTGGCCATTTACATGGACTACAGAAAATAATAAAATGAGTAGAAAACCCATCTTTGAGTATTTATACACAGTTGTAAAGCAATCATTGTTCACGTATATATTTTTTATCCATTATTGGAACTTCTATCTTCTTCCATCTTAGTCGCCTAAATTTTTATTGAGCCTTTCTGACCGACGCAATCCTCAACACCATCACCGTTGTCACCAGCAAGAACATTGCCCAACTAACCTTGGTTGGTGGGTTAAATGTGGCCTTCGCGCATTGTGGGATGACAGATGTCTCTCCCGTAACACTTAATTCTACGAGAGCGTTATGTCCTTCCTTCTCCTTGTCTCCTCGACGCGTGTGGTACACTGAAGAGTCTTATCAATACCCCACGCCACCCAAACCGAACTTGCCAGGGCCTCCACACACGAGCGTTGCCTTGAATAACACTGTATCTCAGGCCAAAAGGCACACGAGCGCTTCGGCCGTTCCGCACAAGATACAGTGTCCATCTCCGACGCCCGGTAGTTAACGCGCGTCAGTGCAACGCTCGTGTAACGCAAGTGTAAGGATTCGGTTTGAAGGCCAAACGAAGGCGTCTGGTGTTTTGGACGAAAACAAATTCATGGACTTCTTCTTCTAGGATGGTACTTCTTCCCCATGTGTCACACACAATTTTTACTGTTCTTTGACTAACTAAATCAAACCAAATTTAATTTTAAATATTGTATAACAAATGCACTAATGTTCCTTTCTGTTGTTCAGTCATTCATATTAATGAATATCGATACTAATTTGTAATCGAGATTTTTGTTATTTTTTAAATTTATATAAAAATTAATCCATTATTCTATTTGTTTGTTTTCAGGTAAGATGAGGACGAGTCTCCAGGCTTCGTTCAGTTCTTGACTTCTCTCCTTAGTGGTAAAGTATACTTTAATAGTAATTATAAAAGCTCAACGTCAAACAAATAAGTTATTAATTGAAAAAAAAATCATTCATTACATTGGCATTCATTTTTTTCAGAGATCTTTACAAACATGACTGACATTACGTATTGTTATATTTTACGATTTTTAACTGATTGAACTGTAATTGAGAGTCGCTGCCTGGCGGCATCCGGTGCGCCGCAGCTGTCAATAGCATCCCCTCATTGTCAGCGCCCGCTTGCTGCGCGCGGCGGACTTCCATCCGTTCCGCAAGAGCGCCTCAACTGGCGCTCAGCGACGGCCTCGCACATTCCACGCTCGCGTGGGCCGCTCGCGGCAGATATTGCACGTTCGAATGTTTGTGCAAGGCATCGTTTTAAATTTCCACGTTATGTTTATAAATTCATGAAATCGAACTTGTGTTTTTCAAACTATGCACATGAGAACTAATTCAAGATTTTTTGAAGGTTGTAAATAGATTTGAAGACCTCGGGGCAATAACATGCTATGTCACTAAAGGCAATTTTTGAGAAAAAGACAAGTAAAGGCTTAGACATTGCATTCTACACTTAGGAATAAAGAACATTCATTTATAAATTACACTGTCGTCTTGAGGCGAATCTTTAAAATAAAAACCCAACATCTAGATACATCTATCGGGCGTCGAAATACACTAATACTTTAATTTCATCAGAAACGTGGCATAGCAAGTGGTTCCAAGGTCTTCATTTCCTTGCACTGAAAAATATTTTTCAAATGTAATGGTAAGATAATGGAGCATAACGTTTCGGTCTCGCTTTGTGTTTGTCTTATTAAAAATAGTCTCGAAGACAGATATGTGAAGTATGTCTTAACTTCCTAACAAGCGCATCTCAACCACAAGATCCAATGTTGAAACTGTCAGAGCCACAAGTTTCAAGTTTGAAAAAATCATATAGAAGCTAAAGGTACTTCTTGCCAGCATAAAAATGCCTTGTATAGTGCTCGTACATATATTTGTTCTGTTAAAATGTGAATCATCCAATCGTAATGCTTCGCGTGATGGGAACAAGTCATATCTACAATGCACATTCTGAATAAACTCAAAATTATGGTGAAAGATATGACTTAATCTAATTTAATATTCACCGCGAGAAAAATTTCATAATAGTGCCATCTAAAGGTCGAATGTATTAACGTAAAGTGCCGTAAATTCCCTTCTGAACCTTAACTCAAAAGAAACTCATTAAAGGCCTTGATTTTTTTGTGAGTCAGACATTCTTTCTAAATGACCTCTGTTTCCTTAGAGCACTATCTTATCCTTTGGGGACATTTTTTAAAATCATTTCACAATATTCAGAAAAGGTTCTTGGTATTTTTCAAAGACTTTTCTTCGGCGTTGATTATTTCTAATAGGTTCATTCTGAAGGTCGTTTACTCTTCTCACAATCTTCCTTCCTAATCGAGTTGTCTCATCTTGCACTTCAGATCCAGTTTTTGCCAGTTCAATATTACTGCATCAGAGTAGTCGTTATTCACGAATAATTCCACAATGTTATTGCAAAGTGGTATGTACAGTAAACCCTCGTTAGCACGAACTCGCATAACACGAATTTCGCGATTTCGTAATACGAACAAAACTTCGGACCTGGCAAGGGATTACGGTAATACGGACATTTATAATTCTCGGATAACAGAATTTTTATAGCGCGAACTCCGATTATTTTGATCCCTTGTATATACAGTAAACCCTCATTAACACGAATTCCATTGCCGGTTTGAACGTTGTACTCAGCAGCTTAAGAGGCTTTGATAATACAATAAAAAAATTCGGTGAATGAAAAATTCTGTATATAATACGTTGATGTCGTCATGAACAAACGTTTTTCTTACTGCCTAGGGAACATGATGATGGAAAGAGTTGAAATCGCAGCCATTAGCGCTGCGTCTCTCGCCCCAGCGGTCCCCACCCGCCCATCCGCCGCCCATCCGCCGCCCATCCGTCGCCCATCCGTCGCCCATCCACCGCCCATCCGCCGCCCATCCACCCCCCATCCGCCGCCACCCATCCGCCCCCCATCTGCCGCCCATCCGTCGCTCATCCGCCGCCCATCCTCCGCGACCCATCCACCGCCAATCCGCCGCCCATCCGCCCCCCTTCGCCACCCATCCGCCGCCTATCCACCCCTCATCCGCCCCCCATCCGTCGCTCATCCGCCCCCATCTGCCGCCCATCCGCCCCCCACTCGCCGCCCATCCGCCGCTCATCCGCCGCCTATCCGCCCCCCATCCGGCCCCATCCGCCGCCCACCCATGCCGTCGCCGCTGCCGGGTACTGAACCCTGGCCGATGCTATCGGCGCCCCCCCCGGGCCTATTGTTTGTCCACTCCCGAAAGGCGAACCGGTCTGCTTTGCTACAAGCGTTAATAAGCAGCTTGCCTCCTCTCTAGTTTGTACGCACTTATCTGATTAGAGACAGGAAAACATGGCGAGTGAAGACGACGGTATGAAGCTCGGGGGAAGCGATGAATTGGAAAAACGTGGATTTTTTGCTCTGGATAGCTGTTGCGAATGAAGTGCTTCTCACGAGAGGAATGTGGAAACTATAAAGTACGCCAAAACAGACTGAGAGCGGGCTTACTGTATGACGACAGGTACAGCTCGTTATTGTGCATCACAATCAGAAAGAAAGCCAAAAGAATAAAGTGATATTTTAGAAAGATGTGTGCATAATTTAGCCAGACATTAATTAATTATTGAAAGCCAAATATTGTTACATGTCCGAGTAATAAACAATTTCGTTTCATACGCTGAGTTTTAAAATATTTATCAGATTTCAAATTAAATGGCAGGACCAAAGCGAATTATTAGTAAAATATATATTTAAGTTATTTGTATTTCGTAACTGATGTTCATTTAGAAATTTCATGGTTGCAGAATAAGCTAATATCGATAATGCCGTGTCATTTACAATTGTTAGGAAACATGAAAGTGAAACTTTCAAACGCTGGAAGCCAAGATAATCTAGCGATTTGTATATGGCATTCGTTTCCCCCAGCAGCTGATCGCTTCTGCGCCGGGCGGCCTCGCGCAGCCGTGGAAAGCGGGCCAGCGGCGCGCAGCGCTGGGAATTCGCGTGCGCAGCGATTGGCTCTGCGTCGGATGCGCGGCGATTCGCGAATGCTAATGCCTCTCGCCGCGCCCGCCGCGACGACAGGGCCCACTTCCCGCCTCCGTGACTGTCCGGCGTTCGCCTCGCATTGAACCGTGGAGAAAGCAGCCACTCTCATGTTGTCAAGAAAATGATTGTTTTCTTCACAACCTTTTCTTTTCGTTTCGTTTTTTTTTTTTGGCTTTTTTTTTCATTTTTCTCGAATCGAGGTCTACGTCTTTGTCAATTCATGGTAAGAATGCACCGGGGAGATAATGAGTTTGTCTCGGTATTTTCCAGATTCTGCAGATTCCTGTACATTCGATGTTGCGAAATTCCACAGGAGTTGAATGTTTCGTGCAAATCAGCGTCGAAAGCGTGAGAGTGTCGTTCAACTCAGATCGGAGGGAAGAGTACATAGTCCTTCGACATCAATACTCACTACATTCATGAACATTTTCACTCAGATTTTAGTTGGGTCTTTTTCAAAATGGGTACCACGTGAGCGCTCAACGCTACCAACTGTTTTTAGACTCCCGTGCTGGTTGCCAGAGACCAACATCTCAACCGTCCGGAATATTCTTTGACATCTGTGAAAAGTTGATGTAATAAAATCTTTGCTGATAATTAGATAAGTTGACTGCTTAATTCTTACAATTACACTGAAATTGTATAAATTAGAAATATCTTGTTGTTGAGTATTGGACGCATGTCTGTTTACAAATATGTAAATTTCGTAAAATCAAAAACCTTATGTCGAGAAGTTTGATTATATATACGCTGTAAGTATTATTTGAGAACATTGATTTGCATAAAAAAGTTGTATGTTTATTTATTCACATTCTAATGTACTCGAAAATAAATTTAAATGTCATATCGTGGCAGAAATGTTGCACTCCTTCAAAATTAAATTTTCGAGTTATATGTTCACTCTCTGGGATCAATGATTAATCCGACGCTTGTCTCGTTCTCTGGTTGAGCGAAGGAGAGACCTGACGAGAGCAGGAGTTGTAAGAATAAGTCGTGGATTTAGCCAGAGTTCTTTTACAGGACACCAACTTAGGATTTTCTCCTTTGAAAACACGCCGCCCTCAACCGTGTTTGAGGTTGCAAACTTGGCTAAGAACGTCAATGTGTTAACCCCCATACCACCAGGGCCTGCTCTTCGATAATAATGGAGAACACCTGTTGGAACATTGATCAAGGTAGACCTCATAATGGCGCTTGTTTTACACTTGATTAATTTTGTGTATCCGAAGTCACGATCTGCAGGGTGAGTATCCCTAAGATACTGATAATAGACATTTTGAATTCATAAACGCCTGTGGATCATACATTCAATAGCAGAAGGAAAAGCTGGGTTTTGTGCTACCCCCAATGAATATATTAAAGCATTAAATTCAATTATAGTAATTGACTGAATGTAGTATCACTGGTAAAATAGTTGAAAAATAATATTGATGTAAATGAAGAATATTCAATTTGCATTGACCCCACTTCGATGAAATAACGATTATCCGTTGTTGTGTACTACTGTTCGAATGACAAAGGGCGAAAAACAAGGAATGATAATTTTTTAGATGATTATGATTATAATATTATCACGATGTTTGATGAATTATATTTATTATCATCATCATCATCATCATCATCATCATCTGAAAGATAATGAATCGAGAAATATTACGTAGTAAAAATGCAAATCTTTTCTTTCTCGTCATTTTCCTATCGTTCTCATCATCTGCGCATCCTCCATCGCGCTCTGCCCTCCTTCGCTGATTAGCTCGCTTTATGACTTCTCCCCCCTGCCACAAGCCGGTATTGGCCCACCAGTTGCGGCTTCTACGAAACGAACCCAGGTCTGGCACGATGCCCCCAGCTCTCCAGCCTACCACTGCGTCTCCCTGAATCGAAAGACTTTCCACGTATATGCGCAAAGAACATTTGCATTTACACGCGCATTGTATCAATAACTGTAACTCGGTAAACGTAGACTTCCGTTTCCTTTGTTAACATTGAAACAGATCCCACATCTCAACATTTGTGATAAATTGATATTACTTGCACTCATCCGCAAGAATACAAAATTAATACTAGGAGATTGTCAGATCTCTATCTCTTGTTCCTTTTCAAAATCTTTATATACTACTAATTACATTCAGTTTGGACTCGGTTATAATATAATTAATTCATTATGACATAGGTTTCGCTGTTATGGGATGTTTGTGTAAGGAAAACGTGTGATGTACTCATGAGTTATGAACACGTCCTTCTAGATGACACCTCAATCAGTCATCGCATATTTTAGTAGGGTGAAATAAAATATGATGGTATAAGATGAACAGTGAATTACGTTGTAAACTGCACAGCTGAGAACGATACACTTTTGAATGATAAGATATTAATTACAATACAAACACGAGTAGAAAACATTTAGATTCTAGTTTACAAGTTTATCAAGATGTTTTTGATCGATTAACCTGAGCAAGCCGGGAGGTGGTCCATTAGTAATATTTTGAACAAACAATCCATTATATTACGAACTGTTGCCCCAGACGTAGGTGAAGGCCATAATTGCTGATTGTACATAAGAACTCTCAGATACTGTCAATTATGAACTACATTGCGGACTTTTCCATTTTTTATGGGGAACGAACTGGTCTCTTTTTACTATTATCATTCACTGTTTTAGACATTTCCTTTGAACTCTAAACTATTTAAAAAAAGTTAGCACAATAACATGTTATTAAATGAAACTGAAAATCGTACTTATTAAATAACCATTTTTGTTTGTGATTTCTTTTCTTTTGGTGTACAACGTACGCTGTACATTTTTCAATGGATCTGAAATGATGGCATTTTATCTGTCAGCATTTGTGTCTCGCAAAGAACGTGTGGAACGCGTTACAAGCCAAACGTGAAAAATGAAGGAAGAGGCAATTTTCAGGGTAAAATGTATTTAAATCAATGTTGAGAATATTCTTCATTCACAAGTGTCAATATCTTTACAAGAATGTACAAATTTAATATTGTATTAACGATAGATAAAATTCTTTAGCGTTCGGTCGACATTATTGATAGTCATGTGCTTGATTTCTTGACCTCTATATTATGGAATGATTCTTGAACAAAACCATTTTTAACCTGCCTACGTTTCTGCTTTTATTCAGCCTTCATCAGGGCTACAAACAGACGGGTTTTTGTGTATTTATATAAAAAAAATCCGTCTGTTTGTAGCCCTAATGAAGGCTGAATAAAAGCCGAAACGTAGGCAGGTTAAAAATGGTTTTGTTTAATGACCTACTCTCAAGAATCATTCCATAATATTATTAATAGTATGGAGCACATGGGCACCTCCAGCGTATGGCAAGCAATAGGTGGCCTAAAAAGATCTGGACATGGACACCTCCAGAGCGGAAGAAGTGTGGAAGACCACCAAGGCGTTGGAAAAAGGACATCCAAGAAGAATTGGAGGCAAGAGGCCTCATAGATGGAGACTGGGAAGATCGGAAGAGGTGGAAACTGAGAAGCGAGAAGCGATGACAGCCATAAAAAGCTCGCAGCATTTATAAATGTAACACAAAATAGTTTTGTATTATTAAGAGACTACTAGTGATTCGAAATGAAAAATATACGTTGAAATATTTTTTCACATGCAGTCTACATTTTATTTTTAAAAGTTTCTTGAACTGTTATGAATCTCATAGTTCATCTATAGATTTCCTAGTAGGTTAATTCCAAGTCTGATTTGTGAATATAATTGTTAGTCTGTAGGTTTACTTGTGGGGTAATTGCTTGCTCTTGAACTGTTGCCACTTACGGGGACATAAAATATTGCACTATGTATTCATTTCTGAAAATGCTGCAACTGCGCTTTTCTAACCCTTCAATTTGGCGTTGTTTCGGTGACTTCTGTGTACGATGGCCCTGCATGACGCCGAAGGCAGCCAGAGAATTGTGAAATATTACAATTTAATGTCCCGGATTTATGTGACGCTTCGAGTTTCAGTATTCACGAATGTCGAGGTCTTTTCGATACAAATACAAAATGACCTGAACCTCTTTGATCTCCGACACCTTGTTTATGCAAAGAATAATTGTTGCTCTTTTCCTTATGCATTGATATGAGCGAATGTAACGACTTACTTCCGCGAGATAACACGCTTCACACCAAAAATCGTTGAGTTAGTACGTATTCAACGTTTCCGCGCGAATATAATTTGGGCTTTAGTCACGTGAGTATAGAAAATGTTGTAGTCCGGGAATGGCGAATACGTCGAAAGGGCTTAGCTGATTTTCCAATGTTAAAAGTATTGTGAGCAGGGCAAACAGAGAGGCTCACCCATCAACTAGCACGCCTATCCAATAACTTCTACTCTAACATAAACTCAATAGATCAACTCAAACAATACAATTTAGCCTCAACAAACAACACACAGACCAGAATAAACAGTAGATACCCGTTCGATTCGTTCCTAAAAATATTCTCAGACAATTGTGGACTGTAGATACTCTCATGAGGAATCCACCCCAATGTAGTAGTATTAGTAGAACTAGGTTAAGCATAGTTTAAGTTAGTAGTAAGTCATCAATACATATGAAAGAGTATTTTACTGATCTATGTACAACCCAACAAGCAATAAACAATTTAAAATAAAAAAAAACAAAAAAAACAGAGAGGCTGGTGCCAAAAACTTCTGAATCAGCATATTCCTGGTGAGGTTAACCGCGCTCGAAGCGGGAGCCCTCGCGTCGGCGTTCGGGGCGCCGCCGCCGCCTGGTTAATCCGGCCGCCATTAACCATTATCAAACGCGCGGCCCCGCGCTACGGGGGCCGCGTGTTATCGCGCCGTAATTTGGCGCCGTGAGTAACGAGCCCCTGACAGCGCGCAGATAAGGTAACGACGGTCGCATGATTTATTCCGCGGGCGGCGGCGCGCCGCGCACCGTGTAATTAGGAGGCCGGGGTTCGGTACCCACCGACTACTCGTTTCACCGCCACTACGCGTTCGGTGGAAAAGAATGCGCCGGGTTATCTAAAGGACGTGACCGTCCGTGTGGCCGGTACCCATAAAGATATATGTGTGTGTGTATGTGTTTTCAGTTGGTTTTGCGAAAAGAGATCCTGTGTGGAACGTTCGCGATTGTGAGGGCGTGTGTATGCGCCCCTAGCACGATATCTTAAGTAGTTAATTGTTGTAATTAATTCCTGGTTTAGGGGCACAACAACGCTACGTAAACCAGTGTTTATATATATGCGTTGGAAAGGATATTACGCACAAATAATATCCTTTTGAAAAACTTCTTTCGACATACTTGAGTGAACTCGTGCTGTGTAGAATGTACGGTTTTAGTATGATGAACAACATAAATGTTGGCACAATATAGATTAGAAGGGATATCTGCGGATAAGATAGTCGAGTAAAGAATGTTAATGCTTAGCGACAAGATGTGCAGTGAAAAATATACTTGTATATTGAGTAAAGTGAAAGAAGAGATAGCGATTCTAATGAGTGATGATATTCGTAATAGTTCCAATTTCCCTGTATTGCTAAAGAACGTTTATGAAATAGTTCACCTCTTTCCTTGTTGTTCTTTTCCGAAACGTAATACCATTTTATTTTCTTTATAGTGGAGCATTAACAAATCTAACAAATAAATTTCTGCTAGGTTTTGTCTTGTGATTTATGTCAGACCCAACATGTCAAAATTATACGTTCCAGAAGACTTAGAAGTTGTGTGTATGTTTCACTATACAGTAGAACCTGTTAACCGGATCGCAGGGGCACTAGGAGTTAGGCCAGATCTCAAAAAAGTTCGTATTTCCCGAACCATAAAAAATAAAAACAATTTATTAAATGAATAGTTATTTTCTTAATGTACAGAAAGATCTATATACGAAGTGCGTATTATTGAACATTTTTAACTGACATTTGTTTTCTGAGGAAGCTTTCTTTGCAATTTTTTGCAGCTTTATCCCTCTGCATAAGTCTTCACTAACGATGAAGATAAGTTTTAATCGCTCGTCGACAAAAATTCCGTACATCTTTTTATAAAGACGGCTGAGCTTTTTGCTTTACCTATGACTCTTGGAAAGGTGTTCCTTTCGGACCTCTTGATTTCAACAAATCCTTAAAGCTTCCAAAATTTCAGTTTTCTTTTTTTTAACGTTTGCATTGAATTCGTTCGGGTAAATTTTCTTCCTTTCTCGCCGCAAGTGCTTTTTACTTCTCATCATAATGTCGTTTTATTTTCCTTATTTTGTCCTTAATTGAACGAATTCATCTTTAGCCTGTTTCTCCAGGACCTCGAACATTTCTGAGCTGGAAGACTTTTGTATCTACTTTTCTGCACTTTTCCACGATGCTTACACCACGAAAATCGAGCAGAAATTGATGCATTTGCATTTCACTAATTTGCAAAATTGACACTCATGAAATGGTGGTGTTTGTTAATTTATCAGAATTTCACCTTTGTAAATTTCTCGACTTTCAAAGTGGAAGTACCTAGTTGGTCAGATTACACAGAGAGACAGGTGATAGGAGGTGCGAGTAGCGAATTCTGAGCGTATCAAATGCAAAGGTCACTAGTCCCGTAAACGTAGCTTATATTTTTATCATGGGAGGCGACTGTGATCTTCCCCCGCTGGATGATGAGATCCGGCGCCGACCTACAGTCGGCATGCGCGTTTTTCCCCGAACCAAGTATCTCCCACCAGCGGGGCATCGCCCGAGCCGGAACAAGCTCTAAAATCCCAACTGGTCCCCTGGCTTGTGTGGTAGTGTATTGCATGTAAGGGGTGAGGATAGGACAAGGAAGAGGAAGGAAAGATCATGTGCGGTCCGAAACCCGTTTGTTAGTGTACTGCTCCTGCATTCGCCTGGTGTTGATCGGAGAAACCACGTAAAACTACCCGCTAGAATTTTCCTCCACACGGCGGCTTATTTAGACGTATCTATGTATCTAGTGTTGAAACTCCTGCCTCCGTCGGAACCAGGGCCCTTCAACTCTCATATAACGTGGTGGAGACCATTATAGTGGTGCACTCTCCTGTGGCACCTTCTCACAGGAGCTAAAATGCGAACAGCTGCCAATGATACGTGAAACGTGTGTGGCTGCTACATAGGTTCGCATTACGTTCAAGCAGGCGCGTAATGCTACAAGAGATAGCGTCGATGTTCGCGCTTTCTTCAGCGGTTTCTCATGTGTATATATTATGAATAATTGAACATTTGGAAGACACTTTTCGTATTTCTCACAATTTAGCCAATTTTTAGGTGCGGACGTTGGCGAGCCTGTACCCAGCGCCACTAGCGGCCGCCTATAGCATTGCGGTTGCTATTGGCGGTTTGCGATGGTGTAGCGGTTAGCGTATCGGACTGCTGTACGAAGTACTGTACGCGTAGCGTATCGGACTGCTGTACGGGTTCAAACCCGATCGAAGCCGTGAATTTTCAAGGGCGAAAAAATCCTTCGTACGCCTTCCTTCGGAGGGGATGTAAAGCCGGCTGTTCCATGTTAGTAGATTTACTTGCATGTAAAAGATCTTCAAGCCTAAGTGAAGCCTCTGAGTAAAATTCAAATCGCCTGTTTGATCCCCCGAGTGATACCTTCTCCTTCCGCTAGTTGGTGAAAGGAGCGTAGCGAAATTTGCGTGGTCAGACGGAAGAGCAGGCCTCATGGCCTGAGTCTCGCCACGTAAAATTCAATTCAATTATAGCAGCACCTTCGAGCTTTGTCCCCGGTTGTGATGGAGAGTTGCAGGGCCCTGGTCGGAACTCGAACACTAGGTGCTCCCGGTCAAAGGCTTGTGCAGGGCAGAGGCACGCGCGGGGCACGCACGGGGCAACGCAGCGGCCGAGGCCAAGGCGCCCGCGGGGCCGCGCCAGCAAGCAATAGAAGTGCAGCTGCAAGTGCACTCGGCGGGCTTCTTGCATTGGTTGCCCCGCCGCGCCGCGCCGGCGGCCCTCCTATCTTTAAGCAGCGGATGATGAGCTACAAGCTTTTTTTGTGTCAAATGTTACAAGTTTCTTTTGATGCGCGTCAGGGCCAGTGAAAATGTTTAGCGTTGACATAAAAAGGAGATACTTAGACTGGACTTTGGAAACATACCACTTCTTCCAGAAAATGACATGACAGTATTTGTAATTGTGACTCACAGGAAGCTTTATATTTGCCATGTGTTTATATGTATGATATAATTTATAAATAACTGTAATTATCAGTGATTTTGTGGCTATTTTTTTATTCAATGAGTCAAATGATATTCAGAAGATGAACTAGTACACATATTTATTCAATTCACGGTGTGAATGAAACAATATATTAATTCCTGAAAGATAGTACGTCTTTAATAATGCGTCAGTACAATCGAAATTGATTCCGGCGGGGAAGAACGTGCCATAAGACGAGCTAAATATGTCAATGGGTAGAAAGAAGGGGTAAAAATGATAACTTTTTGCCAATGATCTTGTATGTGGGAAATTTCATATAAAGAACTTCCATGCTTTTATAAATGTGATATTTGATTTTGATTTTTAAGCAATAGCGTGTGAACAAAAAAATTGCTGGATCATGTTCTGGCCCATTCATCTACCTGCCCAACGTATGTACGATCAGGCAAGTACATCTGTACACATCGAGGGCGAATATCGCATGTATAAATGCATAAATTAAAAGCAATTATTTTCATGGGCAAAATGTGATTAGTTTCGACCCCTAGAACCTCTAGAAGTTTGTCACATTTATTCTGAGATGTCCTGTACATTTGCTCGTGGAATTTATTTTTACGTCAAACATTTTACACACATATTCGTCCAATGTGGAGGTGTGATGAGTTTACTCCGTGGCGGGACGCGTCCACCAAAGAAACTGCCATTGCACTCGCTCGGCGCGCCCCCGCCTCGCTCACCCCTCTCCTCCATGGCCGTGCGCCGTACGGGGCGGCGCGGGGCGGCGCGGGGCGGCGCGGGGCGGCGCGGGGCGGCGCGGGGCGGCGCGGGGCGGCGCGGGGCGGCGCGGGGCGGCGCGGGGCGGCGCGGGGCGGCGCGGGGCGGCGCGCGCGCTCCAGATCGGCCGCCGATAATATGTAAAGAACTGCGCCATAAAAAGGGCCGGGGCGAAAGAGCGCGGCAGTTAGCCGATCAAATGAGCGCCCTCCAGCGGTGACGGCGAGGGCGCGGGCGGGGGCGGGGGAGGGAGCGAGGCGAGGGCGGGGGCGAGGGACTCCGCCTGGCACCGGCCGCCCCGCCCCGCCCCGCCCCGCAGCGCCCCGTCCCGCCCCGCCCCGCCCCGCCTCGCAGCGTCCCGCCTCGGCGCGGTAACGCGCAACACAATGGTTCTGCTCGGGGACGCCGCAATCTTCGAAGTAACACATTTCAATACGAGAAATTCTGGTAATGTCGATGGAAACGGAAATCCATTCCTAGGAATAAATAATGATAAATGCCATTCGAAATGTGAGATGGTTCAGAAATTACTCCGATGCTTTGTTAGTTAATATGGAACAATCTATTTTTTTGTAAATTTGGCGTCGCAATTCATGGTGGATCATTCAGTATTATTGGGTGAGATTTGATTCCATTGTGTGGATCTTGAAACGTTTTGTCCGATAATATTCAGTACAATCCCCTTACGGTGACAAAGTCTCTAATTCTGATATTCAAACTGGCCGATTGACTTGCACATCTGAGCATAACTGAACTAACTTTCCTTACGTGTAATTTCTCTTCAGTTTAGCTCTGGACACACATCCATGAGTTTCGCTCTCCTTCCTCTAATTCGATTGTGATGCTCTACATATGTCCCTTCGGAACCTGTTCTAGCTAGGAGAATGTTTACCACACTACCCCCTGTGGAGTTAGGAACTGCTCACCATGTAGAATATATAATCGGGATTCGGATATTAACTCAGGTCGATGTGTGTTCTGTCTACCCCCTCGGAACATACAAGACATCAGAAAATTGTTGGAGATCCCAAGTAATATTTACGATCGTGAACCAATTTTCCAAAATTCCAGAAATATTCCCGTTCAATGAAGAAAAGGGCAAAAGGAAAGAGAAATTGCGTGCTATTCTAACACTAAAATGTTCTCTTCGGCATAAAGTTACGTAACGAAGGGCAAACTGATAAATCGTAGAACACGAGAAAACATTTTTAAGGAAATGAAATTAGCTTCATAAAATTATTTTCAAAAATTAAAATGCTAAAAGACAGATATGAAATAGAATATTGTGAGGATTTTTCTCAACTAGTGGGAAAGGATTGGAGATATTTTCTAAAACGAATGCAATAAAAATAAGAGAAACTGAAGATAACAAAACATAAGGAGGAAATGAAACAAGATTAGGTTTGATTGACTGATTAGAGATTCCAGGCGTGTCAACAACTAAGGTCATCATTCCCGTAAGTGAAGTGCATGTTTTATCGCTGAAGGTGGCGGCTTTCTTCCACCGACGCGTATTGATAGCGCCATACCCGTATCTCCCTAGCTTTGTAGCTAGAGCCGAAAATCCCACGACCACGGAGCATCACCAATCGCTCACCATCACCAAACATCACCAAACGAGACTCGAACCCTAGCACCTCCCGGTCAGAGGCACGGCATTGACATCAATTGATGGCCTGGGCCACCGAAGCCAGTACGAGGTTGGGAAAGGGGAATAACAATAATGGAGAAGTAGTGGGATGGGGAAGGACGACTATCTGACGAATGAGAGGGAGCCGAGGAGAATTATGCAAAGCGCCGCCGCGCAGCCTCTATTAGGCCGGCGACTGGCAACGGGGGCGATGGGGGCGGAGCGGGGAGTTGGAGGGGGTGAACCGGCGTACGGGCCCTCGCAGCGGGACTTACATAAATGCATCAGCCCGCGCTTTCCCCGAATTATATTAGCAAACACAAGCTAATGTTATGACGTTTTTAGAGCTCGATGTATATTTATGAAGGAAGAATAAGTTAGACGCGAGTGCAATTGAATTTCGCGCGCCAGGGTGAGCCTACTCCCTTCTTTCTGCAGACCTTCCTTGGCTACGTTCTTCCGCTAATCTATGCCGGTCGGTGGTAGGTCCTAGCTCGGGAGCTAGGTCGAGTTCAGCCGCTGATTGGAGGAGAATTCTAGCGGACGGCTGCACTGATCGGTAGTTTTCCGAGGTTTTTTTTTTTTTTCGATACACATCAGTCGAATACCGGATCACTACTCTAACAAACGGGCCACGGATCGTCCGCGGTCTTTCCTTCTTTTTCCTTGTCCTCACCCCTTACTTACACACTTATATCCACTTGCGAATGCCAATGGACCAGTCGGGAGTTTAGAACAAGCCTCGGCTGGGGAGGTACCCCGCTGATGGGAGATACCTGGCTGAAGAAAACCCCCGCAAGCCGACGGGTAGGTCCGTCGGGAGAAGATCACAGCTCGCTCACCATAAAAACATGCACTACATTTGCGGGAATACTGAGCACAGCAGTTGACGCGCTCGGAAACACGAAATATTCCATCAATGCAGGCTGTTCTACTTATGGCTTGCCTTCGTTCCTGTTCTTTCTACATGTGTGTGTGTGTGTGTGTGTGTGTGTGTGTGTATGCGCGCGCGCGCGAACGTATTCTGTGAGGGATGTGGACGAGCGGTGTGCTTCTTTTTCCGTTCTTGTCAGATATTCTTTCTTCCTTGCTCTCTAACTTTCTTAGCCTGTTGTTTGCATTGCAACGTATCTTCCCTTCATTTTTTGGAAAAAGAAATTTCTTGTTTCTCTGTACATTATTTCTTCTACTTTGTATATCGTTTGGCCGTCATCTTTCGATACTCAGATTTCGGTTCAATTTATACTCACTGTTTTACTAGCGGTAGATCAATAATGTTTCAATCTTTCCTTCTGAATCCTTTTCTCTCATTATATTCAAGCATTATTCTATCGTCGTTTTCAACATTATTCACTCACGTCAAAATAGGCACTTTGGTCATCACTACCTGCAATTTCTTCTTTTCAACCATTCACACACCCTTTACTTTATTAGATTTAACCCCACTTTCCCTTCTTCCATAGTGATATCTAGTGTCTGTGCGTCTCACTGCCCCTGCACTTAATCCTCTTTGTCTCATTGAGACTGTCACTTTCCTCTACATTATTTCCCTCTCTATTCACATGCCGTTTCCCCTCGAGGTTCATTTGCTGTTGTGAGTCCTGTGTGTGTCCAGTCGCCCCGCCGACCCCCGCCGCGCCTGCCCTGCCCAGCCGGGCGTCCCACAAGGCCCCCCAGCGCGCCCCTGCATGCATGAATGGGAA
Organism: Acheta domesticus; assembly: GCA_031308135.1. Taxonomy (NCBI): domain Eukaryota; kingdom Metazoa; phylum Arthropoda; class Insecta; order Orthoptera; family Gryllidae; genus Acheta; species Acheta domesticus. The sequence continues at coordinate 241,467,039 of JAHLJT010000631.1, forward strand.
TCACCGCTTGTTTACCCCACATGAAATAGCCATGAGGGTGCGGGCAGCAACCATGCGTTTAGTTTATTTTTCCTAACCAATTAACTTCATTTCATAGTATAGGTTACAATGCTTCAACACCGTGGTTATAGACAACACAATAGTTTCCTATACAATACATATTTATTTTTCATTTCTTGAAACTACATTTATTACGTTTCGAGGTGTAGTTTGACCTCAACACCAGATTGCATAAAACGTATACATATACAATAAATCACGGTTTCACATCAAATCAATAACATATTAATAATATATAAGAATTACATATTGGTAAAAACTTACAAAATACATTTTTTACTCTCCAAACGATCTAAATTAACATATGTGGATACACTCTTATTATTTATATAATTACGTACTTGGTATATAAGTACTCTGCTCAAATATATGAAAACATTATTCCATTCCAACTCGGTACATCAATACTCTGGTCTAATTTATAAACATCATTCGATTCCAACCACTATTATAAATAGACAGAACATATGTAACTAAACTATAGTCTCGTATTACATATTCAATTAATTGCTTTATTAGTTTTTTTTACAATATATTACATTCATCAATATCCATCAATTATCAGATCGAACCAAGACTGACTGTATTATAGTACTTCATTATGATGTATTATTTGATAAACTAACTTCATTTCACTAAAATTGTATAATAAAGAAGCAAATAGCGTTTCCTTATAGAAGCGAATAGTTTAATAATAATGTTTTTGTTGACTTTTCATTAAATATTTTCAATGTGATACGTACTGATAGAACGTAATTCATATTGTGAATATTTTACCAAACAATTTTTACGAATAATCAAAAAAATTATCATACATAAATTGTGTCTGAATTTTATGAATTTCATAAACCCAAAATATCAGAAATGTTTTGTGAGGATATGTGTTTGAAGCACTGGAAATCACAGTGAGACATTCTCAATCGACTATAGACTCATACACTTCTTCGAGATCTCGTTTTACTTGTTTTACGATACGTAAAACACACCCGCACTCCACACTCCCGTCCACATATGAGTCTCGGGTTTCGGTCTTACAGTTTTATGAGGTATTGTTGTCTTGTTTAGTTAGACCTTCGTATAGTAATTGAGGTGGATTTATGAAAGCCAAGCACGCAACATATTTTTTGACGCGAGACGTTCTGACCCGAGGAAAGTCTCTACATGAATTTACCACGTGTGTTACGCCACGGAAATGATGGCAATGCGTTCAACAGTCGTTTCTGCCCGAGGCTAATAAGGCAATCGCTGCATCACAGCAAGAGTAGTTTGGAAAGAAATCATTGGCCGGTGAGCGAGGAAGCCCATACAAGCATACACTGTTCGATGTGTATCGCAGGTTCCATTAAACGTAAAAGGAACTCGAATTCAAGGAAGCATCAAATGAGGGTTTTAAAACTCTTTTATATAAGCAACATGGAAAAATTAATTCATCACAGTTTGGACTGTGAACTCAAGAGATGTATAGATAGGAAGTTTTGTAAATACACACCTCATTGCATTGATTTCTGGGCATATCTCCCTTTTGCTCTAAGTTAATTAGCAAATTTGTGGTTCCTATTTTCTAATACATTGGTCAATTTTGAAAATAAAAGAACAAAAAAATCCAAATCGTTCCAAGGAGCGACAGGTAAATAAACTTTAGTTTACCAATGAGCTTGGAAGTTCAAATTCAGAAATGTGTATTTTCTCACCTATTAGCAGAGACAGTTGAAGTGAGTTACACTATAAATGATTAGGATAATTATCATCATGAACGTACGGAAAAAGAGGCAAAAGAAATGTAATGCAACGAAACTAGAGAGAGATCAGATGTCATGAAGATCATCTTAAAGTATTCAGAACCCCCTTTAACGTTTCTGATTATCGACGTTCTTAAAAATCTGTTACGTCCGAGTACACGAATATGAGCGTGGTTTTCAAGAGCTAAGTTTTCATGTAATATCTAAAATGTTACTATAGTATTTGAAATGTAACTCACTCAACATTTTTGAATACATTTGTATTAGAAAAGTTAAAAGAATAATGCTGGTACAAATGAATGGACATGATTGGAAGTGAATTACGTTTTATTACAAGGCAAACGTCGTCAGGATCTGCGTAGGAGTTTCTCTCTTAAAAAATGATCCTTTTGAGAAGCCGCTTCCTTGCCCGCTCGCGGTGCACCCTCGCATTAAGACGTGCGAACCCCTCACCTCAGGCCCACCCGCTCCATCCCTACCTCCCGTCCCCCCAGCTCCTCCCAGCCCCTCCCCGCGACACCCGCCCGGCTCGCCCTGCCCTGCGTCGCACCGCTCCTCCAGCACCGCTCCGCCCCACACGCTCCCTCCACCCTTCTTCGCGCATTCGCTCAACCCATCCACCGCGCGCCGCCCCGCCCTGCCCCCAACCGCCTCGCCCCGAACCGCCCTGCCCCTCTCCGTCCCGCCCCTCTCCGTCCCGCCCCCCCGTCCCGCCCCTCTCCGTCCCGCCCCTCTCCGTCCCGCCCCCCTCCGTCCCGCCCCCGTCCGTCCCGCCCCCCTCCACCCCGCCCCCCTTCGTCCCGCCCCTCTCCGTCCCGCCCCTCTCGGTCCCGCCCCTCTCGGTCCCGCCCCTCTCCGTCCCGCCCCTCTCCGTCCCGCCCCTCTCCGTCCCGCCCCTCTCCGTCCCGCCCCTCTCCGTCCCGCCCCTCTCCGTCCCGCCCCTCTCCGTCCCGCCCCTCTCCGTCCCGCCCCTCTCCGTCCCGCCTCTCTCCGTCCCGCCCCTCTCCGCCCACCCCTCTCCGTCCCCGCCCCTCCCCGACCGCCCCTCTCCGTCCCACCCCTCTCCGCCCGCCCCACTCCATCCCGCCCTTTCAACCCCGCCTTTCCTCTCTGCCCGCCCTCTCCTCTCTGCCCGTCCCGCTTCGACCCTCTCCGGCTCGTCCCGCCCCCCGCCGCGCCGCCCCGCCCCGCCTCTCTCTCCCCGCTCCCCGTCGCGCTGGAAAGCTCCTCGCCGGCCGCGATAGCCATCGCGATGCCCGCCCGATAAGCGCCCGAAATCCTCTGTGTGGAAACGACGCTGGCCTCTCCGCATTTCACTAAGAGCTTTCTAAGGAGGTCGCCAAGGCGCCACAGCCTGCGTACTCACCTCCTCGTAAACCTCTGCTGTCGAAACTGCTCGCAGCGCGCCCCCGACCGCTCTCCACGGAGTGGACCAGATGATACTTGAGTCACCGTTTCATAGCACTGACCTTTTTACGCCCATTTATTTGCATTGCTGCCGCTACCAATTCTATGGACGCCGAAACGAATCTTGTTACTTTTGTCATCACTCAGTAACTCTTCATTATAGAAACTATATCTCCACTAGTATTTTCTCACTCCGCGATTCCTTCTCGACCTGTAGTCTTCTATGCTAACTTCTATATTTCCGTCTCGTGGTTGTCACCGATGTGGTTCTCCCGTGTTCCCCCTTTCTCCCCAGAAACGCAGCCATAACGTCAAGGTCTTGTAAAAATTTATATTTCTTTTAAGTATTCAATTTGATAAGGGGGCATCTGTTACGGGCTTTATGTCTTCATCATAAACACAAATTTTGATTTCATAACCCGTCAAAAGAGGTGAGGGAGAGGGCAGAAGGAAGAGGAAGAATGATGGTTGGTTGTAATTTATTTTAATATTCCGTTTATGGATGTAGTGTGTATCTATTTATGTTTTATTCCGTCGTCTCTTGAGCAACGGCGTCGATCTGAGATTTGCATGGCGAGGTCGGCGGTGGGCGAGGGATGGGTCGGAGGGCTGTGGGGGTGGGGGAGGCCGCGTTTATGGTGCGGGTGGGCGGCGCGTCGTAATATGGAAATGGCCACCCGCGTCCCAGAGGCGGCGGTGGCGGCGACGTCAGCGCCTCCCGCACCCTCCCCTCCCCGCCCCCACCCCTCCTCTCCCGTTCCCACCTTCCCCCGCTGCCCCTCCTCCCGCGCCATTCCTGCGCGCCTCGCCTATTCTTCTCCGCCCGGATCCCTCCCCGCCCCTCCCCATCGTCTCCCCGCCCCTCAACTCCCCTCCTCCCCTGCCTTCTCCGCCCCGCCCACCCACTCGATCCCTTTCGACCCCTCCCGACCCACCTCCCCCGCCCTCCCCCTCCCCGGCGCACCCTCCAGACTCTTCCTCGCCCTTTCCCCCCCTCCTATCCTTCGCCTCCCCCGCAACCCCTCCCGGCCGTTCTCCTCTCGCCCTCCTCCGCCGCCCACGCTGCCCCGCCCGGCGCCGCGCCGCTCCGTGTCGGCGACTCGTTAGGGCGATATATGGGCGACCCCGCGACAGCCGCTTTGACGGCTCCATACGCGCCCGTCTCCTTCGGGTGCCCATCTTAGAAAATGTAAGGCGCACTCTTTTTCTGCAGTTGCAGTATTCATCTGAGAAAGTATGTGACAATGCTCAACAAATAAAAATAATATACAGGTTCTCTATTAGTTTCAATGAACTTCTATTCAGCTACAAATTTATCTTACATTGTATTAAGATTAAAGTAGGATAGTAATATAAATTTTAGAGTAATGTCTCCACTTTTACAACAAATGGTTTTGAAGGCAATTCATGAAACTGTGGACTCTCCGTAATTTGTACTTACAAGATATTTTGTACCTACAAGTCTCAGGTCTGTGCTGCTGAGGAGAAAATTTCTCCAGGAGCCGACTCTACTTCCTTTGCATAAATTCCATCGTCGCTGTCATATCTTGCACAAAGAAACCTTTACCTTCACGTTCCTGTACGTACTCTTTTTACTTTAAGTGCAGCCGCAACTTCGCCTTCCGTCTCGTTGTCCCTTCCTCTGGTCTAACTTCCCGTTCTAATTGTATCGACCTGCATTGTCGCTCCCCACTTTCCAATCCCTCTTTCACGCTTTTTGTGAGAACCTTCGGAATCGCTGCCATTTACGCTCCGCACAAACAAGATTTGTTGAGTTTTTCTGCCCCCCCTCCCGGCGGCGTGGGTGGGGTTGGGTGGGGGGCGTGTGGCGAGTAGCCGCCCCCTGCGAGTCATTACGGGCGGCGCGCGGCGGACAAGTAATCGCTGGGGCTTGACAGCGCGTTATTGTAATCGGAGTAGAATTAACAGCGCGTTCCCATAATGGATGAACGGTCGACTTCTTACCGACTGTGTGTTCCGAAGTGCGTTTTCAAAGCTTTGGCGATTTGTCAACGGCGGCCAAGCAAATACGTCGTATGTGAGTATCGAATGTGTCAAGAAGTCGGAGCAAGTCGGTTTTTCAATGAGGGCATACACAGATAGAGCAAAGATTTGATCTTGGCGATTTTCACTAGTAACTGCTCTAACTGCGACGAGAAAAGAAAATTAAAGTATTGATCTTAAGCAATTATGGTCGTTCATTCAAGGGCTTAAGTTTATCCCAACAAACATCACACGTTTTTACAATTTATGCTTATGCAGTGTATTTCTCACAACACATAGCGAATCAAATAAGCCATTTTTGAGAATGCCTTCCTTCCGCATTTTTTAAATGTGCGAATAAATGCTTTGTTGGCCTGTGATCGATTCGGAAATAGTTCTTAAATATCCGCTGGATTTGTCTCTCATTCACTTCCTACTCAAGTAGTCAAAAATGTCTGCCAACGAAATGATGTTAATTTCGAAATATTTCGAAAATTCAACGTAAAAACATCAAAGTTATTGAAATACATTGAAAATATTGAGATTAAAATAGTCCAAGTTCCCGAAGAAGTTTTGTTCGTTTTTATTTTATTTTAATTTATTTTACGTCACTGTGAAACATCTTGGTCATAAGCGATGAAAATCTATTTTACAATGTTACATAATAAAATCTACATTTTCGTTTACAATGCAGTAATTCTTAACATTATCTTTAAACAATATAAAAAATCAACAATGATTACATTCAATATTACAATCATGTGACATTTTTTTTGTAACAAAAAAGGAACTATCATATATATTTATCTAATTTTTTCTCACGTAGGAATTAAATAATTTTTTCACACTCTGAAGTAGAATTTAATAGAGAATAGATATTAATGTCAAGATTTAAATTTTTCCTGAGATCACTTGTAAAAGGATAATCAACTAATAAATGCGAAGTAGATGTACTTTCACCACACTTCGTTCTTTTTTGTAGTGAGAATGTTGTTTAATAAGAGATAAAATGGAATGAGTTACCTTACAAAGAACAACGTTCCTTCATAAAAAAAATTGGAGCCGTTTTTGAGAAAATTTTGAATATGTCGAAGGTCTTCATGTAAAGTACCCCCAAATTTTATAGAATCTTTTTCAAAATCTCAAAGCTTTGACTCGAACCAGATCGACCGGGGAATATCTATTTTGGAAGGAATCGTACGTATGGTTTAGGTGCTAGCAGTGTTCACAGACAGACAGACGGACGGACGGACGTTTTCCTTTCAATTGTTTTTTCGGTATCAAGGACCCACAAAAGTTGGTTTCTGGCTACACCACGTGTTAGGGGATTTTTTTTCTTAATTTAGTTGCTGGATTTATCCACTTTTTCGTTATCACGGCCCGGCAACGAATTTTTTTCTGGCGAAAATTGGCCATTTTTTCGCGCAGCATTATATAACTTTCCCTATATTCCGTGTATACGTACGTACACGGGAAAGTAAAAAGCAACTCAAATCGTATGTGAAGCGAAGGAATAGCAGGGCGTCGGGCAGAGCATTATACGAATAGATTCCCCGGGGCCTTCCATGCCGGTGATGTATTCGGCGCTGTTTTGTAGCGGCGCGCGGAGCACGGGCGCCGTTTTGCGTTGCAAGGAGCTGCCATAAACCGCCGCTCCCAGGGAACGAACCCCGGCCCGGCCACTCCTCTCCACACCTCCCCTCATCCCCACGCAGCAGCAGCGCGAGATGGAGAGGAGATGGAGAGAAGGAAACGGAGAGAGAGAGGGGGGGAAGGAACGGGATGTCGCCAGGCGGAACCTGCCATCCGGTTTCATTGCTCCGCTTTAGTCCGGCAATATTTTTGGAGGCATATAAACCAGTTGACGACGTTGCGAGTTCAAATGAAATTCAAATTGGTCGCCCTTATGAAATTCCAATGAATATTGCCAACATTATTCAGTTGCGATGTATACCAGGACAGTATGTAAACAAATTATCACATCTACAAAATAGAACTGTGAGTGCAGTAGGGTAAATACGTTTCTATTTCTAAACCCACATTGTTTCGGTCATGTTCGTGCATAAGATGTAGATGAAGGTTGAGGCATGCGTATGTATTTAGGGAATTGTAAAGTGGATGAGCGCAGATGTGAGTTAGATGTGAGTTTCTGTGGAAAGCTGTTAGATTTAGGTGGTTTTACGTTTTAATGAGACACATTAATTATTTTCATGTTCTAAAAGCATCTAAGAAACTTCATTACTTACGGTCATTAAACTCTTTCCAAAATATGATCTCAAAAAACCGCATATTACATGTATAGATATAAGCTTTATTCTACAATTAGGCAGATGTTGCCCGATGGCAGAATGTAGAAACATAAAAGTACATTTACAATTACAAATAAAACAATATATAAAAATCAATATAAAAAAACAACAAACAAATGATCTTAGGCATTACCTAGAACACGCAAACGCATTCACATGTATGTACAACAAATGAAACTAGATATATACTAACATTTAAGTAAATAAACTTACATATTACACAAATATTCCTACATACAAACATACACGCTTACATACATATGAATTACATTCATTCACATGAATGAGTGCATGAATACGAACGCGTCTTCATTCACAAGCCTCCCTGCAGTGCGTTCTCGATCAGCCTGTGCCTTCCAAGAGAGCTCCCGACTGCGCCGCCGGTGTCTCCCCGGGCGGCGTTGGCGCTGCGGGCTCTGTTGCATGCGGAAAATCACGGCCGGCGCGATCGTTACCGGGTAATGGCGACACGGCCCCGCCGATTACGCGGCACGGTCGGCTCGGCGGTCCGCCCCCACCGCCCGCCCTTCCCTCCCGCCGCGGGCGGGGTCGCTCGCGGCCGACCCCGCGGCGGCGGGGGCATGCTTACGAGCGCCAAAATGGCCGGCAATAATTTCTGAAATGGGGGACCGCGGCCAGATTGATTCTGAATTTTATAAGATCAAAAATTGCCGGGTGGAATTTTTGGGGAATAAGGCCGGGTGTCCGCCTCCGCCATTACGGGGCTGCCGGAATCGAAGTTGGTTGCGTAATGACCGTGGCGCGAGCCCCCGTGCGTGTGTGTGATTAACGTCTCCGTGTTTTGTTTATGGGAGCCATTAAGTCGTTACCGGATATTGGGAGGGCGGAGGGGGCAGAGTTCACGCCCCCCCCCCGCCGCCGCGCGGGTGCAGTGCTTTCTCGATCTGCGGGCAACGCTCGCCACTGCCGTCTTCTATTCCGCTCTCGCATTGCCACAAGGATTGCAGAAAGCAGATGGAAACATAATTTTGCGTCGCCCGGCGGAACATACGTTCCGATTTACCAAGCTCTGGAGTTCCTTTGATAAATAGAATGTAATGAAGGGACATGGGAATTTGCTCATTATACTGCGATTTTCCCCTGACAGGAATCAGCTGAACAAAACTAAACATATGTTGTAATGCTCATAACTCAATACTTTTAATAGCCGAAATATATTATTTTCTACCAAGTTTTAGAAATGGAGGCATGGTCCAAATTATCACATATTGTTCCAGTATTGCATCCATAGACTCTGTTTTCTGCCCATTAAAAGACGATTATACTGCGATTTTCGTAACTTTGCTTCTGACAGGAATCAGCTTGTTTCGCTGCCATCCAATCGGGAGCTTATATTTCGCGACAGTGGCGTCACTATGGTGAAGTCCAAGCTCCCCAATTGGATGAAACCGCCAACAGTTGATTCCTGTCAGGGGCAAAGTTCCGAAGATCGCAGTATAGTCTTCTTTTAATGGGCAGAAAACCGAGTCTATGGATGCAATACTGTAACGATATGTGTTAATTTGGGCCGTGCCTCCATTTCTTAAACTTGGTAGAAAATAATATATTTCGGCTATTAAAAGTATTGAGTTATGAACATTACAATAGATGTTCAGTTTTGTTTTAATTTCTGTCAAAAAATAATTTTAGAAAGAAGTATTCCTTTTCGTTTCATTTTTATTAAGGAAAACATATTTTCTTTCAAAAATTCAAATCACTATTGTTCTTCTTTGTGTGTCCCACAGATGGTTTTTGCGACGAGTTTGCGAGTTTTCTGCATATTTACGAAGGGAAGAAAGAACTAAAACCAGAAACGAAAAGTGGTCCGTCGGCCTTGTCCACCCACAAGAAAACTGGTTTAATTTTATCTTGCGATTTATGTGAAGAGTTTTTTATGTGGAATGGATAAGGAACAATTATATTCAGTATTTCCTTATGCGCTTTTCTGGTAGAACGAAAAGGTGCAAATATGCATAAAAAGCACGGCGAACAGAAGCAGGAATACAAATGTGATTACGTTATCTTCAAACCATCTCTTTCTCTCTCTGAAAAATAACTATGTATCTTTCTCATTATATCCTCTACCGCATTGCAGCTGGGATTCAAAAACCTGTCGAATATCACGCAGAGTGCTTAGGGACACACTGGACATTTGAAAATAAATGCATTTGAATAAAGCAAAAAAATATTCCCACTAATTATCTTCCTACAACATTCACCACTAGAACGTCCGGAAGTTCTTTAAAATTTTAAGTGCTACAACATGACGCTTTTGACATGTTTGTGTTTAGTGTACAGTTAATACGTGCAATTAGCATTAATATTATCTCTAATATAATTTTTTTCAGAAAGGTTTTGGAAGCCATGGACTATGGGCATTACTCTGACTTCTCAACCATTTATTTTCGTGAATGTGTTTGATAACAATAGAAATTCCTTTAATTACACTCAAATAGCATTATTTCCATCTTCATGATTGCATCATGTAATTAGTCAAAGCGAATACCGAAAAAAAGTAGAACAAAAAGACTTTTCATAGCTGAATATTCAAATTGCATTCAGTGCCAGGGGCAAAATGCATTTTCTTTTACATCGTATTGAGGCCACTATGTGTTTTTTCTTGGTATACAATACAATATGCAAAGTATTCATCTCAAAATTTCTACTCGTTATTTCTATTAATAAAAGTGATTACAAAGTAAGTAAGGTGCATTAAAATGGGCTGAATAAATGTCTCTTCCTCTAACTCACCAACAGCCAATCTTATATATTATTTCTCAAAGGGATGTTTGGTCTTTTCAATAAATTGGGCGACATACGAAACCGATCTATATAAAGAAGCAATGGATTGAAAAATCGTGTTTCTTTTCACCTGCACATGTGACATTGGTATTGAAAAAGGGCGTTAAAAATACCTAAATATTAAAAAAAGTAGTAATTCGGGATCTGTAATATCTGATTGCCGCGCGATCTATCGGAAGAAAATTACACTCGGACGGTGGCGGGAAATGCAATCTCAAGCATTTTTGTTTGTTTCAATTTAGTGTAGGTTGTGTAAGCACGTAAACGTGATTTTCTACATTGAATAGAAATCTTGAAATATGAGAGGTTAGTGATCTTAGTGAGGTTAGGTCGTTTATAATGCTGGAATATAAAAAAAGAATTTAAGCAGAAAACAGTTTGGTTATTTGACTAACCGTGCGATTTAATCGCACGGGATCTCACTAGTGAACTTTAATCGGACAACATATGTTAACAATATCCCCAAGTCTTATCCCAAAAGTTCCAAATTACTGAATTTCTCATCTAGAAATTTGAGTTTTAAAACATTTTAACCCTGCGGCAAACGCGATCGTTCTCTCAGAGGACCCAGTTGTTCTTCCGTTGATAGAGGGTCATAGAATGTTTTGAGAACGCCGTCCTTCTCAGAACCTCTTTATTATTGATCTCACGTGTCAAAGCTTCCAGTTCGTGCCTATAGGATTTATGCTGTCGTCACCAGATTGATGTCAATCAAACCGTGTGCAGCGCAGCATATCTCACGGCTGGAACGTGTAGTACAATTTATAACTGATACAACTTTGTAGCATATCTTGTTCTTATTACATATTGTTCTTATACATATTGGGCTGATTTTAAGGACAGGGTTCGGCTCACGGCGCGCGGTTCACTTGCGCATGGTTCACTCGCGCGGACCACGAGAACGAATCACTCCGGGAGCACTGCTTGCATTGTGCATTGTGCGGTGTGGTGCGAATGTGTAATGGAGAATTACAATGGTTAAATGCATAAAATGCGTTGCATGCATAATGTTAAATGCATAAAATGCGTTGGTAATTATGCGTTGGACAGACTCAAGGATGTTTTATGTTAACGCGAGGGCCGAAGGCCCGAGCCTCGTCCTCAACTTGGACACGGGTAGCGAAGCGTCACGATTCTACACGAAAATGCGTTGGCCACGTGGCCGTGTGCACTCTGTGGCGGCGCCGCGAGTGACTCGTTCGGAACCGAATCGTGCGCGTAAATAGGAGCCGAACCCTGTTCTTAAAATCTACCACATATTGTAGAGTACTAAAGTTTTGTAATTTTGATGTTAGTAAATATGTTTAACGTGTGTTGGTTCCTTCAACACCCAAAGTCAATTTGCAAAGCACGATAATCTAAAAGTTCAAGTGCTGCATCTGAGAGATCACCGCGTGAGCTCAAACAAGAGCAGGATTTGACTAGAGCAGGATTAAGTGAGATATTGTGATCTATTCTTCGATGTATCTTACGTGCCAATGCAAAATGGGCACCTGCGTTGTGCAAGACGCTCTATACTGCGATTTTCTAAATTTTGCTCGTGACAGGAATCAGCTGTTGACGCTTTCATCCAATCGGAAGCTTAAACGTCACCATACTGACGTCACTGTAGCGACATACACGCTCCCGATTGGAAGGCAGCGAAACAGCTGATTCGTGTGAGGAGCAAAGTTAAAAAAGTCGCAGTATAAGCCCTTCTCGCGTGAGCCTTGCCCTTGCCTCGCTGCTGGTCGCTTGTCGTCGGGTGTCGCGATGGCCTCACTGCCGATGACAGACTCCCCGCCGCGCCGCGCCACGCCGCGCCACGCCACGCCGCGCCGCTCCGCGCCGCCCGGCATAACTAGCGGCGCCGCGTTGATAATCGCGGCCGGTGCCGCTAGGGGCGCAGCGAGCGCGTCCGTCGGCGCCTTCACGCCCGCGCGCGCCTTGGACACGCCCGCGCGGCCGCGGCTCGCGACGCCAGGCGACGCGACGCCAGGCGGAGGAGAGCTGCTTCTTTCACAAACACACTCCGGAGAGAGACAGGCAAAAGGAAGAGGGCCGATATTTTTCTTACTTGTTATCTGAAGTCTTCGTACTAATTATGGATAACATTCGAGGAATACGCAGGCATTCGATTCAACACAGCATTTATTCAATCCAGTTAGGAGCTCGAGAAAATAGTGAAGAGTCCTTGTACGTAGTTACTCCTGAGAATGAATACATTTCTTTTTACGACACAAAAATCATACCACAATATATATGCAACACATCCAATAAATTAATCTATAACAATTTTGACAAAATGCAGGTTTTGTTTGCTTCTCTTGCCGAAAAAGTGCTGTTTTTTTTATCCTATGCGTAGTGTATTCCTTTTTCGTACACGTAATAAAGTCAAAATACACGTTTTCGGTGTCCCTGGTTCCTAAAAAGTTATTTCTCAGAACGTCAGTTGGCCAATCAATCGATTCGTCAGAACAACATTAGGGCCTAAAGTGTACACAGGATTGTCACCAAATTGTTTTTACCGCAATTGATCTGGCTGATGTCATTTCCCCTCGAATTTGAAACGGATATTTTTAATGTTGGAAGGTACTTATTGATGCCAAACTTGAGTATGTGAAAAAAGAGACCAAGATTTTATAAAGAATGTTGTAGATTAATCTCTCCAGTTAAACATCATCGTGAGCATTCCATCTGCTGCTAACGAACTGTAGAAATAACAATTTATGTTTAATTTCCTTCAATTTCCAACATGTTGAAATGTTTTGAAATGTTTTACATCTTTCCGATTTCCTAATAATTCCACAATTAACAGTTAACTCTTTTATTAACCAGAAGAATAGCTGAAAACGGTGCAGGAACAAGATGAACAGTTTATCCACCTTTATCAACAGGGATTACTCTCCATATTAACAATAACAATAATGATATAATTGAAAATACAAATTTTAATAATTTAGTTAATTAATTTCTTCCATTGTTCTCTATTGTAGCTTTCATCTTCGTTTATACCTTTTTCTTGCAATAGATTTATAATTTCTTGTTTCCATACTCTTTGGTTATTAATAAATGAGAGCGGCCCCCAGCGGGACCCTCAGGCTGAGGCGTGGGCCTGAAACGTTTGCAATTCGAAATAATGCAAAAAATTCTTCCGAGAACTTATGTACTTGTTTTCTCCGTTGTCACCTGATTTGGTGATAATTTTGGTTTGTTTAAATACATTAAAATGCGTTTCTAATGAAATACATGTCCTTTAACAATTCTCACTGAAGTTGTTCCTGGGAGAGTTCGCAGTTTAAGCGCTAGATACTCCTTTCTACAATGGAGGGGCGGATATCGTACTTTTGAGACGCGGTGAGGGGAGGGGAGGGGAAGGGGGCGGGGGCGGGGGCGGGGGCGGCGCCGCCGAGCGTCTCTCTGGAACCGCAAGCGCCTTCGTGTTTGTCTTGTTCCGCCCGCGGCCCAGCCCGGCCCGGCCCGGGCGCAGCTCCGCGCCGCCTCGCGTCGCGATCCGAAAATTTCCTACTCCGCCGTTACTAGAGCGTCTCCCTCCTCCTCCCTGCTGTACTCGCACCGCCTTAATAAATTTAATTGCATAATTTTTCTTTATAGCCTAATTAGGAAAGAATTTTAAAAAAACGACGGAGTGTCGACGCCGGCGTCGGTCGCGCTCGGTGGCGACGGAGGCAGAGGCGGTGGGGGTGGTGGAGTGGCGGGCGTGGAGGCGGCGAAGGCCGGGGCCTAGGCGGGCGCAGCGACGAGGCGGCAGCGGGCGGCGAGGCGGGGGGGGCGAGGCGTCAACGGAGGCGTCAGCGGCTGGGGCAGTGGCGGGCGGGGCGGTGGCGGACGGGGCGGGGGTGGGCGGGCCGGAGGCGAGCGGGCCGGGGGCGGGGGCGTCAGCGGCTGGGTCGGAGGTGGGCGGGGCGGAGGCGCGCGTGGCGGGGGCGGGGGCGGGCGGGGCGGGGGCGGACGGGGTGGGCGGGGCGGTGGCGGGCGGGGCGGTGGCGGGCGGGGTGGGGCGGTGACTGACGCTGCGGTGTGGGTGGCGGTAGGGGACGGCGTCTGCCCCTGCAGCTCAGCAGGGGACGCGCGAACCGGCAGGCAGATTTCGCGCATCAGGAGCCACCGCGCGCAGATAACGCGGCCTCTGAAAGTGGGATTTTTTCCCCTCCAGGGCCTCGACTCATTAGCCATGCACACTTTGGGGTTCCACGCGGCCGCGCCGCTTTCTTAATTTGAAGACAACATGATCTCTTTATAGAACTGCAACCTACCTCGGCACAAAATACTGTCAGATTATTTCAAAACATCATTAATCATCCAAGGGCCTTCTGATACTGGTTTGGAATGTACTTTATTACTAACACTTAAGGTATATGGATGACACCTGAAACTAGTAGTGCTACAATAGCTGATACTTTCTCGTATTATTACATTATTTCTAACGGCTGTGTAATGTTATGAACATGAAAAAGTGTTGCCAAGAAGCAAATATTTTCTCTAGCCTCGGATTCGAACTCAGAACCTTAGAATATGACGAGCAAGACACGTTACCTATACACGTTAGCCGCAAGGCAGAACATTCCCGACGCATAAGAAAAGTTGATCGTCTGCATTTGGATTTTCAAAAATCAATCATTTTCATATACTATTCATTATTTTATGACCTAGATATTTTAACAAAAAAAATTCTATTTTCAATACTGTTGTTTTGCGATGTTAATATTTTGTTCACGACATACGAAATTGTAGAATGTTTGCCGAAAACGGGACCTGCACCATTTTTAAGCGTATAATGCTTTATCTAAGTAGAAAATTTAAAGAAAAGTTTTGGAGACGTTTTATGAAAACTATTGCCTAAAGGTTGCCTGTATTCACTCAAAATTATGTGAAAACGCATGTTTTCGAAAAATTGTAGATGACCTTATTTCAGTATGTCTTCGAAGAATAGGTTTCTTTAAAAAAAAGCTTTACCTTCAACATTGAACTTCGAAGTAGACGCCAAAAAATTGATGTTTTGCAATTTACGAGAAATTTTCGAGATTTCTCGAGTTGTGCGCCATTTTTTAGGCGTCCTTTGTGCTACCAGAGGTAACGAGTAATTATTAATTGGGAGCAATTTCTGAGAAACTTTTGAAAATGTTCTAGAGATGACATGAAAAGTACACCCAAACACCAACATCAATCTACATCTGTTTGAAATTGGCAGGATCTTGAGTTCATCCAGATCGATTAGGGAATATCAATTTTGGATAAAATCGGCTGAACGGTATAGGTGCTTGCTTTGACCTCGGACATAACAAACAACAGACGTTTTGACTTCAGTAAATTTTTCAGTATCACGTGCTCACAAAATCGTGTATTCTGATTAATTCAATAATTTCTGGATATCAACAATGTATCTTTACTACGTAAGTACATACGATAAGATAACTGAATTAACAATATCAAATGACAGACATAACAACCGAGATTTATCAAGACTACTCTGTAATTTTGCTTTTTCGGGTTCCTGTTTTTACTTCAACGTGAAAGACTCCAAGTTTGATTCCAAGTAAATGTGAAAATGACGAAACACCTCAAAGTTTTTACTGCGATATAGTTTGTCCTATTTGTTGTACGAGATAGAACTGTAAATTATTTGTCGTAAAGACAGATGGATACTTATTTATAACGTTTCGAAGTAAAACATATGGAGTAGCGAGGTTTTTATTAATTAATTTTGTTTAGTATTGAACTTAAACAAAAGTTTGCGAGTGTTCGATGGCTTTACAGCTAACTTATTATAATATAAAATTAACTTAATTTGAATTTACAATTGGTTAAGGAAACAAAACGAGCCTCTTGAATTATTCCACATATTTGGAGGAAAGAAGGGGAAATCTTTCTTTTTATTTCTTATCTGAGATGTTTTCTTAGTATGTAGCGATCTGATGCCTTTATGAAAGGTAAATCTGAGTAATGAGCAAAGAGTAGTTATGCGGGGGAAGGGGAAGGAATCCTCCCCTCAGCTTATCTCGTTGCAGCGACTGCTTCCTCGCATTGAAAAATCTCTTACCGTTCATTCATACTCCAGCTTGTTAAAGAGTCGATCTTCACAAGTGTGGTATGGAACAGCACCGCTTGACTATTTCTTGGACGTTACATTAAAAACGTTTTATGTGTTATCTTCCGTGTTGGGGTAACTATCGCATACAACATGATACGCGTAGGGATTGTGATAGCATCTACTCATGGCAGCTCTGAGGCCGAGAAGATGAATTAGATAATCGGAAAACCTGTCTGTCGGCGAGACGAGGAGCTCCTGAGTTTTGGAGCGTGACGGAACGTGTGGGTCACTGAGTCTCACGAGAAGAGAAATATATACGTCCAATTAAACGGTCATCTTGAGGAATATGCTACCGTAGTCAATGTTTTCCGCTTGCGTTAATCTGACAAGTACTATAATTTATCAGCAGCGGTGCTTCACGAATAATAAATGTGCTTTTTTGGGAAGTTCCACAGCATGGCCGTGATAAGTATTCATGTCGTAGTTTTATAATAACTACATGGAGAATTGGGGGATGCCGATTCGTGGGTTTTCGTCCGTCAAAGTGCACTCTGATTGTGGTCTACGGTTGGAGACTCCCAGTAGCCCGGACGAGAGATAAGGTCTCAACGCCATCCTTGTTATTGTGAGGTTTGAATCGAATTAAATTTTGTACATGGTTACCTTCCGCCCCGGGAACAGGAACTGCCTTCCGGTCAGTCTATCGGTGACATCGCTGCCGCCCGTAGTTTTCCCCTGGGGCCAGGTGCGCGGAGAGCAGCGGGGCGCAGGTAGAGTGCGCTTGACACAAAGGGCGTGGAGGTTGTCAGTCTCTGTTTGTCCGATATGTGCGTCTCCGTCTCCGAAGGTAAAGAGCGTGTTATGAGACTACTGTCATAATATTGTAATAACGAATCACCTGATTTTGTTTTTTAGGATAAATATTAGTATATTTCATAGGTGATATTGCAAGTAATTATTTTTTGCTCCTGTGCATGTTTATGTTAAAAACACGAAAATAATAAAGATGTAAAAATACCTATATTTTTTCTTAAGAATTTATTGTGAATAATTTGAAATAGTTCAGTGGTTTGAGTCACGTGATTTAAGTTATAAACCAATTTCAACTTTTGTTTATTGATTCTTTCCATTATGGGATTTAATGTACCACTTCCTCTCTTATGCGAAATATTTCCCTATCAATTGTGACCCTAGGAATTCCAATGATTAGAGATTTTGTGGTAATTCCGAGTACCAGTGGACGAAAATATTATTTCTGATGTCTTGAATGTCTTCATAACTGCTAACTATAAAACTGTTAAATATTTTGTAATGTTTGTTCATGATTGCTGTTAAGTTTACAATTATTATACAACTTTAACAATAAAAATATTCTACTGTACATTTAAAAATATTTTTGCAATATTTCTTTGGTTTATCTTCATGTTTCAGAAGTTTATAACATTTGAGTGTAATGTGACTCCAGGAAGAGACTGGATTATTTATTTCTTGTATTAGCAGCATCTCAAGATTACGATTTTGATCTCCACTTGTTTGTACAGTTTCTTTTATTGAGCAAGACAGTACAACTGCGATAAGTGAACACGTCGAGAGTCACATGCGTGCCTTTAATGCACGAGCACGACCGCTATTCGCAAAGAGCGAGTTTGCACGCGTGATAATGACCGAGGCGCAAAACGAGCCTTCAACACAACTCCCACTTCAGCTATTCACCTCTTCTTTATCTGAACGAAATTTAACGATTCTTCGACACCATTACTCAGGTCTCCATGGGGAGTCGCTACGGTCTGCCTGCTTATTTCCCTCGTCTCGGCACCGGCTTAGAGCCTCAGGCATCAACCGATGTCACTGTAGTGCCTCTGACCGGGTGGTCCTACGATCGCATGATTTTCAACACTAGCTACATAGCTAGGTCGCATTCAGGAGTCTGGAGGAGAATTCTACAGGCCGACTGCTCTGATCGGTAGTTTTCCGTGGTTTCTGCGATCAACACCAGGCGAATGACGGAGCAGTACCCTAACAAACGGGCCACGGTCCGCACGCGGTTCCCTTCCTCTTTTTTTTTTTTAAAGAATACATACGTCTGTTCTACGGTCTTTCTTATAGTTTAATGACATTAACAAAAAGACAGTAATTTTATAACAATTTGTTGACTGCAATAAATAACTTGTTATACAATCAATAAACTGTTCTACAATCGATAAATTGTTATAAAATTACTATGTCTTTTTATTAAGGTCATTAAACTATAACAAATAATTTCCTTTATCTTCCTTGTCCTATCCTCACCCATCAGCTGATGTCACTGTACTGCTTCTGACCGGGCGGTCCTACGATGGCAGGATTTTCAACACTAGCTACAGAGCTAGGTCGCATTCAGCCGCTGTCTGGACGAGAATCCCAGTGGCCGGCTGCTCTAATTTATAGTTATCTTTAGTTTCTCCGATCAACACCAGGCGAATGCCTGAGCAATACCCTAACAAACGGACTACTGACAGCGCGCCATCTTTCCTTCCCCTTACTTGTCCTATCCTCCCACCTACAAACACCACACCATCATACATGCCTGGAGGCCATTCGGGAGCATAGAGCTTGTCCCGAATAGGGTGGTGCCACGCTGGTGGGAGATACCTGGTTGAGGGAAATCCTTGCAAGCCGACGGAGGTCGGTGCCGGGTCTCGTCATCTAGCGGAGGAGAATCACAGCCGCCTTACGCGATAAAAATATGCACAACACTTGCGGGACGAATGACCTTAACAGTTGATGTGCCCGGAATCACAAATCAAGCAATTCATCCATCCATCAGTCTGGAGTCAGGAGTTCAAATGACGGTCGGCCCATATGAAATGTATGTGAAAAAAGCGTTCAGAACTATATCTCTTGGATTGCTTATGTTTTCTCTTACTCTCAATCCACAGTTGCTACATATTCTAATCATATAAACAATCTCACGATCAATTACCCGTCAATAAAAACCATTCTTCCCAAGTAAGGCCGAAAAAGATCACTTAACCACAGTAAAAAATTACAAATCTATTTCTTAAGACCTTTACCTTTCATACGACTTTCAATTCTAACTTATATTATTTGAAAACATTATAGCCAAACTTCGCGTATATGAATTCATGTTACGAAGTTATTTTCTCTCAGTCTTATTGTTTAGCAAACAACTTAATTGCTTGTTAGATTTTATATTGTTGAGTCTTCGCATCTTTCATATGTTTTTGGAAAAAACATACAGCACAAGAATAACGTGTTTAGACAGTAGTTGAATCCTTCGTGATGTATTAACGTGAAGTGTGGGAAAGGAGTAGAGACAGTAACGGTTTCTAAGCTTCGACTGTATAGCAGTGCGCTCTTTTGAGCAGTACAGCTCTGAGGATGGCCACAATGTTTTGATCGAAACGTCAGCCACCAAGACAAAGATGCGGTTTGTCCCGGATGGCCTAGATAATACAATATCCCGCCATGCAATCATTCATGCCAATGCATTCATTCTAAACTTCGGGTTTCTGGATCTCTGGATCTCAGACGTATTCAGCTAATGTGATTATCGTGTTTCACCAACGTACACTGCGCTACCTGTTTTGGAAAGATTTTTCTTTCACTGCAATTTTTTCTTTGTTCTACCTTTAGGTAATACAAAGCAATTTTTTACCTCAAATCCATTTGTATCACAACTGATAGAAATGTGCAGATTCTGAAAGAAAACTATCTTCACCAAAAAGATCTTAATTGAATTACTTGCAAAATTCAAAAGAGAAAAATAATTGAGAAGTATTTAATTTCATTTCTTTGAAAATTTCAAGAAATCATGTCCGTTTTTTTTTATTTTGAAAATATTTTAAAATTCTAAACCCTACATTTTAGACGTGGAATAAAACATGACGTGCGTCTTTAGCTTCGAATTTGAGACAGTAACTGGCTATTGTTAAGAGAAACAGCTGTTTATTTATGTAATGGGCAAATGTGAAGCTTGAAAAGGGAGTATTGCAAGTAGGAGCTTGTGTAAGGGCCGTTTGCCACTTGGTACCCTCCCCGCTCTCCACCTCTCGACCCGTGCTCCAGCGCCTCCCTTTGTGGCGGCAGCTGCGGCGTTTCATGCACGCCTGCTCCCCCGCCCCCCGCCGCCCCCTTCCCCCACCCGCGCCGGTATTCACGGCGGCGCGTCGCGACACTTGCCTCCGCGGGATAAGCCAGACACATGTCCGTCCAGGCGCCGCGCCGCCGCTTACCCCACCCCCACCCCCCACCATCTCCTCCTCCTCCTCGCACCCTATACGCCTCTCCCACTGCATCGACAACTTTCGAATGACACGATAATACTGTATGTATTGCTCCGTCGTCAAATGGTTATTATCTACACTTATTCGCTCTCCGTCACTCTACTTCCAAAGATCCTATTCATCTCCTTTTCCTTCTTGTTCTCATGCAGTCTCCTTGGTGGCCTCCAATAACCGCAATGATCATCTCATTCTAATTATCGATGAAATTTACTCTTCAATTTTATCTACACGATTCCCTTTTACCGGCTCGTCACCATTGCACCCACGTGATCACTAGAGATCAGATATTTATGTAGTTACGTATTCTTTGTCGTTCCACTTACCGTTCTCAAAATTGTAATCTTGGAGAATCAGCGCCTTCCTAACACAATATACAGTTTTTTGTTACATATTTTTACATATTTAGTACTATATCACATATTTTACTATTTTCACAATATATCTTCTTATTCTATCAATTTTGTTCAATTTTATTACATATTTTTTATTAAAAGAAGTATTTTCAAAAATATTAGTACATTACATACATAATTGGTGAAATCTAGGTATCAAAAGTATCAGTGACACTGCCTTTTGTGACCTTAATTTCCGTGAATAATTTGCAAAGTCCTGAATTAATAGATGAAGCTTTTACTACTGACGAGAAAGTTGAATGATGCAAAGTGTGCATCAACTTGTGCTCTCCAAAATGTTTTTAAAAAGGTTGTATTAATTTTAAAATTTATTCAGGACATTTTTTCTAAATGTAATTTCGTATTACATAAATGTGTTTTATAATTAAAGTATTTTAACATTACATATTCTATCCGATTTTACATATTTATTACATATTCTTACTGTTTTCATTACATATTATGTATATATTTTGATATTCAATACTATATGTTTCCAGTCTCTAGTGATCACTTACCTGACGTGAGTCTAGAGGCTACCTCGTCCCATCCCATCATTTCACAATCCCTGGTGTCACGCCTCATCTCCAAGTGCCATCTCTTCACCTCGGGCGTTATTAGGTGGCCTCGCCTTCAATCACCCGGCACCGCGCTGCCTCTCCAGAGGCGCTGCCGCCGCCGCCGCCGCCGCCGCCGCCGCCGCCGCCGCCGCCGCCGCCGCCGCCGCCGCCGCCGCCGCCGCCGCCGCCGCCGCCGCCGCCGCCAGAAGCCAGCCGCCCGCCGCCAGCTGTCAGGTGGCGCGCCTGTCGCCGCGGTGATAAATCCCCCGCCTTTGTGGGAGCCGTTGGGGGCGGACGCTAATTCGGAGGAGAGGTCCACGCCGCCGCCGCCGCAGCCGCCTCTGGGACCAGCCGAGGAGACGCTTGCATTTTTTTGCCTTCTGGCCGTTTTACCTTATACTCGTCTCCGAGCAAATGGAAAGTTTCTTCTTCTTCTTTGTTGACTGTGCGCTCTCTCTAAGATAAATAGCCTTCTTTACGGATACTTAAATTCGTTTAAATCTGAAGACATAAGTTACCGCTGTGTTTGTTTTCAGAGATCATTATTTTTTGGTTGGACGTGCCGTGAGTCCCACGTTTGACTAATTTCTTTGGTGGTGAGTATAAATGGATATACACCCACAAACGTATAATTAACGGGCAGAAATGTAATCCATTAGTGTTTTATTCAGCAACACAAGGTGTACCTCGTGTAAATACAATTTTTCTTTCCGAAAAATTAGTCACATATATGAATCTTACAACTGCTGGCGTGTTACAATGTTACAGTGATAATAATCGAGTAATGCTAAATAATGTGATGCATAGAAAAGTTTATTCTCCGCTCTCCAAGAATTAACGTAATTTACATTTTAAAAACAATTATTCTAAATAAGTAAATAAATACCTAAATAAATAATAAATAAATTATCTTTATTAATGGTGAGAGTCAGCTAATAAATTCTGTAAACTATTATCTCCTATTGTAGGAGATATTTACTTTATATGAAATGTATTTTACGTGTTATGGGTTCCGAAAAATGTATTTCAGTCCATAATCCCGAAAAGAATTCATAGTCTATGTAAATTATTTTGTTATTTATTCTTATGTTTGTACAAAAATGTTGTAATATTTAACAAGAGCCTCAGATTTGTGGAGATAGAGTCGATTTACTTGCTGACTTTCTGGTGTATCTTCAGGCCCTCTCCGTAGTGCCTGTGACGGTCTAATTCTTTCGTGTACACTGCATTTCCCTCGACGGGACTTCGGCGTTTAGAGAGCGAATCGGCAGGTCCAAGATTGAATCACAAGAAGAGAACCGTGAATACTTCATTTCTTCATTTCCCGGATTCTACCCATTTTGATATTTGTTTTTCTTGTAATATAGTTACGTAGTTCATCTCGGGGACAAAAATAATCAGGTTTGATAGTTTACATTTTGCTTAAGTATGTAAGGGCAAGTAGTTCTAAAAAGTCTTACACGATATGTTCGACAGTATTGTACTATTAGCATTGTTTTTTTGGAAACTTACTAGTGTTTAATATCGTGAAATTAACTTTCCATTCTTTTTACTTTTTCCCACACTATTTACATAGTACAGAAAAAGTATTGTAATGCTGCGACAGAAATTGGAGATCTCTCGATAGAAAAATCCCGGAATATGGAATCCTGATATCGTAAAACTCTTTTTTGAAGTAGAAAATTACCTCCTCTAACAAGCATTGTAGTTAGAACGTTATGTGGGTCCTTGTGACCGAAAAATTAGTACACGGGATAACATTTGCCTTTGAGACGATTTTCTCTAAAAAAATATTCCCGGATCAATCTGTCCGACTTCGAGGCTCTGCGACTTTGTAAGGGTTATTTATTTTGTTAGGGGTATTCATATGAATCTTTAACAACATTTTGAAAATTTTCTCAAAATTTGCCCCAAATTTTTCGATTATTTTTTTTCTCGGATAGAGAAAAGGACGCATAAAAGTGGCGTCGATCTGATTTTCGTTAAAATCTCTGAATTTTGGAACATCCTTACATATTACTACTACATTCTTACAAATAATAATTATATATATTTTTCTTCTACGTCCATTTACTTGATTAAAACCTGCAGACTGTATCGGTGTCGAAAAATGAATGTTTACTTGTCCGTTTGTGCAGGAGAGTAGGTTAGTAGTCACGATTAAGCATCATTAATAAGCTGCGGATTTTTGCCTATTTGCCGATTTTTATTCTTTAATTAAACGCAGTATTTAGGTCACATGCATTAAGCGTATTAAAATTTAATACACGTAATCCTCAAAAATTCGCAGCTTAATCATTAATGTGAATACAGAGCAACGCTTCGGGAAGTATCTACCAAGGGCTTAGTGGAGACGCGACGGGCTTAGTGGAGACGGGGTGTTGCGCCGAACTGTGCTGCGCCGGGATTTAGCAAGGGCTTAGTGGAGACGCGACGAGGTGTTGCGCTGCGCTGTGCTGTGCCGGGATCTACCAAGGGCTTAGTGGAAACGCGACGGGCTTAGTGGAGACGGGGTGTTGCGCCGAACTGTGCTGCGCCGGGATTTCGCAAGGGCTTAGTGGAGACGCGACGAGGTGTTGCGCTGTGCTGTGCTGTGCCGGGATCTACCAAGGGCTTAGTGGAGACGCGACGGGCTTTGTGGAGACGGGATGTTGCGCCGATCTGTGCTGCGCCGGGATTTAGCAAGGGCTTAGTGGAGACGCGACGGGATGTTGCGCTGAGCTGCCCTGTGCTGCGCCGGGAGCTACCAAGGGCTTAGTGAAGACGTGACCGGGTGTTGCGCGGTTCTACCAAGGGCTTAGTGGAGACGCGACGGGGTGTTGCGCCGCGCTGCGCTGTGCTGCGCCGTGGGGTGGCGTGCGGCGCGGCGCCCTGACCCAGGCCAAGGGGGCGCGCGCGGCGGAGGTCCGCCGGCTAATGGGCCCACCCACGCACGCCCCGCGCCGCGCCGCACGCGCCACCTGCCGCCGACGCGACGCGACGCGACGTGAGGCGACGCGCGCGACGGAGCGCGACCGGCCCCTGCGGCGCCCCAGCGCTCCAGAGCCAAGGACGTTCCTCGTGAGACGCTTCTCGATCTGGGGGACCAACGTCCAAAATTGCGTTTATCGTGTGTCACACGATATTCTACCAACCACATAGTATTATGCTTGCCAAGGACTAATTTCGTCCATCTTAAAACCAAACCCATAAATTTTACATTCTTAATCTAATATATACATATACATATGTTTGTATATATGTACGTAGTATATATATATATGTATATATATATGTATATATATATATATATATACACACACACATGTGTATGTATATATACCTTGAAATAACTAAAAAGAGAAATCAATTCTGCACTGCAGGATGGTTGAAGAGAATCCTAGAGTAAACACTCTTCCTACATCTAATAATTTGAAGATAGCATAGTATGTACTATGAGTGAAACTTGTCTGTAACTGTTCTTTAAAATGGTTAATCCACTGCACCAGAAAAATAATAATACTAGTAATATTAATGATAATATAGTAATGAATAAATATGAACCTCCTGGAAATTTGACAGAAAAATCAAGTGTTCAACCTCAACAAGAATAACAAACTTCCAGCTTTTCTCAGAAAACGGGTCGTGCTTGCTCACCACACCAAACCTAACGGTGTTTTATAATTCTTTCCACTCTTCCGAAGAGTACTTCTAAATAAAAATTGTAACCTTCAAACGAGTAAGGTAAAAAGCTCAAGAAGAAAAGTTTAATATTGCAGCGGCGCAGGGGCTGGAGGGGGAGGGAGGCAGCTGTGATGCCTCCCCACCCACCCCCGCCCCCACCCGCGGGGCCATGCTCTGCTTGCGACGCGGTCGTCGACTGCCCATGGCCGCGGACGCGATCGACAGGCAACTCAGGCGGTTCACTCGCTGCACTTGAATACTTCCGACCCCATGGAATCCATCCCCAAAACACAAAACGTACTCTTTACTTTCTCGATTTTAGAGACGAAATTTTGATGTAATTCACGTGAAGTCCTTGGGACCATGGGAGACATGGAAATTCTCTCAAAGCTACAAAACGTGCTCTTCATCATTGATTTCCTTTCTTTATTTTAGAAAGAATTCTTTAAATTTGGGAATACTTCTAACGAAGTCCTTGGGATCATGCGAGACCATGGAATCCTCTCATAGCTCTACAAAACGTACTCTTGCTCATTAATTTCCTTTCTCGATTTTAGAAATAATTCTTTAAATTTTAGGGGACTTCACATGAATTCCTTAGGACCATTCGAGACCATGAAAATCTCTCTAAATTACAAACCATTATCCTCATTAATTTCCATCCTACGCTGAGAAAAATACTTGGTAGCACTCGACTCATTTCTGTGTGCTATATTAGTATCATTTATTGTTGTTTATGTGAAAACGGTCCGAACAACTATTAACTTTCGTGTAACATTGTGGACATTAATTGCTTACTGGACACTCGATTCACTGAATTAAGAATCCGTAAAATCTAAAAATTTCTTGATACCAAGGCCTAACACGACGAGTTTTCTGTCTAAAAATCCCTGAGATCCACCGTAGAATTAAAATACTTTTAATTGACTACGTACGTAGAAAGAGGAGAAAGTAAAAGTGCAGAATTCTCTCACGAATCCAACCATTTAAGTATAATATGCTTTAGAGATATACAAATGGTGCAATATTTTACCTTTTTAGTACCGCGGAAACTTTCCGCACTTACTGATGTGTTGCAACATTTTGTCAATGTCCTTCGTGCGTTTGCATGAATTGGACAGAATTTTTGGAGCGTTTATTCAATGCAAATTGATTCATTATTAATTCGGTGTTTACAGAAATTTTGACAAGTTACATTTTGTACGCGCATATTTTCTATCTAGAAGTGAATATTTCAAGGCACTTTCTTATTTATTTGAAGATCGTACGAGTAAGTTTCTAAATTAACTCAATCTCTTCTCAAAACAATTTCCAACTCGTTTGAATACCAGATTAGAGAAATAACTCAAGAACATTAGTCTGAAGAGTGTTCAAACTCACCTATTCGCTAGGATTCTCACGGGACAACGAGGAAACTTCTGCGGGTGCTAATGAAATAATGCCGATAAAAAATCTGGAAGATCGAGGGCACAGAGGCAAGTCCGTGAAACGTCCGAACGGAGCCATGAACTTATGAAGGTAGTGCAGTTGTTGCATATGCAGATAGTATGCTAACGTTATTATGAGAGTAAGGCTGGGAAGATACCGGTCCAACAATTGATATCACTCTCTGAGGATAAAAATCATAGTTCCTTAGGAAAAGTCCGCCATGGCAGAGTCAACTGTAGAACAATGGTCAGTGGAGTTATAATTAAATGCTTTATGCCAAGGAAGAGAAATAGGAAACTTACCCGTGGTAAGTAATGCCGCATGGAGCCGACGTTGAACGTTTTATTATGAAGCATGGTTTCCTCTGCCGCTGATCTCTGTCCATGATGCATTTTGTTAGAAGGGCATATAATCTGTAAATTTTTTAGGTTCTTGAACATCAGGAATGCCATGAGTAGGAAAGCCTTTAGACAGGAGTCTGAAGCAAATAATGAACGAACGTCTTAGGCGCAACCATATTAACACGCTACAAAACAAGTTCGTGTTCTTATTTTAAATAAGAACTTCTCAAAAATAATACTAACAATCCCATTTAACTTTATTTTTATTACGATGTTGGTCACTATTGAAAAAAGGAAAAAATAATAATAGTATTAATAAAACAAACCGTATTATCCGGAATTTGGAGAAAAAATCGTGTCTACTTGTAGACGTTGCTGTGCCATGCGATCAAAACGTCGTAACCAAGGAGTCAGAGACGTTTTAAATACAAGAGTTTGGAAATGGAGACCAGACGAATGTGAGGTATAAAGGCACAGATCGTATCGATAGTCATCGGAGCCCTGGGATTTGTTCCGCAAAATTTGTGTAAGAACTTGGCTAAACTTCAGGTAATTCAAAAGACTAGGAAGTGCAAGAAAATGCTGTATTTGGAACAGCCCACATTTTGCGCAATATTGTAGAGGCACCGACAGTCCCTAGATCTGCTCCTTAGGTAGCTGGTTGCAACCTGGAGTGGATTTTATATTCAGCCGACACATAACATCTTAAGTCGTGATATAGAGGAATAGTAGTATATATATATATATATATATATATATATATATATATATATATATATATATACACACACACACATACATACATACATATAAGGAGCGATAGTGCACTCGTAAAAAAACTATTCAAAGGGTTGGTTGACTCGGTAGCTTAGTGCTCAGAGCAGCTGGGCGTAAACCCGAAGGCCCGGGTCCGAATCCCGGTCGGGCCGACGAATTCTTTGAACAAATTTAATTAATAATAGTATTAATAATAAAAATAGTTGTCTAGCTAGTGTCTAAAACCAGCCACCGAGGGGAGTGGAACCCGAGGCCCTGCGGTGACATCAACCGGTGGCCCGCGCCAGCCAAGCCGTCGGGGAGGGAGGGGCCGCGGAGGCAGCGGAGTGTGCGAATCAGAGAGCGAGCCATTATGGCGTGTTTTCGTGTCGTGTTATTACAAGAAACGAAGGTGCGCGAGTTATTTTGGGCGCGTGTGCGTTCCAGAACGGCGGAAGCGGGCGCGTGCAGATGGGGAACGCGCGGAGTGGGTGGGGCGGGTGGGGGGAGGGGAGGGGTGTGGCGAAGACGGGTAGCCCGGCGCCGCAAGTACAGCGCGTGAGGACACAATTATCCACTTAGAGCGGGACACGGAGGGGGCGGAGCGCGGGCGGCGGCGCGCGGCGGCGGCGCGCGGCGGCCCGAAGACGACTGCCCCTCCCCCTCCCTCCCCACGCCCTCAGTACACGGTGACACGCACCCTCTGCTGCGAGGGTGCGTAAGAGGATTTCTTTCATTTGAAGAACACTGCCTTTGATAAGTTAGTTTTTAAGAATTGGACGGTGTTATGCATCAACCGGCTATGCGACATCATACAAGTTTTGAGATAATCGTGTTCAAAGGTTTTATTACACTTTCAGCTCGAAAAACTGTAATATAATTATTTCATTCATTGAAGCGCCAAACTACTCAAACATGACTGGAATGTCTGGCGCTTATCTGAATAATGTGAAATTAAGAACAGCCAATTTGAAGATCTAGGTTTATAGCCGGTTGTTGCGAAACATAAAATCTCTGATGTGACTGATGGCGTTTACAGTTTTCATTAATTAAAAGGCTACTTTTACAGACATGGTGCCAAAATTTCGCGTACACTTAGAACATGGTCCAATGCAACTGATTGCGTCCGTATCTTATTTTTTTTCAAAAATGGCGCGTAGCCGGTTGATGCATAACGCCGTCGAATTAAGAAGTAACCACATTTTACTTTACTATGTTAATTTGTATCTTTGTATGTTGTCAAAGAACTTTTATATATGTTTTGTATGAAAATGTAATTAAATGACCTGACGATGGCAACAGAATTGAGTTTACCGAAAGGTTGTAGTATAAAGATGTTAATTGATTAGAATTCAAATGTAATATCCAACAATTAACACTGTCTATAAGGAAGGGTGATTTTAATCTTAAAAATAAAAAGATTCGTTTCGTGTATTACATGTGTGGAATATTTTATAACAGATAATCTGTAAGGAACGAAAGATAAATTATCTGGTTAAAACTCTTCGTTTCATTTTCCCTTACTGTTTTCATTTTGAGATTTTTACCAACTACAATATCATTGATCTCATTGAATTGTATCCAGATTTCATTTAGCGAAATATAACGATGACTTGTTAATGGCAGTTACTTCTATAAACACTTTAAAAAACGATAAATAAACGTTCAACTTCATGATAATTGGTAATTGTGTCTTATATAGTAGTGTTTGCTGGAAAATTCAAGGGCAGAAGGAATAAGAGAGCGGTTGTATGTTGTAGCAGTAGTTCTAATCACAAACATCAATCCCTCCATCATTCAGGGAATACCGTACCTTGCGCCAGGCCAAGCCACGCACAAGTGAGAAGGGTCCCATGTGAATCCTTGGCGTCGATGTGTGTCTGCGCGCGCAACGGTCACATGTTAACTGTACGGGCGACCCGGTGCGTTGGGCGGGCGTGTTGACTGGCGCGCGGCGCCGCTCCCAGGCAGCGTGTACTTTGCGCAGGGCGCTATCTGGCCGCATCTGCCCATCCGCGCGGGCCCGCGTCCCGTGGGACCTCGACCGGCCGCGCGTTTCCCGAACGGCACCGGCGCCGCGCCCGCCGACCAAGTGCCCCCGGCAGCGGCGCGGAAGGCCCGTGAGAAGGCAGCGGCGGCGCCCCGCCCCGCCTCGCCCCACACGGCCCGTTCCGGATTCGATCTCGGCGCCCTTTTCGGCTAACGACTTCTCTGAGAAGCGCGGAACTCGTTCCCCCGCTACCGCCGGCGTACGCGCGTCGAGTAATGAGAGTTATCGGGCGACGCGCCCGCCGTCAGTATCTCGGCGTTATCTGCCCGGCGCGCACGCAGCACGCGGGCGGGCGGTGGTTCCGCTGCGGGCGCGGCGCCTCCCGTTGCGGCAGGTCCAGTAGCCTACATCTCTCGGACGCGCGGGCGCGCGCGCGCGTTCGCGCACACGGGAAAAGCGGCGAGAAGACGCTCCGCGCGCCGCACGAGATTCGGACATAAAGGTCCCCGCGGCGGGAACGCGAACGCGTTGTCGCTGGGCGTTCGGGGGCGACACGTGGGAACACTGCCCGCAGTCACGGACCGCGGCTGGAAAGGCGGCCGCCTGCGAGCGGTGAAGTGTCGCGCCCCCGGATCGAGACGCACGGCCGCCGGGCGTCGCGTGCGCGGGAGGCGCTGGGAGGCGCCCGATCGGGGAGATCGGGGGCGTGCGTGCCCGCGCGCGCGTGAGGGCGGGCGCGTGCGACGCCGCCACCCCCGCGCACGGGAAGAAGGCCGCTCGCGGAGCCACGCGACCGAGAGAGCGGCAGGAGCGACTGACTTGGCGCCGGGGTTCATCGAGGGCCACGCGAACGCCGGCATCAGGCGCAGCTTCACATGATAGTAGTTTGTGCAACTGGTTTATAATGTTGGGCTTTATTGCGGGAGTATATGTTTTGAAAACGTATGACATTACCAGCGAGTATTACAGATTTGTACAAATGCAATAAAGAAACATTATAACCTAGTTGCATCGGCAAAATTTCTTATATAACAGCATATAAGAGAATCTAAGTTAATTTTGGGAATCAACATTATTGCGACCATTTATCTCTCTCTCTCTTTCTCTCTCTGTCCACGAATCTCTTGCTGCGATTGACTGATTGTGTGATGACGCAATTATTCAAGCCATAAAAGGCAAATACGTCATAATTTGTGCCATAAGATGTCCTTTTATGAATGTTTTCTTGCAACGAAGGTCGTTTATAATGCTGGAATACAAAAAAATAGTTTTCCTCTTATTAAATAAATGACGTGAAAAATCAATAAGATATGTGTAATGTATATTAAAAGTTAATACGGGACGTGACTGGATTCATATAACATAATCAGACATGTAAATGGCGTAAGTGTGCTCTCTCCCCAGGATCCACAGTCCATTGTCTGCAGCATGCCGCCTGGCGGCCGCTGCCCCAACGCTCCGTCGAGGGCGAGAAAGAACATCGCGGGCGCTGGGATGAGCCGGCGCAGGGGAGGGGAAAGCCCTAATCGCAGAGCACGAAAGGCCGACCCTTCGTCGCGAGCACGCACGGGAAACAGAGAAATGACGTGGCGTCTCGTTACTGGAGGCGGCGCCGTACACTCCCCCTTTTGCAGGAAACTAGCCTATTTCTCATCCTCACTTCCACACGCCAAAAGTCAAATTTGAATTAAAAAAAAAGGTTTTCTTCTTCTCGTTCTCTTCACAGTTCATGTAGATTTTTGCTTTGTCATCTGGGTGATTTCTGCAGTGTAATCGATTGTCTCATGCTTTTACATCGACGATTAATATTGATCGCATTTTCTCCTAGTGACATTCTTTAGGGTAATTCATGTTTAGCGAGAGCTTACAATCACTAAAATTCATTGTTTTTTGTTTACCCGGAAGTACACGGATATTAAGGACTCTTGCATGCCTCCGTCATTCGTCGATACTTTCTCTCTTTCTAGTTATATGGACTTATTCAGTTCACTTGCTCGCCGTTTACTTCATTAGACAGCGTCATAAATGTGAATGAATGTCTCCGCACTAACAATCAAAACATCTTCTCAAGCAGTATGGAGATTTGAAAGTGGTTCACCTGCCTTATATCCGGGTAAGATGGCCTGTTGGGCAGGATTTTCCCTCGACCGTCTCAAGCTGAATAGAAGACCGGTTTCTTGAAGTCGTATCTGTTTCATGCATATTTCTTTCCGCTTCCCGTTTCTTCTCCAGGTCTGTACGACTCGGTGCGCATCGTTGCCTTTCCACAGTTTCTTAAAAAAACTTGAATGCGATAAATAATAAAGTGAAGCGTGCTGTTTCAGTTCTACCACCTGTTTACATTGGACATCAAGACAATCGTTAATTCGTAGAACGTCATGTGAGCATTTGATGAAGGAGGTTCCTGAAGAATAGCCTACGCTATGAAATTGTAGAACGTATCTGCAGAATATCTACGGCAATTATATCTAAGTACAAGAGTGTGAAAAAGTGCTTGTCACTTTGTACGGAATACTGTGTCCCGTGAACGTTAATTGCCTACCTCTAACTTCTAGAAGTAAAGAGAAATTCTTCTTAATAGAGCAGTCCGTTCCGCCAGAAATCAATATGTGTGTGTGTATGTGTGTATGTGTGTGTGTGTGTGTGTGTGTGTGTGTGTGTGTGTGTGTGTGTGTGTGTGTGTGTGTGTCCGTCCGAATAATTGTGGATGTCTCCGAATAATTGTTACAGCCTTCTAGGGTGTGTTGCGGGGCCGAATAGCACTTTTGTGAACGAACATGTGGTGGGAAGTTGTATATAACGGTGTTATATGCATTTATACCTGTGGCATATGCCCCTGCTGTTTAGGCAATTCCGTATGCCCGGCTCTACGGGAGGTACCTTAAATATCATTGCATCAGGACGTGACCTGCGGAATATCCATGCGTAAGGAGTTGTCTATGAGAGCATGGAAATGACAGAAATACATGGATCTATTTCCTTACTTCTCAAACGAATGCTATATCAACTTCGCAAACTTTCTGAAACCCACAGTTAACGTATGTTTCGTAACAGACCGACAAATCTTCTCGAATCTGTCCAGGCACCAAATCCGCTCATTAAACGTTCTGAGCATTGGAGAAGTGCGTGGCCCATGGAAGGGCGAGAGGGCGTGAGGGCCCTGGGGGCGTCGGAAGGCGGGGGCGTGGGGGCGTCCGGGGGAGGAAGCGCCTTGTAGAGCGGGTGGGAACCTCCGCCGAACAGGAACAGCTTCCGGCGGCGCCGCGCCGCGCCGCGCCGCGCCGCGCCGCGCCGCGCCGCGCCGCGCCGCGCCGCGCCGCGTGCCCCCGGCGGCGGCCGCGCTGTCCTCGGCGCAGCGCCCGCGGCGACCACTCGCCCGCCCCGGCCGCAACCTCTCTCTCCGCCTCCGCTCCCTCACCGGGCGCGCGCTCGGAGGAGAATTGCAACACCACACTTCTTGGAAATGTCCTTCACTTCCAGACACCTAACATGATTCTCCCTAAGGACTTGTACTCCGCAGTCAGTCGCATTTTGCTTTCTCGACTACTATGTTGTACTTGCGTAGCAA
Source organism: Acheta domesticus (assembly GCA_031308135.1). Lineage (NCBI taxonomy): Eukaryota > Metazoa > Arthropoda > Insecta > Orthoptera > Gryllidae > Acheta > Acheta domesticus. The sequence goes on from JAHLJT010000631.1 coordinate 241,500,354, forward strand.
AGAGAGAGAATTGTAATGCTGCGACATAAATAAGCGATTTTTAGATTCACGCCCTCAGTACTTTGTAACATGAGTTGAAGTTGGAGAAATTGAAATTGATAGAAGTATTGTAATTACTCTTATTATTGGGCCCTGGTAACGAAACTACTGGTGCTGAACCAGCACATACTTTCTCGCATTATTTACATCGGCCCAGCAATATTATTCTTTTACATGAACCTGCAAAACTGTTTCCAACAACAAATTATATTTTCCCCGCCGAGACTCCAACTTAGGTCTATCGAGTTAACTCATCGTGCGCTGTACTGCTACAGTACGCTGTCTTTCTGCTGTACTTGTTTTTGGCCGACGCTTAAAAATCTGCCTCTCCCATGATTTCCAACACTCAATTTTAGAAAATTCACAGTTCAACGAAAATGAGATTGGTTTTATGCGTGCTTTGTTCCATCCGTGGAAATAATTAGAAGAAAAATTTTGAGAGGATTTTGAGAAATTGTTTTCTTTTGATAATTTTCATTAACTTTCAAGCACAAACGCGAAAACGATAACATAGTCGTTTCTTCCAAAAAAAGATATGTATTTTTTAAATATCTGATGTTTTAGAGCAGATTTCATTTTAAGACAAAAATCTCTCTTCAAGTTTAAAGACTTGAAATGTTACCTTTATAAAAGAGTTGGCCGGAAAATTTAAAGAAATAAATTGAAGCCGTTTTTGAGAAAATAATTGCTTAAAAATTAACTACATTTCTCACTAAATTATGCAAAAACATATTTTCGAAAACGTATATATGAACTTTATTACAAGATCTGTGTTTCAACAACGAATTTTATCAGAAAAACCCTTTCTTCAATATTGTAGTCGTAGGAAGATGCGAGAAAACAGTTTGCACTTTTGCAGTTGCCAAAAAATCGAAGATTTTGACGTAAATGAGACCTAAGCCGTTATTTTAAGTGCCTTTAGGCTATCCGAGGGCAAAATTTAATTCAAATGAGCCATTTTTTAGAAAATTTTGAAAACGTAATTCAGGCGTCATGTAAATCCAGGTCCCCCCGCCCAAAAAATAAAATATCCGTTTTCATCTCAGATGTGCTCGAGTTCATTTAAATCGATAGAGGAATACCAGTTTTTGAGAAAATCGACCGAACAGCATGGGCGTCAGCGTTGACATGACACAGGCACGTTTTGCCGTCAATCGATTTTTCGGTACTTTGATCTTGCTTTGTTGGTCCTTTGACTCATCATTCAACTTTGTGAAGTAAAAGAGTAGGGAAGGCTCAAGAATACATGCGCAGATCGTACTTCCCCCACATGTCACATACTGTTTGTAGTGTTTTATAAAGAAATAACTCTAAATGGAAATCGGCGGGAAGATGTGCAAGGCACTTGGAAGGGCGCGAGGGGGCGCCCTTTGCAACAGCTTCCGGCTTTTAGCGCCCAGCGCCCTCGCCGCCCCGCGCCGCCTCTTCCGACGCGCGGCCATTGGCGCCCAACGAGGGGCCGCAGCTCTTGCGCTCTCTTCCTTTCTTCTCTTAAACGCTCCGGCGCAGCGCCAGGTTAGAGTTTTTATAATAAATCGATATCACTTACGAGAATATTTTTTCTTTTAGCCTTATATTTTTATCTTATGCAAGAAAAGTACTTCAACTTTTGGTATTAAAAGTTCCAATGTGCTCATAAATTGAAAAAGAAAAACAACTATGCAGCCTCCGGTCATGTGTGGGGTGTATATGATTCCGTTAGCAATGCAGAAACTCGTGAAAAATAGAAAATCAATGAAACAGTTTCTATTTTGATTGATAAATGTTAATATCTGATTGTCTTTCCGCTATTCTCATAATGCGCGTACCTACTGAATTATAATACTCGATGTGTGACGGCTAACGTCACAACTGATGTCGTACGGCGAGGAAGACAGAAGCTTCTCGTGCACTGTTTACCTGTGCTGTTACATAGTACTCCCGTGTGCTGTTTGACAACAGCCACTCTCTTCTGCTTCAGGATTTCATTTTGCACATACTACAACGGCATTTTTGCTGAAGGGGGCCACTAGTTTATCAGCTAAACTGAATGAGGTAAACAATACCTATGAAAGTATAATATAACATTGTAACTTCACATTTAATAACAAAACATTTAAAGGAAAATCTAGACAAACACGTACTACATTCCTTTCAGTTTTGAATTCAGTATTTTGCACTAGCGAAAAGGTTGCCAGCAGAGTCTGTACACTTCGATGCAGAAACCGTATTTTGTGATACTGAGACATTTGACTCACGTGAAACTGGCCTGTCAGCAAATGAAATACTACATCGAAGTATGAATGGGAAATGATGAGAATGCTTTTCTTAAATTAGAACGCGTTTTCCACCTCTTTCGTGAGACGCTGCCCCAGGCAGATTCTCAGAAAAATAGTGGCGTGCAGTTAACGGACTCCTCTCTCACGTCGCCGCCCGCTTCTCTCGGAACCGCGAGATTCGTCGCACTGCGAAGGAAAACACGATGACTCACGAGAGAATGTTTATCTTCTTCGCGATAAACATAATTTAAGTACACTTCAGATTTAGCAATTAACAACTTCGATTTACAAACATTTAAAAATATAAACATAGTTTTACGACGGTGGTGGAATGGAAATTTTAAAATCAATAAAGTTGACTGGATTGTATATCGTTAGAATCAGAAGATTACTAGAAAAAGTCTCAATAGAAGTACTTTCGTAATGATCAGGGTTTCATTCCCCCATTACATTAGTAGGTTTAACAATCGTCAATGTAATGAAAAAGTTTCGTCAATCATATCCAAAAGATGCGTGTTGAGCCGGAAAGACTGCGTAGTAATCCATAGCGTTTCAGCGCTGTAGATGTTTTAAACTCTCAAAGACACGTTTTTTTCTTTAATTTTCTCAGAATATTGTGGAGATCCGGCTAGAAATAGAGGCAATCGATTCGTCTTGTTGTGAGCAATCGAATGTGATCACCTCTGTAAGTGAATTTTAGCACTACAAAATAGTGCGTTGTAGGTGCTTAATCCACCCCAACATGTTTTTTGAATAATTCATTACAAATGTAGACTTAATAATTCATTACAAATGTAGACTGCCCAGTGAATCAAGTCGTAACTATTCATGTGGGTATCAATGTGGGTATGAATTTGGCTCGGTACTCTTGGAGTGTGGATGTAGTTATTTTATTTGTTACTTCTTACAATAATTCTCACCAATTCAAATTCAATGTGGGTATGAATTTGGCTCGGTACTCTTGGAGTGTGGATGTAGTTATTTTATTTGTTACTTCTTACAATAATTCTCACCAATTCAAATTCAATGTGGGTATGAATTTGGCTCGGTACTCTTGGAGTGTGGATGTAGTTATTTTATTTGTTACTTCTTACAATAATTCTCACCAATTCAAAATCAATGTGGGTATGAATTTGGCTCGGTACTCTTGGAGTGTGGATGTAGTTATTTTAGTTGTTACTTCTTATAATAATTCTCACCAATTCAAATTCAATGTGGGTATGAATTTGGCTCGGTACTCTTGGAGTGTGGATGTAGTTATTTCAGTTGTTCGCTGGCAACATTTCTTCAAATATCCCTCCCCAATTGACATTCAGTGTGGGAATGAACGCGCCCCTCCGCTGGGAGCGTGTAAGCGACGGCCTTCGGGCGCTCCGCTCGGCTGCGGCGCGGCGCCGGTGCGTTCACCTGCGGGAGCGACGCGGGGCGGCGGCGGCGGCGGCGGCAGCGCGCCCTGACCAGGGGCCAGTGATTTGTGGCCGCGAGACAGGTGGCGCGGCCCGCGGCGGCGCCGTGAACCTATTAACTAGTAATTAAATCAAGCAACAACCTCGCGTCTAAATAAATGAAGAAAGTAGAAAATTAAACGTACTCATTAATGGGAGCCCCGCAGATACAATCGGAGAAGGCAGAGCGTATTCTTTTGGGACTATTGTTATAGCTTAATAACCGGCGCGTATCAGTTGAGCGGGGGCCGCCCCGCGCCCGCCCGGTTTGCTCTTGACCGCCGCGCCGCGCCGGCGCCGCCACCGCCGCTTCCACGTACGCACTCGCTCCTCCAGCCCCGCCCCCCCCCCACTTCCTCTTTTGTGCTAGCCTCGCCTTCACACAAGGCATTGCCCACCCTCCGTCGATACCACCGGCGTGTACTCGACCAACACATCCTAGTCGCCGCTGGTCCCAAACCTCCTACTATTTGCTTCCATCCTCCTCCACCTCCTGCTCTACGGCGCCCGCCTGGAGAACCTGTTATTTATCGGCTATTGTGCTGCGCTCTGGTGGGCGTGGTGCGCAGTAATTAGCGCGGGACGGGACGGGGCGGGCGGGCGGCGGCGGCGGCGGGGACAGCCTGGCCGGAAGGGCGCCCGCCCGGCCTTCGCTTTTTACCGAAATGCTTCCACCCGTTTCGGGAGGATACGCCGGCTGTAGATACGAAAAGCGCCCTCCCTGTTTTTAGAGCGGTGTCGCCGGAAAAGTCGTGCTGTTCGGAATGATAGCGCCTGTCCTCCCGATTCTTCACCTCCTACGCATTAAAAAAGGTGTTGCTGCGTTCGTTTTATTCTGTAGACTGCCTACGCCAGAAGTTTGGAGATCGTGTAAAAGTATTATTTTTTTTGAAGGAGATGACAGCGGTAGTATTGGATTACTGTATCTATATTTCTTCTTTTTTGGAAGAGAGGTCATCCATATTGACTTTGGGATCGAATTTCTCGGTTTTGGCGCTGAAGGGATTGAAACTAGACTCGCAGTTTACCGTTGAAAAAAATATTCTGGAATGAGATGAATAACTTTTTGTAGTTATGAAACTTTTGGTTCGTTGCATTTTCCATGTTAAAGATAAATGTTATAAAACTTCCAGGAATAAAACACCGAAAAAACAGGGAAAGTTTGTTGCAACGAACGGGAACAAAACGTTGCTGTGCGTCACGGTTTATAGCACTCCTCTTTTAACATCCTCCCTGAACCGCCAGCTGTCTGTTGGGCTGTCGGTCGAAATGGTTGTGGACGTCAGCTGAAGTGATACGAAAAGTACTGATGAAGACTTAAATGTTTTCGTTCGGAAGAGAGATGAGCTTGTAATGTTGTTGAATGTGGGGGTATAAATATACCAGTATATTTATAAAAATCGAATTACATAATACCAAGGAATTGGAAAAATGTGTCTTTGTTAACACACTTGAGTGTACTCTCTATAAGTATTGTTCAATCGACGGAAACATTCGATTTGATAAAATACATAAAAAAGATTGCAGTTAAAATCGTGGATTGTTGTGGGAGCAAACATTTATTCATTTCTGTGAAATTTCAAAGTCATCTGTCCACTTCTAGCCTATGGTTGCCCCATTTGGGAAGGTGTTGCCCCTACTGTAGTAAGACCACTTCAAACTTTGGAAACAAAATACTTCGTACTGCATCAAAAGCACCTTGGTTTGTTTCTAATAATAAATTGCATACAGAATTTGGTACATCCACAATATACCAGTTCATTTTCAAACTTTCCAATACTTTTTTCCAAACCTTACTGTCTTCTCCATCCACCATCAATTTCCAACTTGGAAAATCCTATACCCACAGGAGAATTCAAACCAGATTCTCCAAGAATACATTTAGACCACCTTAATTACCTGTTTCCTTTTCAAACTTAATGGTATATATTCCTAATCTTCTACTACTACTCCAAATCACTCCTACCACATAATCTAAAATTAGAAATTGAGGACTCTTAGAGGGAATGGTTTCGTTCTTATTAAGGTTAACGCTAAGTTAGCTATTTATAGTTAATGTCAAAACACTGTCTTGAAGCGCTAATCTGCTGTGTAAGAAAATTGTTTATAAAAAATGAACTGTGCACTGCTCTGGCACCATTTAAAAAGCACCTTGTGGACACCAATTGCCCCCAACGAGGGGTACGAAGATAAGTCTTCGCTACACCAACGGTTCGTTAACTGAGCAGTAAAAGTATATCTTTTCCTGTGCACAGTAAACAAGACTGACACACTATTTGAAAAGGGGTGAGCCGCTAGAAGTGGCACTCGTTACTACTTGAAACTAATCACTTGAGTTGAGCGGAGTACCAAGACAGCGATAAGCGAATCGGCACGATGCTCACACCACGGTGTCTAGCGCCAGACTGTAAATCACTCGTGAATTTTATCCGTAGCCCTCACGACACACACTGAACTGAAACTTTGATGTATTAATATCTGGCGCTTCAGCGTTTACATCTGGTGGAATAATACACAGCTTTAAGAAGCACATTTTGCAGAGCGTGCCGTCCTAGGCGATGCTCAAGTTTTTTGGAATCTGACAAAAAATCTGTACTAGGTGGTCAGGACGATTTATTCTATTATTGATAGTACTATTACTACCATAATTATTATTATTCCTCTAATTCTTCAAAGATGTTATGTATCGGCTGAATGTAGAATCAACTCCAGGTTGCAACTAGATTCCTAAGGAGAAGATCTAGGGTCTGACAGTATCTTTACAATACTTTGCGCAAATACAGGCTGTTCCCAATAAAGCAATGTCTTGCATTTGCCTGTCGTTTAAATGATCTGGGAGTTTAGCCAAGTTCTTGCACACATTTTACGGAACAAATCCCAGAACTCCGTCAACTATCGGAACGACCTATGCTTTTACGCCCCACATTCGGCTATCGATTTGCAAACTCTTGTATTTAAGACGTGTGTCTGCCTCCTTGGTTACGACCCTTTGATCACACGCCACAGCAATATCTACAAGTAGACACTGTATTTCCCCAATTCACAGTTAACAATATTCGTTTCTTTGCCGCTAGCATCCGATCAGTTCGAATTTGTTGGTCGCACAATAGTGTACAGAGTCCAACAGAAGTCACCGGTTTTCATGAGTGTTCGTACACGTGGCATGTGTTTGGGACTTCGAGGGGTGACACAGATCTGCTGGTCCGTTGTTGTTATTGTTGTCGTCGTTGTTCTGTGCCCCTTGGCATAATTTGTTCCGTTTCCCACGTGTGCTCCGCGCTCTGCTCGTGGCCGGAGCAGCGCAGACCTCCGGGCCAGCGCCGCCCCGCGCGCCCCGACTTAATGGAATCGACCTCGCGACCTCCAGCGGGCGACAACAAAGCCGGTTAATTAATGGAGCGCCCCCGCCCGGCGAGAGCCCATCCCCCTCCCCCTCCCCGCCCCCGTCGCCTGTGACCCTCTCGCCGGCCGCGAAATGCCAAACACACCCTAACAGGAGGTCTTCGCATTATTCTGCACGCGCACAGCTTGAAGCGGCTCCAAACTGTTCACGTATGTCTTTATTCATCCAAACGTGCTCCAAGAAATAATATTTGCTATAATACTGGTGGGAAGAATGTAAGTCTAAACGTAGATCAATCGAAGGTTAAATGGAATGAAATTGGTTTAATTTCAGTTTATAAATTCGAAGAAGAAACGTCGACTTACAAGAATTTCACCATGTCCTGTCCAGTTTCTGAATCCTATAAGCCTTTATTTTTTGCAGTATCTAATGAACATCGCATTTTTCAATCGTACTTATACAAAAAATGTTTATTCACAGTTATTTATCAAAAAGATCTCCCTACTCATCTGACTTCTAATTCGTGTCAACATTTTTCATTTTCTAAGATTTCTTCTTTGATGAACAATAAATGTTTCATTAAGTACTAATCTTGTGTCAAAAAGAAAAGCAATGTCGTTTCCACTTGGGTGGTCGTGATACCACCTAAGTGAAGACTTCGGGAAATGACTTAGTTGTAGCTTGACGAATTTTGGTGATTCGAATGTACTGAGTTTTTTGTTGTTGTTTTGAAAGTGTGAAAATTAGAAACCATAATCATGGAAGTTACATGCAAATACTTTTAAAAATGAATTTTATTACTTTTGGTGCAGATGCCGTTACAATGCAAAACTCCTGCTGTCTCTTTAAAATTGTAGCGTACTTTTGTGATAAAGTATTTAATCTATAGCACACTTATGTTTTGTTTAAAACAAACGAATTTAGTTCCTATTGCGAGATGTTTCATAAATGTCTGGGTGATAACAAAAAAAGGGAGATCAAACAGCCACCGGACCAGCCGGTGACGGTTGGATCCGGGTGCCAGCTTAAGATTAAACAAAAATGCGTGCGATACAAAATCTACGGAAGAGAGTCATTTTAGGAAAGGTACATTTGAAAAACTGTTGTGTAGTTTGCCTTTGTTTGAGAAACAAAATCACTGAATTTCTGCATTAAATGTATTATCATATATCTCCCAGTTTGTAGATAATTATTACGAACTTACCGGAAACACTGTCTAAGATCAAAGAATTACATTAAAATGTTTTTAGTTATTAGTTCCTGTAAAACAACAATAAGATTCTACTAGTGGCCTTCAGCAGCGCAAATGCATCGGAACAAATTCATTCCAAACAAGTAGTACGAACTATGAAGACAATAAATACTTTCATATAACTCTGCAACTAATTAAATATATTAATTAAAACAGACTTCAAAAATACTACCATAACTTAGTATACATACGATCCAACAGTTTCTTTAGGTATCAAGAAAATAAAAACATTTACAGTTCCATAACGCAACATGTGAATATCAAATATTTAATGGCGGCGGTCTCTTCCATGGAGCTCTTCTATTGCACGATGCCAGCTGGGTCGAAGGCGGAGACGCTCTGCATATGAGAATTCAGTCGGTAGGCGCAGAATAGCATAATTAAATATTTGGATTTTTGAGTACAAATCGAAATTGTTTCATTGTTTGTGGATTTTTTTCTCGGTTCCTAACAGAACCTTAACCATTTCTCTTGTGGCCGGAGGCCAAATAATTTTCTTTCATTTTCCGAACGCAGTGGAAATCAGTAATATAGATACTAATTGACGATATTTCCAAGAGTCATCGAAGTTCTATCATTACGTTTTTTCTATAGAAGAATTGTGTTGTAAATACTTCAAATTAAAGATGCTTTACCAATTGACATCACACAGCAGCCTTCCTCCTTATTAATTTGGTTGAGAATATCATTAGTGCGCTCATTTCTGAAAACTGAACCTCTTCTCTCAATTCAACTTCGTCCAACCCCGCGCTGCCCTGTCCCGTCCTGCCCGTCCCCGTCCCGTCCTGCCCCGCCCGATCTGCCCGTCCCCGATCCCCCGGCCCGGCCGGCCCCGCCCCGCCCTTCCCCTGCTCCTCCCCGCCCTTTCCCGCCTCGGCCTGTCCCGCCTCGCTCCTGCCCACTTGTCCGTGCCACGCTCGTCCCCGTGCCGCCCAACCCGATCCCGTCCCGCCCCCCGTCCCCGTCTCGCCACGCCCGTCCCCGTCGCCTTGCTCGCCTGTTCCACGACTCGCGGCTGCCTCTTTCCTCTGCTCCTATTACTCTGCTCGCTGCCGCCCAGTATCGGCTTTCTCCCAAATGGCGCGAGCTCGCCCCTCCCCCCTCCCTCCCCCCGCTTCCCCAGCCCCGTCACGAAGCCTCCGAACGAGCCAAGGCTCAAACCCGGGACCTCGCCTCGCCTCGCTTCGCGTCGCTCGCTGACTACCGGTCTTCCGCTCGCAGATCAAGTTCGAAGGTTTCACTTTCCTGCGGTGGTGACGCGACGGAACACATCGACTCTTAGAAGTCTTAGAGCACGGAACGCAAAGTTAGAGTGGAATAGAAAGCGTGCGTTCCATACTTCATGTAGGTGTTATTTCAATTTAAAAATTTCTTGCCATTATTCATATTGTCGTATTTATACGGATCCGAAATTTTTCGAATTTAAGAAAGATTCCAATTTCGTAGTATTTTTGCCTTCATTTATTGACGAAAGAATTGAAGATGAACAATTTAAATGAATACATCACAACAAATATCATAATTACACAAAATCTTTCCACAGTTACATATAGTTTCAAAAATTAAATATTGTAACTTTGTGTGTGTCTTTTTCTAGTATCTAAGGTACATCTTCTTTTACTACGTTATTTAATTATATAAAAACATTTTCAATTTGTATTTGTTTTCATTGACTATGTTTCCTTGACGTAAATATATTATAACTTACTTCATGTAGTGAAGAAGTAACTAAAGTTAAATGGGCTTGCTCCATTTAGCTTCGAGCACGATGGAATAAAAGTGACGAAAACAACAAACGCTGGGAGTACTGCATCAGCCACATCTCTTTGTGTCGGCCGGCCGTCTGGTTATTTTGCAATGAAACGAATGCCACTCGCATTGCGGCGGCCATGAATCAACGCCAGCGAGCGCTTCCCGTGTGAGGTGGGGCCCTCGGGCGCACCACTTAGTGCCTTAGTCATATTCACGCCTCAACACGAACTCCCACGAGAGCACGCGAGCCATCAGGCTTCCTCCGCCACGTGATGAAAGACTACTGTTCCAGCGCTTCGAAAAACGGGCGACCTTGAAAGTAAAACATGCCGGAAGCTAGAACTCATTTGAACTAACCTCTCAAAATATATTCATTATATGGGTTGAATCGAGCGTGATTCGGGCGTAGCGGGTATACAGACCATTTTTATTGAGTTTCGAGTTTCTTTACCTGGTGTGTAGTATATTAATATATAGTGATGTATATAGTACACTACAGATGATGTATATGTTTTTGATATGTAGTATACAATCTACACCAATAATATTTATGACATTTTCCTGCTTAATTTTATAAAAACAAAATATTTTATACCAGTAATATTAAGATAAAATGTTGTAAGCCCCATAATTTAAAAACTATTTAACAAATACCAAATTTTATTCATTGTAATGATAAAGTACGAAAGTAACGACAAAAAAATTTAAATCGAAAGTCTAACTTGAAACTCTAAAATCTTAAAGTTTCAACTTAGTTTTTTTAGCCAGTTTTTTTGCTCTCCTGTAAACTTTAGTTCTTGTTCATTACATTTTTCAGTTTCATGAGCAAGCTGGCATAAAACATTTCTAGGGACAATTCCGATGTAATCAATTGTACTGAAACCACTCCCTGTGTTGGAACGCAGACCGGATGGAAAACACGATGGGAAGCTCGTCTCCGCGCGAGCGCAGGCGACGGGGCGGGGGCGGGGGGAGGGGCCCCGCCTAAGACGCGCGTAATGGGGCGGTGGGCCGCCAGAAGCCGGAGGACGCTTGAGCGAGCCGCGCAGGCGGTGGAGGAGGGCGGGCGGGCGGGCGCGCGCGCGGGCGGCGGGCGCTGGGCCGGGCCGGCCGGGCCGGGCGGCGAAAGCTGATCCCGAAGCGCCGGTGTCGGGTTGTGCCGCGCCGCGCCGCGCAGCGCCGCGCCGTGTGCCCGCTTCTGGCCCGCCGCGCTGTATCCCGCGGCGCGACACGCGGGGCCCACCGCCGCCTCCACCTCCGTCCGCCGCGGCCCCGAACGAGGTCTCGCTTTTGGAGCGTTTTGGCCTCGCTCAGGAAAGGGTAATATGCGGTGGTAGATTTCTGGGCATTGAGGTCCTTGCGATCCAGTCCCGTATGTAGTAAATGTTCGAGATCTTTGTGTATACTGCGATTTTTCTAACTTTGCCCCCGAGAGCCCGTCTTCAGGAAGGAATATGTCACGGTATTTCGCGACGTTGTCAGTCGTATCGCCAGATATCGCATGATCGCGATCGTATCAAGTAGTGCTTGCGATCCTGCGACTTTTAGCGGCACAACGGTGAAAGACGCGAAATGCGGAGTGATATTCCGTTATGGCCATAGGAGCAGAGTTAGAAAAATCGCACTATAGTCACCGCGCCAGCGCACTATAGTCCGGCACCGAACCGCCGCTTTGGGTCTCTGACTTGGAGCGTTTTGGCCTCGCTCAGGAAAGGATAATATGCGTTGGGATATTTCTGGGCATTGCCTGCCGGGAGATCCTTGCGTTCCAGTACCGTTGATGCACTGGCGGTTCCAGGGCCTAGAGTTTTCGTTTACCCCCCCCCCAAGTTTTTGTTTACTTTCCTTTATTTGGCAAAATTGATTAAAAAATGTATGTTCGAATGATGTAATTATATAAACAATTCTAGTGTATAGTATCATATCTACAGCACATAAATAATACACAATACAATAACAAATATGTGTATTATTTAACAAAAATCTACGGTGGCCCTCCCAAAATGATCGGTTGGATCCGCCTCTGCGTTGGTGGCGGATTTTCGACACATTCATGTAGTAGCCACCGCGCCCGCTAAGACAATGAACGGTCGCTTTTTGTCTCTGACAATGAACGGTCTCTCTCGGACTACCTTGGTCAAGGAGAGCATCGGCCTCTCTCAATAAAGGATAATACCCATTCAGGTCGTGGGCTTCCGCGGCCGAAGTCTTGCGAGTGCTTTTGTCTGTCCGGGTGGCGCCGCGTCGAAGGCTGGCAGGCCGACGACGTTTCGAATATATTGTCGTGGTCTTCCTCAGGACTGCTCTGCTCTAAGGGCATCACATTCTTCAACGCGGGTCACCCGGACAGCCAAGAGCTCTCTATAATAGGCATTGGTAGATTTACGGGTTTTGCTGACCGGGAGGTCTTTGCGTTCCAGTCCCGTTGGTGACGTATTTTTGACACTTACATAGCTACGTCGAGTTCAGCCGCTGTCTGGAGGAGAATTTTAGCGGTCAGCTGCACTGTTCGGTAGTTTTCCGTGCTTTCTCCGATCAACACCAGTCGAAAATTGGTCAAGACTAAAGAGATAGGAAACTAACTAATGTGAGAAAGTCTGTGTTATAGCACTAGTTCTTTTTTCTCTTTCGGATTGCTTGCGTTATTAAAAAATATTGTTTTTCTTTTTTTTTTTATTCATTTCTTACTCATATATAGGTTTTTCAAAGTCCATATAAAGTTTATTTTTAGAAAAGTAGTTTTTACGTAATATCTGCTTGACATAAATGGACTTTATAATTTTTTTTCCAATACAGTTCCAATTTTTTTCTTTAAGTTTTTCTTCCATGGATAGAGCAATCATTTTGTTGAACTCTGAATTTTCGAAATTTGCATAGGTTAGAAATAAGGCGAAAAGCCACTTGTTTTTTCGAACGTTGGGGATATTTGGCCGTGCCAGTGGTGGTGCAAGGGTAATGTGTCTGGTTTGTTAGCTCAATGGACCCGAGATGGAATCTTAGCGCGTAGAAAAAAAATTGCTGTCGGGAACGCTTTTGCAGGTTCATGTGTTATAATACTGAGTAGCCATTATAAATAATGGTAAAAAATATGTGAAGCACCTTTAGTTTAATAATTATTTAAATCAATAATCATTTGTTGAATATTAAGACTTGACTTTTATTGAAATTATTAAGAAATGAAGTTATTAAAAATAAAAATAGTTCAAGGAACACTGGATAAATCAAACAATCAAATAATATAAACAATGATTCCAGTCATGTTGTAAATTATATGTATTTTACAGACGTTTCGACCTCATTTGCAAGGTCCTCTTCAATATTTTACAGAGACAACGTTAAAACAATACATTAACAGACAATTACTAATTACAAGTGTAATGTATAACAATTGTTAATTTACCTGGTGTTGATTTCCAGAAATGAACAATAGAATGTAATATAACCTCACACGTCAACAGGTAACCCACCTCTTCCTCACTAATGTATATTTAGCAACCTTAACCTAAATTAACAATTGTTATAAATTACACTTGTAATTAGTTATTGTCTGTTAATGTACTTGTCTCTGTAGAACACTGAAAAGGACCTGGCAAATGAGGTCGAAACGTCTGTAAAAGATATATAATTTACAACATGACAGGTATCATCGTTCTGTATTATTATTGGTAGTCTGGTTTTTATTATTTGATAGTAAAAAATAAAAACAATTTTAAGAGCATTTTTCAAGAGCGTATTTCTCAGAGTCTCAAAGGCTCTACTTATGCATTCATGTAGTTTCCCGTGTCCATGAATCCAAGGTTTAAATTATATCTCGCACAGATCCGCCCCTACGGCCTTATTAGGTGAGGTTTTCCAGCGCTCTGGAGTGGCTTGCACCCCAAAACGCACCCACTCGTGGCGCTTGTGAGGCGCGGTCGCGAGCCGGCGCAGCGGGACCTATTTATCACAGAGCCCTGGGGTGGGGGGAGGAAATTACACGGTGCGGTGACGACGGTGGCGGCGGCGCGCAGCCGTCACCAGAACGCCGCCGCGGGCGCGCGCCTCCGCTAAGTGGCGCCTGCCGGCCGCGGGGCGGGCAGCGGCAGCGCCACTCACCGCGCGGACAGCTGACGAGCGCCCGGGACGCCGCCGCCGCGCCGGCGAAGGGTTCGCTGTCTACTCGTGCGTTAAAGTTCCCACACGGTTTTCTAGTCTTTCGCGGCGTAAATCCCTCGTGCGAAGAAGAAGCAGGTTATATTCCTTGTGTCATTATACATTATCATGCGATATACGGAAGAGAATGTTATTGAATGAAAGAAACTTATGAAAGCATCGCATCTCAAATCATGATCGTAGAGTTATTGCCAGTTCTTTACATATGCCCGTTACACAGCGCGTCTCTCATTTAATTCTAACGCGTCCAGAAATATACTACAGAAATATTACTTATTCATTGGCATGTATTAGAACGATTAGAATCATATTAATTTGATGTTGCTCTTTGTAAATGACCCCAAATGAAAGTTTGCATTTATGTACGATTTTATTTGCTCGAGGATGATCAAGTATTGCAATAATACAGACCAAAGATCACGATTCGGAGATATCTCGTCAGATGTGAAAAAAATCTAATGAAACGAACACGGGTACCCGGACGCGAGTCCCCAACGGGCGCAATGTTCAAGTATTAATCACTCAACCATCTTGTTAGGTGGCCAGGGATAAAGTGCGCTGCAGGTTCTCGCCGGAGACTGTACCTGGGATACCTGAGATCTCGGTGATTAATGGCCCGGGCTGCGCCGCCTGGCGGGGCGGTGAAATAATTTACCTCCAGATTACAGCGCCGCCTCCCAGACTACGATATTGCGGTGAAATTCCATTTCCACTCGCGCTCTCGAGCGAGTGTTGATTACCGTCGCGACGCACTCCGGCAAGATGCCGTTTACACCGAGATGGAGTTTCCAGTTTGACGTTTACGCAGTTCACCGTCAGGGTATTCAATTTCATATTTTCACTTGGAAAAACCACTCATCCTCATCTAAACCGCATCCTATCCAGACACCAAAGATTAATTCCGTTCTCCGCAGTTCCTATTCTATCTCCACATTATAATCTCCGTTATCTCACCCATTTCACAAACCACTAACAATAACTCCTAAACACCCCCCCTTGATTTCCCATTTAGGAGCCCAGTGGTGTCACCCTCATTCTTATTTTTACTGTATATTATTGTGTTTATATGTACCGCATAGCAACCAATCTGTTCTGTAAAGTGGCTTTGTATGCGGTATCAGAAAAATATTTAATAAAAAAATCAATTTTTTTTATTTCCTTGAACTTCTGTAGTTACTGGAGAAGTGGAACGTAGTGAAGTTAAGGGAATATTTGTAAAGAACTCTTTACACAGTACGGTTTTTATGCTGATTCTTATAAAGAAACTTTAGAAACTTCAAAATCCCAAATGATAAGAACAAAATCCAAATGTCGCGTTTAAACGGTCTGCACGTTTTCTAGACGAGTTGCCACAAGACGCCGCCAGGGGCTCTGCCGGCACATAAATGAATTGCCAGATTGCTCCGTCCAAAAACATTCGCGACATTTGTGAACGTGCATTCTGAGCTACTAATTAATACTTACTACTATTAATACTTTTTTACGTATTAATAAACGTGGGGAGAAAAATAGTATGTTATCGCAGTTGCTACAAGCATGTTAGTAGCTGTGAAGGCTTTAGCGAGTGCACATAAAAAACGTTCCGAACGAAGGAAGTCTTGGCTGCATAAGTGAGATTCAGTAACCTCACATTTGCAAGAGGTCGCTACGGTCTTACTTCTAATTCTGAAGATCACATGATCTCGTAACGTCCAAATATTGGGTATAGAATAATTCGACGCCAAACCCTTGCGCCAATGTAGCAATTCATTCGTACACAAACTACCTTTCATAGCTACCAACATTTCACAGTTTTCGCCCGCAACAACCATCTACTAATTTCGCATTTAACTTTAACCCTAAAAATTCATCAAACTGATGGTCGGAAACGCATTTGGACGAACATTTTGGACTTTCCGTCGAGCGAACGGACATTGGTGCAACGGAAACGTAGTGTCGTAGTAGAAACAGTGTGTAACGAACACGTTAGTCATCGTCAGAGCTACACAGCAAGGTCGAAATATAGCGACTGGTTGTTCCGTTTAGTAGTTTTCGGTAGTTTCTCTAACCAACACTAGGAGGACGCAGGAGCAGTACCCTAACAAACGGACTACGGACTACGCGATCTTTCCTTCCTCTTCCTTGGTCTTTCCTTACTCCTTACATACACTACACCACCACATACCTGCATGTCGAGAGACCAATATGGAGCGTAGAGTTGGACCTCGCTGAAACGATGCCCTGTTGGTGGGAGATTCCTGTTTGGTGAAAACACCGCAACAGGGTAGGTCGGCGCCGGATCTCGTCATCCAACCGGGGAAGATCACCGCCACCTCCCGCGATAAAAATCATATACTACACTTACGGGACTAACTATCTTAGCAATTGACGCGCCCAGCACCACTAATCAATCCACCGAATCAATAAAGGAACGCTGGGGCAAAGGGCCGTCTTGTGTTGCACTTGAATGAGCGCGTGGTGTGTTTTGGTCTCCCTGCGCAGGTGAGTCACTTCGCCCTTCGCGCTGGGGCGGGCGGGCGGGCGGGCGCGGGACGCACCGGCACTCAGGCGGCGATTACGATCGCATTAGGAGCTGACGAAGCCCTCGCGCAGCGCTGCCTCCGACGGCGCTCCACACACACACGCACATACACACACACTCACACTCACACACACATACACTCACACTCACACTCACACACACATACACTCACACTCACTCACTCACACACACTTACTCACTCACACACACACTCATACACACACTCACTCACTCACATTCACTCTCAAACACACTTACATTCACTCTCACACACACTCACATTCACTCTCACAATCTCACACTCACATTCACTCACACACATACACTCACATTCACTCACTCACACACACACACACTCACTCACTCACTCACTCACACTCACTCACACACATACACTCACACTCACTCACACACTCATACACTCACACGCACGCACACACTCATACACTCACACACACGCATACACATACTCACTCACACACACACACACACACACATACTCACTCACTCACTCACACACACACACACACACACATAAGCTCCTCGCGAGGGCGACGCAACGAGGAAAAGCGTTGTGCGGGTAGAGATGCACTTTCATATTTTATACTTTTTTTAAAGATTTATTTTTAATTGTATGCCATCATGAATTTAAGAAGAAAATTCACTCCTAATTCCACTATTGTTACTGTCTCAACAAATTTCTGCAATTAATATCTTGTAGCGAAGGTACAGAAAACGGGTGGTAGACAAGAACAGATGTTTTTTCAGGTGAAAAAGTGTAATTATGCAAATGGTTCTTAGGCTTATGCGATGTTAAATTTTGTTTTTGAATGTATTGATAAATGAACCGAAACATAGACATGAAGTGTCATTCTGCAAAATCCCATGAACATACAAATAATGGAAAAGTATTGTGTAAGTAATAATCAAATGTTATTCAAAATGTAATATATAATATATATAATATACATAATATATAATATATATATATATATATATATATATATATATATATAACGTGTATGATAATTCATATTCATCAATCGTTATTTATGTTGTAACGAAAGATGAAAGTTCATAGTAGAAAAGGAATATATCTGCATCACAAAATGGTGATTCGTTGAATATTTTTTAAATACGTTAATAGCTCTTTATGCAGCTGGTTTATAAAATTAGATTTTATGGCATGAGAACGTGTTTTAAAAACGAGCGGCGTGATGATCGAGTTTTCAAATTTGTAGGAATGTAATAAAGCAACATCATAAATGAGTTGCATACGTTATTTTTTGTATACCCGTATTATAAATTTATAAGAGAATCAAAGTTATCTTTTTAGAAACAACTTTACTGTGATTTACAGGTATTTGACATGTCTGCGTAATACATTATTTCGTATGTGAATAGAATTGCTTCAAGTAATATTCAATGAAGTTACTCGAAAATTCAAATTTTCTCTGTGAAAATGAGTTCAATATTGCGCTCATTCGGAATCTCTCAAACAATATTTTCTTAAAAATGGCTCCGAAAGTTTCAACGAAAAAACATCAGGTTTTCCTCCTCTGTAACATACTTAAAGTCATATTCCAGGTTTACTATTAAGGGATCGAGACATTGAGAAAATGTAAAAACAATAACGTCCTTTGAGCGGCAATTGATGGCAGCTGGAAAGAGGGTGGGGCAAAACCGAAAAGTTAGCAAGTTATTTTTAGTCACCCTTCATGTACGGACTTAGTGTTACGTTGGAATTGAAGGGATTCAGGTGACATATATTGATAAACAGCTCTTAGGTCGGCTTTCTCATGTTTTTCAAATTTGGTTCTCTTATACCAATGCATAACAATTGAGCTTATAGCTATCATAACGAGGCCCATTTAGTTACTTAGTTAATGCCTCATTTTACGTGGCGAGACTCGGACGATGAGGCGTCTAACCACACAGATTTTTCTACGCTCCTTTCACGAACTAGCGGAGAAATAGGTTTTCCTCGGGCGACGAAACAGACGAATTGAATTTAGCACCCAGGCTTCTTTTAGGCTTGAGGAGTTTTTACATGCAGTAAATCTACGACATTGGACAGCCGACTTTACTTCCCCTCAGAAGGATTTTTTTTTCGCCCTTAAAAATCCAAGTCTTTTATCGGGTTTGAACCCGCAAACGTCGGTTCAACAGCCTGAGACTGTTATACCACCGAATCTGCGAACATTAACTGCGGCGGAGAGCTTTGCCCTGTATTCCTTTTTTTTATTATTATAATTCTCCTTGATCGGCAGTTGTTGCCTTACAAAGGTTTTTAACAATTTTTACAATAATAGCTTATACATAACTTTTCGAGGGTCTTCCAAGGTGGGACCTCTTGTTAACTGCTTGTTAATTGAACACTATGAATATAAACAACGGAAAATGTATACAACAATGAATATTTACCGCAATGAGTTTCTATTCTATCTTAATATGAGAAGAAATGGTCTGTAGTAATAATTAGTCTGTTATGATTGCAAATTATGGAGGATGAAGGAGATCTTTGCTATGTCGAGTCTTATTTCTGGGAAAAGGCTTTGACGTTTTGCCAAGCTTATATATTGTTGTAGCGGAGCAGGAGGGGAAGGATGAATAGAATCTTAAGGATAGTTTGGAAATCTATTTCTCTAGGGGTTCAATAGAAAGTTCATTTAGAATTTGATTGTTCCGTATGTAATACGGAGCTTTTAGTGCACTGCGTGGAAATTTATTTTGTTTACCTTCCAGTTTATGTAATGTGGATGCCCTGTCTTCGTGTGTACGAATGCCATTTGCGTAACGGAGTGCGTCCTCGGCCCGTGGAAGGAGTCCCAGCAGAGGCAGCGCTGGAAGTCTCATCGCCGGATAGCGGGTCAGTAGCGTCGGCGCCGTGGGCACCGGAGGCGGCGGCGGCGGCCGGCGTGACGGCGGCGCGCACGCGAGCCCGCGTGTCTCACGCCTGGCGCGCAGTGCACGGCCGCAAGGACGCTGCGTTTCGGTGGTGCCAGACACACACACACACACACACACACGCACGCACAAGGGAGGAGGTCTCTGCACTGTGAAGGCACTCGAGCGTTGCATGCGGTAGGCTATTTCTGGTTTGCTGCAATGATTCATTAGACTCGTGTTTTTGCCGTTTTGTCTATGACTTCGCCACAACTCTTATTACCATTATCTTCCTTATAATCGAAGCTGTCATAATGTCTTCCGCTTTTCAACATGATGTTCATATATTTTTTTCTTAGCGCTTTCTCCAGTCGAAGACAATTACCCTCTGTCTCCCAGTGAAGTTGATTTCAAGTGATCATCTAGGCATCAAAAGCCCGAGGCCCTCTGCCTCGAAAAGCAAAGAATAATTATATATCCTTGCATCGTGACTTAATTCTGAGCAGATAGTGTGAATCTCTCAGAGATGGATGGCTATCATTTTCACCACTGTGTCCATTTCCATTGTCAAATGTATTAGTCTCTAAGCGGGTAACTCTAAAATGAAGAGCTCTAGAACAAAAAAAGTTGTCTTTCTCACACGATTATCTACATGTAATTTGGTAGGTTTTTCATTGGTATTACACTGAGAGAAATGCTGTAGTGAAATGTACTAAATAAGTTTAGTAAGCGATCATATCGTAAATACAATTATTCGTGTAGTAAGATTCACTAAACATGATTTAGTTTGGTTTAGTACATTAAACAACTCATAATCGTGAGTGAATGAACAAAGAGAATTGTCAGGGGTACTATTCTTGTTTCGTAGATAAAATCATTTGGTGAGATCTACGTTTCATGTCGTCACACTTACTAAACTCTGTTTCGTAAGCACTGTTTACTAAATACTGTTTAGTAAGCGCGCGTTCTCAGCAACCTGCCCAATTGAAATGGCTATAGAACCCGTCTGAAGTGTGAGAATTCAACACTGCATATAGCATTATATGCTATATAAATGGCGAGTTTACTATTTTACTGGTTTTCAATAATTATGTTATATTCTAAATTAATGGTAGAAATAACGTCGACAGCCCATTGCCACCAGGTTGTGTCCATAGCTGTTCTGCTAGGCTAGGGTCTAATCAGGTAACCGAAGTTAAGGAAGTGCAAGTCTGCGGGTCGGAGGATGGGTGACCGCTGTGGAACCCCAGTTGCTACCTGCTTGGAGGGACCGAATGACACTATTCCCTTTCACGTTTCCTTTAGTTATTTTCACCGCACTGTTTAGTAAATAGTACTCAATGTATTAGTCAACGCAACGATTCGTATAGTTTTCTCCACTAGATGCCATTCGTCCCGGGTACGACCTGTTTAGTTAACATTACTATACGTGCGTTAGTGTGTTTAACTAAACAGCAGTTTCGTGAACTTGACTAAGCACTTTGTTCTACGAAAATCTACTATACTGTTTAGTTGAATCTATTACGTGATTAATTGTATGAACTAAACATTTCTCTCCGTGTATATTGCAAAAAAACTTTTTTGCGATGTATCAAAGTCAATTTATATTCTCTGATATCTCTGTAGTTTAATGTCAGGGCAGTCCATTGAGATATGTGAAAATTAGTATTGTAACGAGTAATCAAAGAGCGCAATGCAAAAAAATCACGTATGAGGAGGTATTTGTATCGTAACACCTCTTTTATAATTCGGTAAGAATTTGAAGCGAATGAATGCTGAAACAGTGTTGAAAAGTTCATTTATTTATTTGATATAGAGAAATATCCGAAAACAATCTCGACTTTGTGTAATGAGTATGAATGAATATTATTCAGTAGTATTGAATAGTTGTAAAATTAGTCAATAGTATAAATCAGTAATAAATTCAGTAGTATTCAATATCTTCTTGTAAAGAACTCCCTTCCCAATTACAATATTTTAGTGATCTCCGAAACAGGCAAAGTAGATTTTATTGCTGACGTATTTACCAAGTTTCAACTCAACAGCTTCTAATCTGTCAGAGTAATGTGTGATACGTACGTACACACAGACACATCTATGTAGACTTCCCGAGTTTCGAGTACAATAATGCTTGCATCTTCTCACCCCCTGAACTAAGCTTAACTCTCTTTGAAACATCACCTAAATCCTGAGGCGTGTGCAGAATTACAGCCCAGAAGAATCTTTACAAAGAACACTGATTTTACGACCGAAAATTTGACATGGTATTGTTGAGGAGAATCCAATACTTTTAAATTAAAATATGTTGCGTTAATTAAATTAAATTTCAATTAAAGCTTTATAAAATGTACTTTTCCAAATAAATACTTTTCAGGATCAGTTCCGAAGATAATCAGATTCTAATTCACAAATCCATCGAGAGCTTGAAGGACCTCTCCTCACAGAATTCATCTCGCAAACCTCCCAAAAATATTATTCTCTCCTCTACACATGTCCTAACACTCCAATATATAATCTCAGTCAAAACGCATATTATCCATCAAGCATTAGATCCAGATTCCCCAAAGATATCTTTCGCCCACCCTGAGCCATAAAATCATTTGCCTCTTTTTCCCATAAACACCCTCCCTCCACTTCTAAACAATAAATGCAAATCTTCCGCAAGTCAAGTAATTCAAATATGACATTTTAAAACTAGTGAAGGGTTGCACTGAGACTCGCTTTTGCCTTAGGATGGACCCGTAAAGTCATTGTATGTAACATTTTACCCGTCAAAATCCCCGAAAGACGAAAGTCGAACGGGAAGAAAATAAATGAAAAAAGAAAAAGAAGATAATCAGAATATGAAACAGCTAAGAAACACTCCATAGTAAAGGAGAGTTGTTGTTGCGCGAAGGTGGTTGCTGAATATTCCAAGTGATGAATTTAAGAAGCCAAGAAAGCGGCGGCGTCTCCCGCGCTCGCCACAGCAGGTGCTTCGTGAGGGGGTTCGGGAGCAACGGATCGCAGCAGCACGGCTGCAGCCGCGCCCCGTCGGACAGCGTGTCTGCGCGGACACACGCACGGCCGCCGCCAGCGCCGCCCGCTGTCACGCTAGCAGGAAGCGCCGCCGCCGCCGACTGGTCACGACACCGTGACCCAGGTCAGGGCGGGCACCGCTCGGCCCCCGCCCGCCCGCTCACTCGCTCGCGTGCGCCGCGCCACGCCGCGTCTTCCCGCTCGCCAAGGAGGCGGCGGCGGTGGTGGTGGCGGTGGCGGCGGCGGCGGCGGCGGTGGAGGCGGCAGCGATGGCGGAGGTGGTGGTGGTGGCGGCGGTGGCGGAGGTGGCGGCGGCGGCGGTGGCAGCGGTAGCGGCGGGGGCGGCGGGGGCGGCAGTGGCGACGGCGGCGGGGGCGGTAGCGGCGGTGGCAACGGTGGCAGTAGTGGCGGCGGTGGCAGCGGCGGGGGCGGCGGTGGAGGGGGCGGGGACGGCACAGGCTCCGAGACGCAAACCCTCCCCATCCTCCCTTCATTCCAAAACACACAGCCCATCGGCTGCATTGCCGTTGGCTCTGCAGCAACCCCGTTCTGGAGGTCCCAGGGTTCCTAGTCCGACCCAACTAGCTGACGCTCCCTGAAACACCTATCGAGTCAATGCTCATTAACTCCACCCTCACCACCACCACCACCACCACCGCCTCTGCACTGAAATGTTTACATGGTGTCTGGCAGCGCCCCCAGTCCCTTTGTGATGCACGTCACCGCCTGTCACCGCTCTTATATTACTGTTCTAATTCCTCTGTTGACCATCATCATAAGCACAAATTGTGATAACATCGAAGAGAGATTTTCAACTTAATCGTCTTTTTAAGAAGAGTAATTGTATACGACACTATTAAAGATGAGTCTGTGACGAACTAATGAAATGTTGACCGACGAGGCGACAATAGGGTTTTTTGAAATAAGAAAGCTCTAACATACGAATTGCATTCGTTATTTCGGTTAGTAAGGATTTGTGGAAACTTAAAAGTTTATATTATTATGATCACTCTCAATATGCGAGCGATAAATTCAGATATAAAGATAAACTTAAACCGCCCTAAAGATAAGCGTATGATTTCCCAAACTTAACTTTCTGTATTTTTTTCTTGCTTTACCTCCATTTTCCCATTTTCATAGCACGCAATAATAATTGATTATTGAAATCTCTAATGTGAGTATCCTCGCTCTCCGGTTTGTAACTCTTAGTACTGCACGTGCTAAGTTGCGGTTATATTCACTCTCTATTATTCTGAGAAAGCGATTGCCTCGCTGTAAGAGAAAACGTAAAATAAAAAATATTAAAAATGCGCCATCGGCAGCTATGTTGCTTCATGTCGCCCCAGAGATTCGTTTACTTTGCAGTTCCCAATTGTTTTATATGGCCATTATTGCTTTGCGATATGCGTGCGGCGAAGTAAATCAATATACAGTGAATATAAATACTAGTTGCCTGGAAACTAACTTCATTACCATCGCTGCTATCATCTGTGCGACTGTCTCCATTCACCCATCTTCTGAACTGTTATTTGTTTACATCAACATGATTCGCAACACGGCAGCCAAGACCATTAACACTCGCTTTCCGTAAGATATGGGTGAGAGAAATCAGACAAATGAAAGGGCAAATGAAGGGCAGAAATGCAAATGAAGTCTTGAAATGTAAACATTAATACCTAGAAAGAGAAAAAAATTATTATAGTATTTTAATATGACAATTTTCACGCATTCTATTTTTCGGGTGAAAATAATTTATCTACAAGTCCCTCTCAGCACATTAAGCGGTTTTAATGCATTAAATACGATCTTTGTATTTTTGTTAATATATAGGTATTATAATTAATTTTATTTCTAATCACGAGCTAAAATTAAAATCCACTTTCCCACTTATTAAAGATTCTCACTTATAATGAATTAAGTTTGAGTAACAGTAAAGAGGTGATGGTAAATTGTATAAAACGATTCACGCAATCAGGTGAGGTTTCTGAGAAATATTGTTTCTGTAAAGAACCTGGCACACAGGCGCAGTCCTTGGAGCAGCATCATAGTACGCAGAGAGTAAGGCTTTGAAACATCGCATGTAATGAATGTTTTCAGGCTGGAATTGTGACGTGATTGGCTCTCAACAACAGCGAGCATCATTCCATCTATATTCACTGAACTCTCATCATCCTTCATCGTCATTCCTATCATCATCGTAAGGATGGAGCCTAGGAAAAGAGAACGCTCAAAGGCGGAGGCCTCCTACATCGTCACAGTTCGGGACTGAGAACAAATCATCATCATTGATTGATTGATTCGTGTTTCCGGGAGCGTCAACTACTTAGGTCATTAGTCCCGTAAGTGTAGTGCGTTTTTATCGGGATGTGGCAATGATCTTTTCCCCCACTGAAAAATCATCATCATCAACATTATCATCATAACATTTGCATGACTTTGAGCACCACTATTGTTCCCATGATGACCGCTCTCAGTTTCCTCTTCCCCTCCCACCCTCGCGCCGGCAGCCGCTGTTGCTCCCGCTGTCCCGCCTCCGCCTCCGCCGTCGCCTCCGCCGCTGACATACGCGCCGCGCGAACTCTCTAATGAGGGGCCTGCTCCGGGCGCGAACCCAGGGCCCGTGTCGGCGGCGATCGCGCCGCGATATCCGCGGGAGCGCCCGGGCCGCCATCTGATAGCGGCCAGCGCGCCGCCGCAGCCCAGCACAGCCCAGCCCAGCCGGCAGGCCGCTGGGCCGTTGGGCCGCGCCGGGTCGGGCTGGCTCATTTTTTCTCGGCGCGTCGTAGTAATTGTCGCTAAGAGGCCGCGGCAGACGCGGCGCGCTGGTTTACTGCCTCGCCAGGAATTGAGTTTAATGGTTCGTTTTGTGTTCGCGGAAAGACGCTGTGTCTGCGATTACTTCCTCTGGCGGAGGGACCCACGCGGACTGAGGGGACCTACGCACTCGCTATCAACTGCGCCGACCTACTTGGATGGCGCGGCTTTGTAGGAAGTGCGTGTGCTTGTGTGAGAGTATGTTGTAATTACATTTGTTAACTTTTTCGTCCTCTCAATATTTATTTGTATGACTGTATTTTAACTCTGATAAAATACGTTTAAATGTTATGAAGTAGTGTTTTCAGGTTGCGTAAGAAACTTCGTTTCAGAAAAAAGTTCTTCAAAATTGAATTCCTCGTTGTTAAAGTACATGGAGATACAATTAGAAAACATATTAGTAAGTAACGATGTATCACATTTAAATAAAAGTCAAAAATTCCTATGCCCGTATACAGAGAACAGACAGAGAGACAGACGTGTTACTCTCAATCACTTTTTTGTATCAAGGACCCACAAAATGTGAATTCTGACTACTCAGCATATTAGAGGAAATAATTTGCTATATATAAGAATATTTAATTCTTTCTCGTTACCAGGATCAGCAAATAGTTATTTGTCGAAATAATGCCGATATCCGCCGTAGCATTACTATACTTTCTCTTCGCAACCCCCAAGTGCCTAGTAAGCGAGAACATAAGAAACAAATACGTTCTGTTAGATACCGCCGTTAAAAGTGAAGCGCATATTGCACTGCCACATGAATAGAAGGGCGCTGAGTGTGTCGGCAGGGGGCTCTACTTCATCGCGCCCAATTGCCGCGAGTTGCGAGCGTTGGCGCGGGGCGGGGCGGGGCGGCGCGGGGTGGCGCGGGGCGCGGTGGGGCCGGGCGGGGCGGGGCGGGGCGCAGTGATCGGCGCCGCTGATCGGATTGCGCGCGGGGGTCGCCGAACAAGCGGCGGTCGCCTTAGCCGCGCCGCGGGGCTTCCGTTGTTGCTCCGGCGGGGGTTTCCGGCCACGTGCCTCGACCCGCGCGCCGACCCCCGGCCGCCCGCCCAACCACGGGGTGCGCCGCGCGAAGCACGCCTTCGAGAACGGAATGATTTGCAAAGCATCTGCTGAATAATGATTTAAATAAATAACTTCAGGAGTTGACTTTAATTGAAATTATTAAGAAAGGAACTCGACTATATCTATATATAAATAAAAGGCAATGTGCGTATGTCTGTCGCGTAGACGCAAAAACTACTCCACCGATTCCGCTGAAATTTTCACACTTTGTTCTCATTAGTTTTGGGAGTATTTACAGAGTAGTTTGAATTAAATCGAACATGTGGGGATTTGGTTTTCGCCAAGTTAATCGACGAGGGAGGCTTTACGCCGTTTGCCGAGGGCCTCGCTTTAAATGCAATCTGTGGATATCGTTTTCAACTACACGCCTCGCTTAGACTCATAATATTGAATAACATCAAAGTTGCGATTTAGAAATCTAGAAGTCTAATTCCAATGCTGCAGGTGCACAATGTTATTCGGATATTTTATTTTTAAAGTAAAGTGAAATAAAGTAAAATGTAAATACGTTATTAATCTTCATTGATTAACTGACTTTGAACTTGAATTATTTCACTGCAATAGCGAAGCATTTCCTGGTTAAGAATAAACAATTGAAGTACGTTTAGTCGAAAAAGTATTGTGCGGGTCCTCAGAGTCCCAGCATATGTATCCATGTAGTTTCCCGTGTCTATGCATCCTAGAGTTTAAAATTTTCAATTCCTCTGTACTGTTTTGTACAGTGTATTTAATTTGCATTAACGTATTGTTTCGAGTTTTGTGACGTGTGCGTGATGAGTCGGTTAATGATTTTGTATAAGATTACTTGATAATCAAGAAAATTTGCTTCACTTCTCAAATTTTTTACACACATTTTTTCGGGTCGTAATATACAAAAGTTCAAAATAAATATGTTATTCAATGGAAAAATACTGTGCGCTTTTCTCATTCAAAATTTGTGAATTATTGATTACCTTTTTTTCTTTCAGAGATTACATTCATTCTTGGATATCAAAATTATTCATTACGGATACGTCAAATAGAAGTAATAATTTACAGTTATAGGTTTTATTATGGAATACTACTTCTAATTTACTTACCGGTATGAATGTCCACAAGATGTCTACGGTAGCCACCGATTTAATTTGAAATCAATATTGTTGTATTTTTCATCATTGTAATAATAGTTTTTATTTATAAATATAAAAGGTATGAGTGCATAGCATTCATTACAAAGAGTTCACACTCACGTAACTATGTAGAGAATACAAGATAAATGTGGAAATAAACTCCTCTTCAGTATTTTTACGACGTATGTCTGTCCCTGTGAAATTAATGTTAAGCGTGTCTCATCTACAAACACGTAACGATGTATACATCATGTGAACAAGGATTAAGAAAATCTTAGAGGTACTTATTGTATGTTAGAGAAAGAAGCAAAATCCACATTTGCACATTCTTATCTTTGTGTTTGTAATAGACAAAGTTTTTTTTCTCGTGTAGTGCAATGTATTTCCTTGAGTTTTTACTAAGAGAATAATCTTTGCACGAACTTTTACGCTTGTTAGTCACTGTACGTGGTTTGCATATCTTATAGTAATAGTTAATAGTTATTTATGCACCAAGGGCGTTGTAAGGGCTCTAATGATAGAAAGGCCAACAAAAAGCCCAAAAAGCCCCTGGGCCTTTGGCCCGAATGCTTCTAATAGCCCGAGTTTTTAAACCAGTTAACGCCCTTTGAACATAATCGCAGATTATTTTACTTTTATCTAATTTTAATGATTCAGGTTTACTTATTTATTAATTAATAAGGTGTTA
This sequence comes from Acheta domesticus, assembly GCA_031308135.1. NCBI lineage: Eukaryota > Metazoa > Arthropoda > Insecta > Orthoptera > Gryllidae > Acheta > Acheta domesticus. The sequence goes on from JAHLJT010000631.1 coordinate 241,528,702, forward strand.
ACTTGACTCGGTTTGTTTTTTTCCCTCCCATAATTTTTCATAATATCCTTTCATAATTCTCTCTCATAATTCCCTCTCACAATTCCTTCTCATGATTCCCTCCTTAAGAGAACATGAACATCAGTCAATTTTCAAATTTTCAAATTTCCTTCGTCCCTACGATCCTCTCGATCCAGATATACTACTCAGTGTATACCGAGCAGGATTCCCTTCATTAGAGAGCATGTAGCATCTTTCAACTGTTTTCCTATTTCCCTTGTCACCACGATCCTCTCGATCCAGGAGAATTCCTCAGTGTATACCGAGCTCCGTGTCGAAGACAATAGTAATAAAGCACGAGTAAAAAGCAAAGCGTTCGCGCCCCGCGAGGGGCAGACGTGCGAGGAGCCCCAGTGCAGACGGCGCGGCGCGGGCGGCGCGGCGAGGCCAGGTCTCATCCGCGGGTATCAGCGGCCGTATCGAGCGCGCGCGCGCCCCGAGGCGGAGCGGAACGGCGCGGACGGCCGCCAGGGCGCAGGGCGCAGGGCGGAGGGCGCAGGGCGGAGGGCGCAGGGCAAGGGCGGGTTCGCGTGACCAAGCCCCGTGATCAATGCGCCCCCGCCGACTCGCCCCTCGCCCACCTACCCTTCGGCCCGCCGCCGCCGCCAAGGCCCCGCTGCACCGCCCGCGCACCCTGGCGCCGCGCCGCGCCGTCCGGACAAAATCTTTACTGCTGCGGCGGTGGAGGAGGAGGAGGCGGAGGGCGCTTTTACGGCGGGAGGGGGCGGGAGGGCGGGTCGCGGGTGGCGAGGGCGCGGCAGGGGCGAGTCGCGCCGGCGATTGATCGCGCGCCGGGCAGCCCGGAGGAGAGGAGAGGAACCCTTCCGCGTAAGATGGCGGCGAATGACGGCGGTGGCGCGGGGATTTAACAAGATCCGCGTGAATAAACCCGCACGCCCCGAGGGTTCGAGGCGAGGGAGGCGCGAGGTGCGTCTGGCGCGGGGAGCCAAGCCAACAGGCGTTTCGGGGGCGTTGAAGGGCTCGGTGGAACAAGGGGCTGTCCCACGTAGACGTAGCTCTCAGATATTGAGAGTTTACCTGAACTCTCATATAACGCAATGCATTTTTAAACTTTTAAACACAGAATACTTGCTTATAACTCCATACATACACTTCGCTCTTTGGTTTTTAAAATATTCGGCCGTAAGCCGCCGTCCTGATTGAGGTTTTCTGGGTTTACTCAGTCGCTTAAGGCGTATGCCAGGGTGGTCCCTAGTTTTGCTCTCTCAGACGTAAATGTACAGCCGGTACTCCCCCTCTTAAAAGATTAATACTCTGTATTAATGTAGATTGAGTGGTTAGGCGGAAGAGCAGGGCCTATGGCCTGAGCTTCGCCATTAATAAAGACATTATTATTATTATATTGCATTTAAATAACATATTACACTTAAGTAATAATATTTCAAGTTTTGTATAATGCTAAGAACTCAATTTCATAAGAAATGTGGAATATCCCCTTGTTCTACTGAGCCTTTCAATTATTTCAAACGCTTCTGGTGTGACATCAGTGAAAAATTACGAAAATAATTCAACCATCGCATCATTTATCTAGCTTTTAACATCTCAAAACATAACCCAAAGCCCTTCCCTATTAGCATACAGACTCTGCCAAACCCATCGCATGCAAACAGAACACAAACTAACTTCCCCGTACGCATTTTCTTCAAGAATTTCTCGGAACTACACCCTGTCCAGAGAAGGCCGATAGGTAACCTCAGCCATTGAAATACTTTTGTTTTAATTTCACCTATGTATTAAGACATTTTACGTATGTAAAGTTAAATTAAATGTAATCATTGTTTATTTAAATAAACGAAGAAAGACGAAGGCTGAAAGGGCAAGAGGAATAGGATGTCTAATGGGAAGTTTGTCAGGGAAACGCACAGTATCTCTGCTGGGGCCAGGTCTTAAGAAAAATCTTCGCAAGTGGGAATAAGTGCTTAGTCATAATTTAAGAAGTATAGTCGCGAAGTTTCAGATAGTACTTTGAATCCATTATTAAAATCCTAATATGCGCGTTTTGTGTCTCCTGCAGAATTTTGAACAACAAAACTTTTCGAATACAATATGTTATTCTTTCTGTAAAGCACTTACGATTGTAATTTATAAAGATATATTATTAAAGAGTATTATTTAAGATTAAATATTTAATTTTTAAGGATCTCTATAAATGTATTAAATGTATTTATTTAAATAAATAAATTTATAAAGATAAGCCGAAGGAGAGAAGAAGCGTAAATTCTTTGAGCCTATCGCCCCGTTTCTGATTTATGGGCGCGTGACGCCAGTGGCTGCCGACGCGGGAATGGAAGCCGCACGGCAGCTGTAGGGCGTCGCGCGAGCTGCAGGGGTCAAGAAATCGTTTGTCGCGCCACGTGGTTTCAGTGGACGTCTCCCTGCGGACAGATGAGTCTCACGCTCTTGAAATTGATCATTAGTTGCATATCTTCTTAATATTGGTACCTCCTGTAATTTCATAACTGGTTATTTTCGGTTTATATCGTTGATGAATTCATTTTGGACACATTTGAAGATATTTCTGAGTAATTTTCATAGTCAACATATTGTGATTTTATGAAATGTTTATTTAAAGTTTCAACAACAGTACTTCATTCTTCTATTGTGCTGCCATCATTTAACTTAATTCAGTTCACATTTTTGTGGTTGTTCAGTCCTGTAAAGTTATACTTTTTCAATGTTTAGCACCAAATCCCTTACAATTTTGTATTTTATTTGAGAGGAATCATACTTCTGAATAATCAATACCATTTTTTGTTTTTCTTTAGAAAAAGTCTCATAATATTTTCTTACATTTTCTGATCTTGTGATATCCAGTTGTGTGATTTATGTAATCTGTCTTTTTATCCTTTGAAGTAAATTATTTGTAATCCAAGGACTAATTAGTTTTACTCGATGTAATTTTAATATGAAGGAAACAATAATTTTACTGTTACTTATAATGGTCGTTATATTATCATGAAATACGTTCAAACATTCATTTACATACACATTAAAGAAATTATTTGTTCCCGGAAGATAGATGATCATTGGAGTACACTGGTTATTCTGGAAATGATATGTTAATTTGTTTGGTAGAGTGTTTCTTTAATTATTGGTATTTATGTATACAAGTGGCTTTGGTCGATTGCTTCGTAAACGGAACAAGAATTGATGAGAAATGCGGCGAGCAGTAACTACTCGGTTCACTTCTACTTCATTTATATTTATCACATCACTTGTATCCTTTATTATTGCTGTAATATTTTCATTTGGAGTAAAATTAAATCTGTTTATTCCTATATTATTAATGCGTAAATATTTTTTTGTAGATTGTAATGTTAACCCGCTAACTTAAGAGTCTTGCTTTTCCTATTTTTTATGCACACAAGACTAAAATCACTAATGTATTGAAAGTCTGACCCCCTGACTACTCTTTCTTTCACTCGCTGACTCTCACCTCGCCCAATGTACATAGCACAGTACATAGTACAGCGATATTTACATATATATATATATATATATATATATATATATATATATATATATATATATAACTCCCAACTTTTATTTGAAAGAATAAAGCAAAGATGATATTTAAATATAAACCTAATAAGTAGATGTGGAATCATCACATGAAATCCAATGATTAAATGAATACGTACAGTCCTTTCACTCTGTAGATGAGATACTTTTCAAGTTCCTTATCACATAAGCAATAAACATTTACTTTGCTGTTTTGGCTATAAAAGCATTGGTTCCCGTAGAACATGTTTGTTTTTCGAATTTTTCTATTTCGTTTCAGCCTGTATATCATCGCAACTTTATGCGCATTTCGAAGAGTCGAAGCGCTGTTGGGGACTCGGGACGTCATTAGCATTATTTGCGAACAGTGAGCGCACTACAATTCTGGCCGCCGGCTAGTGGGGCGAGGTTTTCTCTGGATTGGTGGGAGAACATCTATGGCGCTACTTATGCATGAAAACTTCACTAACACTTTTATTCCTTCCGACCACGGGATGAAGTCGGGCTACGCCTTCTCAGGTAGCCGAAAGTGAAAGGGGCTAAGCTGGGAAGCGAGGCTGAGAGAAAACTGTCCGCGGGATGCAGTCTTGTGATGCGCGGGGGGGGGGGGCTATCGCCGGTAGCCCGCGCGCGCGCCGCGCTGTCGCGCCCACGCCGAGGCGAGTGGAGTCGAGTCCGAGCCGGTCACGCGCCGCGCCAATAGAGACGTCTGCGCATGCAAATGGCCGTGGCGGCGTGGGAAGCCAGGCGGCCAGCCGACCGTATCGCCCGCGCGCACAGGAGACACCCAGCCGCGCGGTCGTGCCGCCGCTCGGGATGGACTTTTCGAGAAACTCGCGCCGCGCCGCGCCGCGCCGTCCCGCTGGCCGCGCTCGGCGGGGACCGAGGCCCTTGCCGCCGCCCTCGCCCTCGCCCACGCCGCCGGCCCAGCCTGCGCTCGCCACTCACCGCCATCGCCCCGCCAAGACCCCGCCACCACCACGCCACCTCCCAGTCCCGCCACGCCACCGCCCCGCCAGGCCCCCGCCACTTCCCCACCTCTCCCCGCCACCATCCCGCCATTTCCCCGCCACTTCCCCGCCCCGCCACCTTCTCGCCACCGCCCCGTCACCGCCACCGCCCCGCCGTCTCTCCGCCTCGGCGCCCCGCCCCCCGCGTGCCGGCTGCGACGTCGTTAAGGAGCCTCCTACGCTGCTCTTCCGCGAAACGACGGTGGCGCCTTCTGTCTGCGACCGCAGCGCCTTCAATACCTAAATGAAGGCTTTCCTGCTCGCTGCATTCCTCATGCACTTAATGCAACATTTCAACTTTATCAACAGAAGATGCAAAAAAAATTATTACTATTATGACGTTTACGAATGAGTTGTTTAAATTTGCTTTGACATAATGTCCAGCGAGAAGAAGTGAATTCGAAAGGGCCAAATTGCTGGTACTTCGCAATATGTGAACCATATGATCACTTTCACTTTCTCCAATATAAACAAAATTATTGCACAAAGGCACTCCTCTGTGCCAACATAGAACTGAATGTTGCACTCTTCTAATAACACCTCTCTCATTGTCCATTCATGTACTGTTACCTTAAAGTAATCACAAAACTGTGAGTGAGAATACGTAAATTTTTTGACAATGTCGGAAACCGTTTATCATTTTAATGAATTGTCTTAGTTATAATACATTCACTCCACCATTAAAACGTAATATTGATCGTTTTGTGGTGTTTTGTGAAACAACTGCGATTGTATTTTCTGGCGATTATGCGAATCAAATTTAATTACAGCCTCTTGAGAGCGCTGTTTTATTATTTTTCGCAACTGTGTTTTAATTCACTTACATTAACATTTTAATTTCTTAAACTTTCATCGATGATTCATAGCTACACGGTAATTAACACTAACGTATCTAAAACTGGTCTCTACACCAAACCTTTGGTGGTCTCCCAAATGTGACGCGTTCGGTTTGACGACGTGAGAAAATGAGATACAAAAGGTGCGAAGTGGGGACGCATGTAGTTAGGTTTTACGTGCTTCAGAAATTTACGATTCCCGTCCTGCCGGCCCGCCGCTGGCCCGTCCCACGCCAGGCCGCGCCGCGCCGCGCGCCTGGTCGCCGGCCGCCGTCGAAAGTCGGCCTTGACACGTTTGGTTTGCGCTTAACGACGCCTGCGAGGATTGCGCCTGTGTTTGTACACAGAAGCACATGGGAAGCCCCCGCCGCGCCGCCCTCTGAGCGACGCGCCGCCGAGCGGGGGACGCCAGTGTGGGACCCTCCGCCAATGTGCACTTTGTGCGGAACCAGGAGACTTCACCCGTGACGCTGTGTGTGTACGACATAGCGGCGGCCAATTGAAATCTAATGGTTCCTGTATTGACAGCCATTATCTCTGAATGTAAGCGATGTGGGCGAAGGGGAACCAGGCAGAAGTGCAAGCGGTGCGTGTGGTGAGCATTTCACGAGACCATCTGCTCAGATGGGCTGGTACGTAGCGACGCTTCGCTGAATGGGAGCTCCTATGACATTTTATTAAACTTGATATCAACAGTCTTTTGACAGAATAGACACAAACACGTTTTATTTCAGTCTTATTGACTTATTCAAAGTCATTTCTGCAGTATGAAAATAATTGAAACCTTGATGACAAAAATTCTGCGGTGACTTTGAACGAAAAACAATGCAAATTGTTAATATAAAGGAAACGTGCAAACAATTGCAATGTTCAAATATATTAAAACATTATTTCAATATCATAATAACAATTTATAACGTAATATGAATTAAAAAATAATCAGACCACAATAATGAACAAATTTTTAATTCATCTTACGGAGTACCACAAGGTATCTGTTACTGTCACTGAATTTATTAATATCGTAACCATTTTATAAGTTGCAATAAAACGTGCATTATTTGAATGGCGGAGTGGAGTGCGAGGGGCCGTTGCACCGAAGCGCAGTGCGTGGGCGGAGCGCGGGGGCGTAACGGCGGCGGCGGCGGCGGCGGCGGCCGCGCCCGCGCAGATGGCCGCCCGCCTGCGCCGCCAGCACCGCACGCGTGTGCGTGTGCGTGCGAGCGCATGCGTTGCGTCGACCCCCCGCCGGAAGAGCCGCGTGTCCGTCACGGGCCGGCGGCGGAGGCGGCGGCGGCGGGGGCGGCGCGGGGGCTGGGGTGCTCTCTGGTGTTTCCGCCCCTGTCGCCGCCGCCGCCGCCGCTCCTTCTGCTAATGCCTTCCTCCGCTGCCACGCACGTCGCGCCCATGACGTCCTCTGCACTTTCCCCGAGAGCAATCACGTTATAGAAGCAGAAATATTACCAGTATTTCATTAATATGCAGTTGTGAAATGATTGATTGATCGATAAGGGTTTTCCGGGGCGTCGACGGTTAAGGTCACTAGTCCCGTAAGTATAGTACATTTTTTAAAATCGTGGAAGGTGTGGTGATCTTACACCGCTGGATGGAGTGATCCGGCGGCGACCTATTCATCCGCTTGAGGGGTTTTACTCAACCAGGTATCTCCTCCAGCGGGCTACCGACCCCGACGGGCCATGCTCTTAAGCTCCCGACTGCTCTCCTGACTTATGTGGTAGCGTAGTACGTGCAAGTGCAAGTGTGTGAAGTTCACAGGGTGGATAGGATAAGGAAGAGGGAGGAATATTGGCGAGCTGTCCGTGGTCCTTTACGTGTCTTAGGGTATTGCTCCTGCATTCGCATGGTGAAGATCGGAGAAACTACGGAAAACTACCGATCAGAGCAGCCGGCCGCTAGAATTCTCCTCCAGCAAGAGGTTGAACTCGATGCAGCTACCTGCCTAGTCGAAAATCCAGCCGGTGTGGGAACTCGAACCCTAAGGCCCCCGGTCAGAGACTCTGCAATGATGTAAAATGCATTGTGGAGGTGACATTTGAACATTTAGTTCTGAGAGGATTGGAAACCCTTACAGCACTCAGAAGAAAATACGATGTACAAAATATTTATTGGAGTAAAGATATCTATCATGTTAACAATGGTTAACTTGATAATAACAACTTACTTAGTAATTAAGCAATTAATAAAAATAACTACGCTACTAAAAACTTGGTTCATAAATACACGCCAGTACATTTAATGTATGGATGATTTTTCTCAACATAGCATTATATTTATATAGTATAATTGACAGCAATACAAATAGCATTTTCCTATGATATTAAATCAGGCTTGCACATTCTCGCAGAAATTTTTTTCTGTATCTTCGACCCACGACACTTGGATTCTGTGTACACAACGAGTTAGCGGAAGTAATTTACTACTTTTAGGAATAAGACTCTTCTCAACTTTATCGGTAACGGGTCCCCACAATGCCAGTTTTTCTACGTTAAAACATATGTAGTTTGCCTGAAATTACAAAGCACATCATTAACAATATCAATGATTTTCTATATTTAAATCTAAAAACAAAGAAATAGCGATGAGCAATGACTTTGCCTTCTTGGTAACGGGAAGGTTAATAATGATCTATTGCAACAAAAATTATTTTTTTGGTCCAGTCTGAATGGCCCCATTGCTTGTTGATAAAGTTAAAACAATTTATAAGCATTTCCCAGAACAATTCTCGTTCTGGTAGGATTCCTTAGCGATTGGATAGTAGCCTTGCGGAACGCCCGGTGTAGCGCGTTGGCGGCGGAGCGGGGCGGGGCGGGGGCGGGGACAGTAGCGGGTGCGAACGCGGGCGCGCGCCGGTCAAGAGCGCGTTATCGCCCGCCGAACAGGTCCAGCGGACGCCGCCGCCGCCGCATAAATCTTTTTAAAAGCTGCCACACCACGGCGGAGGCGCGTCGGATTCGGATCGCTTCGCCTTCAGCTCCTCGCTGCCCGCACGGCGCGTTACTTCGCTTCGCTTCGCCGTCATCCTCATCGCCGTCATCGTCATCCCCGTCGTCGTCATCGCCGTCATCGTTATCGCCGTCATCGTCACCAACGTCATCGTCACCGCCGTCATTGTCATCGCCGTCATCGTCATCACCGTCATCGTCATCGCCGTCGTCATCGTCATCATCGCCGTCGCCGTCATCACCGTCATCGCCGTCGTCATCGGCATCGCCGTCATCGTCATCACCGTCATCACCGTCATCGTCGTCATCGTCATCGTCGCCCGGCTGAGTGAGGGTACAGTCAGAGTGGATCCGTTTTCGGCCGAAGAAAATTTCGGCTGACTGATCCTCTCGACCTGAGTGGTCACACTGCATCCGATTGCAATAGACATCTGTGTGTGAATTATTGAGTATAAGTGGCATCGAATGGAAGCAAGAAGATTACAACTGTTTACTGAGAGCTCTGCTCTTAAATTTCTTCTACTTGGAAATCAGAAAGACGACTGGGTGAACCCTATTTTCGCCGTTCGCGAAAATACTGGTGAATTTTATACCTTATATTTCCAATTATTGAAACAATCAGTGAAATTTTTCGAATATCCACGAATGTAGAATAAAACATTTTTTACACACTTTGAGCAATTAGAGATGACATTTGAAAAAGGTCTAATTTTAGAAAATGCATTGCTTCAGAGGAACGACTGTTTATTTCCATAAGGTATGTGAGGTTATGTCCCATGTTTACAACGCGTTTTGTACTTCACTGTTTCGCCCATTTTTTCTGTGATTTCATTCCATAATTTCCTGCTTTTGTCCCTGTTGTGATATCTGGAATTCGACAGAGCATCTCGTTTGTGTACAAGTAAATAACAGCTTTTCAACGTTCATTTCCGACAGCTCAGATCGGCCGAATAAATCATATTCATTTGATAGCGGTCTTCCGAGTTCGAAGTTCGGCAGTGTTCGCCAGTTTGAAATATTTGGCCGTCAACGGCCGTGTTCGGCCGAACGCGAATTCGGCCGAATACGGATCCACTCTGACCGTAGCCTTCGTTGAGGCGTTGTCGTGGCCTCTGCAGCCACTCTGGTCGGCGGGTCCTTATGGTCTACAGTCCCGACGCTGGTCGACGGTTTTCGACACTAGCTAGGTCGAGTTGTGTTGCTGTCTGGAGGAGAATTCTAGGAGGATGACCAGGAGGTTGACGAAGCAATGCCGCACGACTTTCCTTCCTCATCTGTGCCCTATCCTCTCACTTTACATATACGCAGTTGCGCGTATGCACATTCACACTTGCATTACCCTGCTTCACATATCCAGAGAGACCGGTTGGAGCTTATCCGGGCTGGGATGATGCTCTGCTGTGTAGGGGTGGAGGGAGGAGAAAGCCTGGAGGAGAAACTCTCTGCAAGCTGATGTGTAGGTCGGCCCTTGATCTCAAAATCATGCGTGGGGGAGGACGCGACTTCGAGAGATCAATCGTTGGCTCTGCCGGCGGAGCTGGCTCAGGGCATCGTCTGATGTCATTTCAGAGCCTCTGACCGGGACGTTTCGAGTCTGCACAGTGAGAGGATTTTCGAGACTAGCTTCATACCTGATGAATGCTTTATCGGTACCATAACAAACGGCCCATGCACCGTGCGCGTTCTCTTCTTACCCTTCCTTTTCCTATCCTTACTCCTTACTTACAAACACATAACAATGCACTACACTACCACAAATGGCTGGAGACTAGTGGAGAAGTTAGATCCTGCCCCGGGTGGAGCGATGCCCTGCTAATGGGGATATCTGGATGAGAGAAAACCCAGTAACCCGGCGTGAGGGTCGGCACCGGATCTCAGGGAGAACATGGCCAGCTATCATGAAGAAAACATCCTCTAAACGTACTGTAATAATCACCGTAGGAGTTAACGCGCCCATAAACAACAATGAATCAATCTGTTAATCAGTCAATTGTCGTCTCCACAATTCTCGCCTGGCGGTCGTATCATCGTACTGGTCTCCGCGCGTGACATCACCCCACCGTGCTCTCTGTGTCCACCCTCGTAACCTCCGCCGCCACTCCCACCGCCGCCGCCGCCGTCGCCGCCTCGGCCGCGGAGCCCTGATAGCCCGGCGCCGCGGAATGCGACAGGGCGAAGGCAGGAGAAAAGACGACGTCGAAAAAACCCGAAGCAGTAAGCTGTTCGATAAAGGGAGGTAATGGGTTTTTAAGTGACCAGGGAATTTCGGAATCTGTTTTCCAATTAAGGTAAAAGGCTGCTGCTGCTGCGGGTGGGTCGGGGGCGGCGGGGGCGGCGCGGGCGGCGCGGGCGGCGGCGTGCGTATTTATGTGAGAGTCCGCACGGCGCGTCCAGGGGCGCCAACGCGTGCGCCGTTCATTAAGGCTATGTATAGCGCCGCGCCGCCCATTGTCGGCCGCCCCCACTGCACAATGCGCCCTTCACAAATTCCTCCAACGCGCGCTCTCTGCTCTCTTTGTGTAATTTGAATATGCTTAAGGAGTTACGTGCTCGTTTCCTCAGTTGGGGTAACTGTAGAGCGTATCTAAATTATGTTATTTCTGCGTTCATTCATTACTTTTTATGCAACTTCAAGAAATGTATTTTTTTTACCAAACAAAAATTCTAGTGTGAGAAATGATTAAGTTTCGGTTTATAAATTCTGAAGTCATTATAAAGGAGAAGACACGCCTCCGGAAGTCGATGCTCGTAATCTAGAACCTGTCTGCTGCTTATTTCTCTCATTTTAATTAACATTGTCGTGGAGCGTTGGATTTAGTTTTAATAAGATATACGTACGCTTCTGTGAAAATTATAAGTCTTATTATAACGTTTACAACCGTTACCTTCAATTACGTTTCGTTCACTTGGTGTGCATGACGAGAATTAGAACTATCCCAGGCGTGTAGAAAGATGCATTAGTCTCCACTTCCTACTGCTTCTCTTAATAACTCCTCAAATCCAGGTCAACCACGGAGTTTCCAAGTGTCGCTTACTCTGTGGGTCAGGAATGCCATATTTGCATTGTATTAATAATAAGTGTTTTTTTCCTTTACAGATATAATGAAATTTTTATCAAAATTCCATTAACATCTGCTACGAAAGTATACTTTCATACTATACTTAGTATATACTAGTAAACTTAGATATATCTAAACATGCTCTAAGAACTTTGCACTGAATAATATTAATGTGTCTGAAACATCGTCGAGAAAACGAATAAATTCATATTTTAATGATGACTACGACATCCTCTTTCGACACACTTGCTACTCTAGACAACGAAGCTCCTAGTAAAACAACTGTAATACCAAACAATAAAAATACTCCTTGGATGTATAGGTGTATATATTTTCAGAATTGATTTCATGAAACATTTCAGTAATACTTTTTTTTAATTGAATTTTACGTTAATTAGGAGAGATTCATTCAAATTAGAATTCATTTTTAATATTTGTATAAGAATAATGAAATAGTTAATACTGATTTCCATTCTTAAAATCGAAGGCCAAGAAGGAAACATTTTTGATAGTTGAGTAAAAAGAGGAGTGTTCTGTTTGTTGTCAGAAATTCGCTTGGAAACATTGTTTATCCATTATTTTTATATCGTTTTGCATCCAAAACATCTTAAAAGTAAACGAATTCTACATCTGATTGACCGAATTCATGAAATTTGTCGCGAATGGAATACTGTTGTAGATGTGTTTCACATGAAGAGAGAGACAGTCTTTGAAGAAGGGTCTGCCAAGTTCTTTCTGGCGGTTTATATTTGTGTGCGGGTACCCCTAGAGTAGAAGTCTTGTTTTCCACTTCAAAGCGGCGAATTGTAGTGTCCTGCGGGCCTACATGTTCCCTCCCTCCCCCCTCTTCACCGAGATAATTTCGGGACATTCCTCCAGGTGCGCAGCGGAGGGGGCGGGGCAGGTGCGCGCGTTCCCAGCGTCCGGAAGCGCGAGTTTAATTCCCGCTTCCGGTTATACGCCCTGCCCCCCTCGCCCCCCGCCACCCGTCCCGCGCCGCCCCGCGCCGCCCCGCGCCACCCCGCGCCGCCCCCGCGCCGCCCCCGCGCCGCCCCGCGCCGCCCCGCGCCGCCCCGCGCCGCCCCGCGCCGCCCCCGCGCCGCCCCCGCGCCGTCCCCGCACCAATTTCCCCGCACCAATTTCCCCGCACCCATTTCCCCGCACCTATTTCCCCGCACCAATTTCCCCGCGCCCATTTCCCCGCGCCCATTTCCCCGCGCCCATTTCCCCGCGCCCATTTCCCCGGGCCCATGCCCCCGCCCCACCCCCAACACTCGGCCCTCGCCACCCGCCCCCGCAGGCTCGCGTCGCCTGACGCCGCTTCGCACCTCCCCCACCGCCCCGCACCCCGCGACCACTCTCCGCCCACCTCCCTCCCCCCGTCGCTGGCGACCGCCGCGCCGGCAGAAGAGGCGGCCCCGGCGCGCGCTTCAAAATATTCACGGCGCGACCAATTATTCTCGTTACTCCGTCATTACGCCCCGTGTTTCGGGAGCCGCGCGCTCTGGTGGCAGCGATCCCATCGCCCGGGCGGGCCCGGCCACCGCGCGCCGCCCCGGCCGCCTTCCCGCCGCGGGACAGGTTTCTCTGCTCTGGGAGCGGCGCAAACGCTGTGCGCATTCGGCGCCGGCTGCGCGCCGCGTAACGTGCCCACGCATTGTGAACACGGACCCTGCGCGCGATGGAATGAGATATTGAGTTATTATGGGGTATTTATGCGTGTTGTGTTGTGCCGGGCATTTACTGTACGGAAGTGACGAGAACCGCGTAGTGTCTTTAAACTACGTTTTTAGAATGTTAACTTGGCCGTTTCGTAGATCGTTATTCTCACTTTTTTTTTCTTTTCTGAGAATACGGTGTTTCAGCGTCTTTTTGAGAGTTGTTTTCCGCCACACATTTTCATTACTGCTTCCTTGTACCTCGTACACGGGAACTAGTGCTACAGAGGTAATTAAAGCAATGAACGGTCATTGGAATACCTTGCGGTCAAGTAAATACTTCGGTATTTCATCCGTATTATTAAGCTCCAATTTTCGTGTTTCATTGGCGGCGTTTTTTTATATTACTTTTCCGTATTAGAAACCTTTCCATTCTCCATCTAGCTGTAATTTCCAAGGAACATTCACATTCTTCTTCCCTTCATCATATGGTACTAAGAATTTCAATGTCATCGTATTGAGACTAAGTCCTCTCTAGTAACAAATTCGTATCGCTGCTTTGACTCCAGAACACAATCATTACGCTGCAAGTGAGTAAAGGTGAATGTAACAACTACATTAAAACGAATTAAAGAGAAATTGCAATTTACTATGTTTTTTGCTCGGTCGAATAATTCCTGCTCTCTGCCATTCCGTGTAGTGGAATGTCTTTAAGAACTGGGTGCATGAGGATTGCAAGGGAGCCGAGGGGATTTCCATCGTATGTGGGCGAATATCCGTCCCGTTGCGTCTGCTCCGAGGTGTTGAGCCAGGCGCGGGGGCGGGGGCTAGGCGACGCGGGGCGGCGCGGGGCGGGGCGGGGCGGCGCGGGGCGGGGCGGGGCGGCGCGGGGCGGGGCGGCGCGGGGCGGGGCGGGGCGGCGCGGGGCGGGGCGGGGCGGGGCGGGGCGGGGCGGGGCGGGGCGGGGCGGGGCAGGGCGGGGCGGGGCGGGGCGGGGCGGGGCGGGGCGGCGCGGGGCGGCGCGGGGCGGCGCGGGGCGGCGCGGGGCGGGGCGGCGCGGGGCGGGGCGGCGCGGGGCGGAGAGGCGCGGGGCGGGGGCGGCGCGGGGCGGGCGGGGGCGAGGCGGGGTGTCGACGCTATCTGCAGCGCGTGTCGCGAGGCGTCGACGCGACGGGACACGGCTACGCCATTAGCGTCCCCGCCGCCGCCTGCCGCCGCCTTTTCCGCATCCCCTCCCCCTGGGGGGCTGGGCCGAGTTCCTTTGCGGACACCCAAAAATCACAGCGAAGGAAACTCGGTCTTTCTCTCCACCTTCTTCTCCTACCAAACAAATGCTAGTGAAGATCCATTGTCTTATAAAGGAATAATTTGTTGTAAAAATTGTTTAGTTTAAAATAATATTCGTTGAAACAATAGATTGGTTCATTGATTAGTGATTCCACACCATCGTGTGAGGTGGCTGTGATCTTCCTCCGTTGAATGGCGAGATCCGGCACCATCCTACCCGTCGGCTTGTTATCCCCAACCAGGTATTTCCCACTAGGGGGCATCGTCCCAGTGCGGGTCGAGTTCTAAGCTTCCGCCTGAGGTCTCACCATGTGTGGTGGTGTAGTGCTTGTAAGTGTAAATGTAAGTAATGTGTGAATAGGACAAGAAAAGGGAAGGAAAACGGACCGTCTCTCGCTTGTTAGGATACTGCTCCGGCATTAGCTTAGCGTTTATCGGAGAAGAGTCGGAAAAATAATGATCAGAGCCGCCGGTCTCAAGAATTCTACTCAAGAGAGCGGCTGAATTCCACCTAGCTATGAGGTCATCCATAAATTATGTAACGCTAGAGAGGGAGGGAGGAGGTCTGAGGCAGCGTAACGCTGCGTTACATAGAGATAGCGAGGTGCGTTAGAAGGGGGAGAGGTTTGAAAATACTCGAAATTTGCGTGTCGTAATGTATGGACAGCCCCCATGAAGCTGTTGAACAATGGAAGTGCGTAAGTCGGGGCAAACGAGACGTGTTCCACGTGAGCCGAACGCGAGAGATGGGTCCGCCGTGGACCACGCGAGCGACGGCGGCGCGGGCGTGCGTGCGTGCGGGCGGCGGGGGCGTTCGCGTGCCGCCCGCGTCGCCCCGCCCCCTCCCCGCCCCCGCCCCCGGCAAGGTCGCGGCCGTCGCCCACGCACCGGGAGGTCGCCCCCTCCCCGCCCACCCGAGCACGCACGCACGCCCGGCCTCGCTTTCGCCGGCGCTGCCCCGCGAGAACACCTCTCTCGCCAATTGATTGATTGTTTAGTGATTCCGGGGGCGTCTACTGCTAAGGCCATTAGTTCCGTAAGTGTAGCGCATGTGTCTATCGTGGGAGGAGTCTGTGATCTTCCGTGGATTGATGGCAAGATCCAACGCCGCCCAAGCCGTCGGCTTGCGGGTTTTTCCCAACTAGGTATCCCCCACCTACGGGGCACTGCCTCTGTCTGAACAAGCTCTAAGCTCCTGGCCAGTGTCACGGTATGGTAATGCATCGAAGTGGATGGAGGACAATAAATGATATCCAGTCAGATTTCAATTCATAAACTTAAGGTTCTTCTGAAGAAAATAAATGTCAGAAGAAAATGACCATCATCTGAGGGTGGATGGGAGCAATGCCATTACAACAAATTACCCAGAGAACTGAGAGAGCGTGGGGTTCATCGACGAACCCCTTGAGTAAATGCAACATAATTGAATAATTTTTTCAATTGAATTTATTTAAGGTCCCATCGACGTCAATGGCCTTTAAAGACTACAATATACACAAATGTTACATACGGTGTTACAGTTTTTTCATATAATGTCTGCATACGTGTATGGATACAACATAAAACATTTTTAGGAGTTTCAAAACAAACATAAATATGGTTAGCTTTATAAACATTAAATACTTTTATTACTTTACAAAATTGCAGAACTTTTCTTTGAAATAACGTAGAATTGACTGTTGTTTCATACTCGTTTTATATATTTAAAACTAATAATATAAGTATTTAACAACATATAAAACTTGTGTTGTGCCGATATGTGTTAGATTTTAATTTTTAATTTTTGAGGTGCAGCAAAGTGATACAAATTTGGAACATTTTCCATTCTCGCGGTCCTTTTCACGGGGAGTAACGTCCTTTTTTGAAGATTTACTTGAACATTTACAATGTTGCTTCGATTGCGCAACTATACTATGATAGATACAACGATAGATACTAAAATAAGATTTCAACCTGTAAATGTGCAGAATTGGCTGCAAGAGGATGCCGGAGTTTCTGTGAAGCGATTAGCAAGCAAGGCGATGTTTTTTGTTTGTTTTTTTTTAACATCTGATTAGCTTTGAAAGACGAAACTCTCAGTAAGAATTTAGAAATGTCCTAGTAATAAGTACGAAACCAACAATCACTCCTTGCCTGTAGGAAGATATGGGAAATAAAATTCACTGGAGCCCCCGTCCCCATTGGTAAGCCACATAAAATAACTATTGTTGTAATAATTTCTTTGAACGACTTCTTTTTGTTTCGCTGTTGGGTAGTTGGTCATTTTTCGTTCATCGCGCAAACCATTTCACCTTTCCATTCTCTCGCATTTCACGTTTTAATTACTCTTCCCGTTGCATGCTCCTCTCTCCTCCTCTTCCAGTTGTGTTCCTCTCTCCCATGCCCTCCGCGGGGGGGGGGGGGCCGCAGCAGGAACCGGCGGCGCGTAATGCTGTTTGTTCCCCGCGCGCCTGCTTCTTGCGGCCGCCGCCAGGGGTCATTAGTCGGGAGCGCTTCTTGCGGTCGCCAAATCAAAGACTTCCGGATCCGGCGCCTGATGACGCGGGCGGCGGCCGCGCCGGGGCGCCGCCATCCGTCAGGGGAGGCCTTCCGGAGCGCCCGCTTCCGACGCGGTCCCGGGGAGCGTAATGGCCGCTGCGGGCGCCCCGCCCCGCCCCCGCCACGCACCGCACCCCTCCGCCCACGCGGCTTTTGTGTGCGTTCTCCCCGCCCCCCACCCCCCCGCGCCTCTTCGCGTGTGGGGCTCGCGCTCGAGGTAGCAGCTCCGAGCAATCAACTTCCACCTACGCCGATCTACACTACACATTTAATTTTCAAGATGGACAGCACTACTGGAAAGTTTTGCATTTGGTTTTCAATCAATCAACCGATTATGCCTTATTTTACGTGGCGAGACGCAGCCCGTCTGGCCCGCTCATCTGCAGCTCCGAGGCTTCTTTTAGGCGTGAGGGTCTTTTACATGCAGGAAATCTACTACATGGGACAGTCGGTTTTACCTCCGATGAAAGGCGTTCCAAGGACTTTTTCGCCCTTAAAAATCACATTTCCGTATTTTCATGATTTCATTTTTCCCCTTCCATAATCATAGTGGTGAAAGGAATTCAGGTATCAGTGAATTTGTTAACTGTTAACGTAAAATTCACGTTCCTTCATAACATTTATTACTTATACATGAATTTCAAGAGCAAATAAAATCAAATTGCATGCTATTTATAGCATTTTTCGAAGTACGTGGACTGAGAATCTGTGGTCCTTCCTATTCGACATTTTTCTTTTCATCTTTCTTTCATTTTCAACCTATCGCATATAATTTCTAATATTTTTCGTCATTTGTATAAACTTATTTCAGAACATTAAGTTTTTATAATAAAGACTTATTGACATATTTCTCTCTGAATAAATCTGCGATTTCGTATTTTCAGTTTAGTGACATTTCCGCTGAAAAATAGAAAATAAATTATAACTTATTGTGTTGGTTTTTGTTTTTTTCCCTCTCTTATGAGAATCGTGCCATGTTCCATATATTTGTCTTTTTTTATGCACGTCAACAGCCTTCGTGATTGCTTTCTGTCTCTGATTTTTGATTCCTCTGATCTCTTCTTCCATTATGGTAGCAGAGAAGCCTCTTGTCTATCTTTGGTTCCTCCTGCGTCCCTTCCGTCATCGACAGTGAAGTTGCCCCACTCAACCGCCCCTCCCCGCCGTCCGCCCGTGACGCACCTGCGCACGGGAAATGAGACACGCGCATGCACTTCAATATCAAACCTATCACTGTGTAATTTATCGGCGCGTATTATGTGAGTGTTTTCCAAATGGATTATTTTGAATAGTTAGGAAATATGCTGATATTCTATTAGTATGTCAACTTGTATTCAGAAGCATGTTTGTGTTCAGTAGTTATTAAACCTGTTGTCAAGTATTTGACGTTCATTGACAGCAAGTTTAATGGCCTTGCATATCCTCTTAGTATTACTGACTTTTGAAATGACCGTTGATGGTTTTCGTCCATCTTACGTACTCGCCTTCGTGCCTGTCTTGTGCACCATCCGTTTGGTCTTGTGTATTGTTATAACTATTTAAAAATATCGGCGGTTATTGTTCATGAATTATTAACAATGATATTTAAAATTTCAATATCAATGTTTAGTAACATCGATGTTTTCAATGACGCATCACTATTGTGTACACATTTACTGTAAGTCTTTACATAGACGAGAGTTGATATTGAATTAAAAACCAGTTTGATCGATGATATTTCTGTAAAATATTGTCATTGATATGATGAACGAATGTAGTAATTTGAGTTTCTTACGGTAGAATATTTCAACTCAATTTCTTGTGCGTACCAACAAAAACCACATAGTTGACATAGGTTAAATAAAGAATCTACTTGACAACTCTACGCCACAAAACGTAAAAAGGTTACAACAAACTGTGTGCGCTATGTGCTTGAGCACCGTTTCTCCTATTGAAGGAGTGTGCAGGGGTAGCAACCTGCTTCCCTCCTCGGCGCGCCCGGGGACGCCTCGGGCGCGGGGGCGGCGCCCAGCCCGCCTTGTTTCATCAGACTTATCTGCATAGCGGCGCGACGGGGGCGCTGGAATGCCTTTGATTGATCCGAGTTTGCCGTGCGCCGCCGCCGCCACTGCCGTCGCCACCGCGAGCGCAGTGTTGATTAAAAGTCGCCCGTCGCCCCGCCACCGCGCCGCCCCGCCCCGCCTCCGCGCCGCCTCCGCCCCCGCGCCGCCTCCGCCCCCGCGCCGCTTCCACCATCGCGCCGCCTCCGCCCCCGCGCCGCCTCCGCCCCCGCGCCGCCTCCGCCCCCGCGCCGCCACCGCCCCCGCGCCGCCTCCGCCCCCGCGCCGCCTCCGCCCCCGCGCCGCCTCCGCCCCCGCGCCGCCTCCGCCCCCGCGCCGCCTCCGCCCCCGCGCCGCCTCCGCCCCCGCGCCGCCCCCGTGCCGCCCCCGCAAAGAAGCATCCACGTGGCGAAACTAGTGATCAACTGACGTGACTGCAGTGCCTCTGATTGGGATATCCTAGAGTTCTACTCCCAACGGTGGCAGGATGTTCCACACTAGCGTGGTCGAATTCAGCCGCTCTTTGGAGGAGAATTCCAGCAGCCGGCTGCTCTGATCGGTAGTTCTCCATGTTTTTTTTTCGATCAGTACTAGCCGAATGCCGGAGTAGTACCATAACAAACGGCACACGGACCGCGCGCGATCTTTCTGTCGCCTTCCTTGTCCTATCATTGTTCCTTACTCACTTGTACGTACATGCATTATATCACTCATGCCGGGAGACTAGTCAGGAGTTTAGAGATTGTCCCAATTGGGGCGATTACCCGCTGGTGGGAGATATTTGTTTGGGGAAAACCCGCTAGCCGAAGGTTTGCTTGGCGCCGAATCTTTGGTGTCCAGCGGGGGAAGATCATCGCCTCCTCCCGCGATAAACACATGCACAAGGGGCCTTAGTAGTTGACGCACTCGAAATGACTAATCAAACAATCGACTGATGGAATCTATCCACGTGGCGAACTCATCGGTGGATGAATGCGGACTGCAAGTGGCTTTGCTTCCGTCTGCATTCGCTTGTCGCATCCGTGAGTGGATTATACGCAAAGTCTCTTCTAACAGTAATTATTTACGTGCTTAGTTAGTACGTGTACTTATTTTACGCTACAAAATTTCATAATAACTTTATCGCGGAGCACATTAGAAATTAAACGTAGACAATTATGAAACACGAATAGTTCACCATGGTCCCGGTTCATCATGAAGTAGATCCAATTAATAAAGAACGGAAGTATGAAATTCTGTAACCTATAAATGTCTTAATTGGGTAGCATAAAACTTAGGAAATGAGACATACCACATCTTCCCAAACATTAACTGGATTATGGTTTACAATAATTGTCCGCTACCATTATTTTACCTTTCCCTAAATGCCAAGATGATTTACAATTGACTTTATATTTTTGGCCTCCTTGGTTTGAAAGTCCTTTTTTTGGTTTTACATCATCAGTAAAGGAAGATTGTAATTCCCTTTGAAAGGATTTGGTATTTGCCAAGGTTTTGAAAGGAAACAATAAATATTAAAGATGTGGCGCAACCATGTGGTACAATCTGTAGTAAAGATTCCCAAGATTTCCAGGCGCTGAACCTTATCAGCGGCGGAGGCGACCACCTGCCGGCATTTCGATCGCGGCCGCCGCCGCCGCCGCCGCACTCATCACGGACGACGGCGCTCCGTCATTAGGCCCCGCGAGCCCACAAAGAAACGGCCCCTCGCCCTCCGCCAGGCCTCCAAATTTCTTTATAATTTGCGTTTCTCTGCGCGGAGCGCCCGGCCCGCCCTCCGCCGCGCCGCCCGGCCGGCCGGGCGGCGCGGCGCGCTCGGGCAATCTGGGTGTCTAACGATGTGGGAGGGAGGCTGCCTCCCTCCCCTCCCCTCCCGCCCCATCCCCACCCCCCGCGCCGGACTCCATCCAGACGCAGTGCTCCGCGGCAAAACGACCCCGTCGCCTCTGCCGCCGCCGCCGCTAACCGATACCTCTCCATCCGCTTCTCTCCTTCCTTTCCTCCGTTTTTCTCGTTCTGCGTGGGAATAAAAACGCCGAGTGCGTAATAAATTTACGGTCATTACACACCTGCGGCCCCGCTTAATTCACGGGATCGCGTCCTAATGAAAAGCGGACGGGGCTGCGATGCGTCGGGCGCTCGGGTTTTTGCGCGCCTCGCGCCCGGTACGACCCCGCCGACGCCGACGCTCGGCGACGCTCGTATATCTGCCTGCCCGTCGCGCGCGTTTTATTAAGCCGAGGGGCGATATTTCCCCGGCGGCGGGCTCGCGGAGGCGGCTGTGCGGGGCGACGGGCGCGGTGATGCCAGTGGGAATCGTGCGAGTGGCTCTCAACTCTGGTGGAGTAACGCACGTGCAGTGACAACAGCCACAGATACGAGGCACAAAAGGCTATCGAAGATCTAGAGGTTTTAAAACCGATCGTTACCAGAAACTCAATATTATCATATTACAAGGCAATATTATTACATAAAACCATACTAGGAAAACTACATCCAAACTATTGCCTCGGATGTAGATCAATATTATTACATAAAACCTTACTAAACCCGTTAATTCTGAACCATTGCACCATCTGGTTCAATGCTGCCCGATCCAATCCTAAAAACTGCAGATAATGCAAAAGCATTACCTAAAATTATTGACCAACCGTTTTGTCATTAAAGTCCAGCTTCATAAAGAATTAAATATCGATTCCGTATACAATAATATTGAAACGGACGAGGACGAAGTAAAACAAAGGATTATTCTGGAAATTCCTTTTACATTTACTAGTGTGCGTAAATAGGAACCGGAATGGCCGCTTAGTAAATGCGATATTCATCAAGAATTGATTATTCTGTGAAATGTATGGTGACTTGGTCTTCATTTATACAGGGATAAACGAATTAAGTCAAATTATCTTTCCTCAGTTTATCATAAAAGGAATTATGATTCCGGAAACACAATAATTATCAAAATGACTATGTATCAAAGAGGAAATATCATTTGATAGATATAAAATTTACGGTGAAAAGTGCCTTAGGTTCTTGAAGATTTGTATTCACCGAAAAATCCCGACATAATCAGTTAGACTCGGAGTCACGTTATAATTTTGAATACATTGTATGTATGACAGAATGAAAACAATTTGTTAACTTTGAATTCAATAAGAACAGTAATTCAAAAGGTAATTATATTTGACATTCGATAATAGTAGTGATGCCATATCACCGTTCCGGAAGAACAATGACGTAACTGCAAAAATGTGTCAAATGCAAATAAGTCCAAAGACAATATCAGAAACACATACCATATACAGAGAAACTGTGGCATAACTGTAGTTCCACCGAGAACGACAGTTTGAGTCTTCTAGAACAACGAACAATTTTCAAGGAAACAATGAAGTAACTGCACTTAGGGGTTGATGTGACTGCACTAATCCGTGGAAAATGTAAGTAATGTATACATTCTGCATACTCTCAATACACTATTATTTTCTGTCACTTGCACCCTTTCCAATTAAACGTTTTATACAACTCAAATCGTTTTTTTACTCTCCTGTAAAATTGAAGCTTTTGCATTTACTGTTCTTTCGGATCGGCGATATGATGTTCTCTGCAGGACAAATAGCTGCCCACCAGGCACGATGGCAGGAGTTCAGTTTGGTTCTGCACATATAACAACCAACAGCGCGATGTTACTCACTACTCTTTAAAGGTGATGACTCATGGCCACCTAGTATTACAAACGTATTCACCGCATTTTAAGAAATGCATATTTATTGCAGAATAACATTCAATTCTTTGCATTTTTATAGCGTTTCTTTATAATTAATCATAATTGTAGTTCATATTCCCCAAATGAAACATCATACTGTATGAGACTGAAAGTCTATTATAAAGTGCAAGCTCAATAGAGGTTTTGACGCAAAATTATTTCTGGAGGGAATACTAGCACTAACCTGTATACTGGAAGGCTGTATCTTTGTGTGTCAATCTCTTTAACCCAAATGTGTCTGTACTGAGATGATGTATGGAAGTTGTACTTTTTTGAGACTGAGCTTTTCTGATCATGATATTATTCATTTTTCTGCTTTTTTCCTTCTTTTCCGTAATTCCTTTCGAGAATATGGCGATAAAACGCAATGCTTCACAATTTATTCGTCACTGATAACTATAGAGTGGGAGTGAACATTAGACATGTATGCCCGTAATTTATACGAGAATCAGAAAAGTATCGTCTAACTTATGTACGAAACAATTCGTTAGCCCAAGCCTTTTGGATAAGAGGGGAGGGAATTTCCTTGGTATCCAACGGCACAGATAAGCGAGTGGTGTTGTTGCTGGACTACTTGAAGTTTGTAGCCTGTAGATCTTTTGTTTGACGCATCGTTTCCATAGAAACAAGCTTAAAGAAACAAAGTTCGTAAAAGAAAAGCAACCTCAGGACAGAATTTCCTGATCCATTTTCACATAATTTCGTTCCCTCTGGTGTACTCAGAATATTATTTCTCCACGCAGCTGAAGTACAAATGTGATACTAAGTAGAAAAAAGTTATTGAAATGTGGATTACGTAAACGATTTTCAATTCATCGTATTATTTATTTAATTTGTTAATTGTGAGATTGATACACGTTTTCAAAAAAAACTTTACCGTGTGATAAGGATTTCCCATAACTTAAGGTCTTATTTTTTTTAATATTTATTCATCCTTGTTCTACAAACGTTTTCTTTCAAAGGCATGAACAATTGAAATAACCTGAAAAAGAATACGAGGAGAAACTTAGAAGTTAACTCTAAACATGCTACCGACACACATAAGTACTTAAGTTGAATTTTTGAGAGACATAATGATCATACAACTATACAATAACAGTATATAACAGTTACAAATAAATATAAAACACGAAATGTTATACAATAAATAAAAAGGTGCAGAGAGAGAAGATAACTACGGATGATGTAAGGGCTCTTTTCAATAACGTGGCTTAAGGTCTGAAGCAATAATTTATAAATGTCTTTTATTTCAATTTTTAAACAACTTTTTCATGTTTTTGTTTTGTTTTTGGCGATTTCTGTTTTACATCTTGACGTATTCGCTACATGAATCTTGAAACTCCGCTACTCAAAAGGTGAATTTTGGTTTGAGATGGTTTGGTTGAGATGGCTGAATTGGACGGTGTTATGCATCAACAAATTATGCGACATCGTACAAGTTTTGAGATCATCGTGTTCAAAGGTTTTATTACATTTTCAGCTCTAAAAACTGTAATTTAATTATTTCATTCATTGAAGCGTCAAACTACACAAACATGAGTGGAATATCTGGCGCTTACCTGTATAATGTGAAATTAAGAACAGCAGATTTGCAGATCTAGGTTTATAGCCGAGTGTTGCGAAACATAAAATCCCTTATGTGACTGATGGCGTTTACATTTTTCATTAATTAAAAGGCTATTTTTACAGATTTGGCACCAACATTTTGCGTACACTTAGAAGATGGTCCGATGCAACTGATGGCGTCCATATCTTATTTTTTTCAAAAATGGCGCGTGGCCGGTTGATGCATAACACCGTCCGTTTTAGGTTTGGATCGAGAACATGCACGCAGTGTGTGGCTCCAAGTGAGAGGGGAGGTCGCCGCTGGTGTCTGGTGTTTCTCGCCGAGGGTGCGAGCGCGCGGCGAGCGACGAGTGACGGGGCCCGAGGCGCCCCCGCAAGGTCTCTGACTTGAGCGAGGGTGGGGGGGGGCGGGAGACGCAACGGCCGACCGACACGCACAGCCACGCCCTCGCGAGGTGGCGGCGCGACAGCCAGACACGGAGCCTCCGAGGAGCTTGCGTCGACCAACCGAGCCGGGCGACTTCAAGAGGAAATGTCACTGCTAACTCTGCCTCTCGAGACCCTACATCCACGATGGGATATCACACGGCATTTCGCGTCTTTCTCGGTCCTGCCACTAGGAGTGGCATGATCGCAAGCACTGCTTGATACGGTCGGGATATCTAAAGGCGCGACTGAGAAAGACGCGAAATACCGTGACATATTCCTTTGTGAGGACGGGTCTTGAGAAGCAGAGTTAGAAAAATCGCAGTATAGTGTATTTGTGGATCAAAACGCAGATTGTCTACTGGTGGATAAAATTGAGTTTGAAATGAAATCGAGTAGTTTTTAATAAGCTCCTGCTTTCAGATTTCTTTAAAACGCGTTTTAACACATTAAATTAAATGCGTTTTGCACAAATCTGAAAGTAGGAGCGTGTATAGCGTGTTAAAAACTAGACGATTTCATATAGAACACAATTTTTTTCCACCCGTGGACAATATGATTAGTTGTTCCTCATTTATTTTTACCCGACTAGTGAAGCAAGACAGATGGTTACGTTTTTCAAAATGGTGTTTTCTTTGGGTCTGTCTTTTATCTGGGTTGGTTTGTCTGGGTTTGTCTTTTACCACTTTTTGTCTGACTGATTCTATTAATGTACTCATGTGACATATGCTTGCATTTGACTTGACAGCGTTAATGGTAGGTTGTATAAAGTGCCTAAAATTTCAAATATGGTGGGCCTGACGGACAATTTTCATATTTTGTTTGTCCAGAAGGTTGGGCATATTGCCTTGTCAGGTGTGTAGATATCCTCATGTCCTCATTCGTGTAGATATCCTCATGTCAAATGCAATATAGTAGACCGTGGACTCCGTTTTGTCGATTTATTGTTTATAGTTAAGTAATGTCATAATATTTACTTTCGCATCTGTGATTTATGTTACATATGAGTAATGCTCATATGTAACATATAATAAGCTAATGAGTACAATTCTCTGTAACTTCCTTCCCCTAGCACTTTTGGTATCAATCCATATCAGGAATACCTACATCATTCCTCTTTTATGTTCATGGATATTAGTTTCCAATGTAAAGCAGATTTTACCTGTGGAGTGCATTTGCGACGAACTCAAAACGAAGCTTACGAAGATGTTGCGCATGCTAACGGTAATTGACTGTAACTTCCCTTCCTTGACACCGTTTGTGACAAACCATATCAGGAATATCTTCATCATTTCCCTTTATTTTCATTCGTTTTAGTTTCCAATGTCGAGTAGATTTTACCCGTGGAGTGCATTTGCAACGCAGTCGACCCGAAGCGCAGCCGAGGAGCCAAAATGGCGGAACCCGACGGTCTGCTGCACGGGGAAGCGCGGAGGCGGCGGCGGCGGCGGGGGTGGGGGTGGGGGTGGGAGATGGGCAGATAGGCGGATCGATGCGGGCTCGGAGCGCGGGTCGTCTGTTTATGAGCCGAGATACAATCCGCAGGCCGTTCAACCCCTCGCCGCAACACACACGTCGCCTCGCCTCGCCCGCGCCCGCAACCACTCCCGCGCGCGGCCAATAAGAGGTGAACACAGCAAAAGTCTCCCTTTTTAGATCTTAACGTGTGATGGATGGTGAAGCACTGCGACGCCGCAACGGCCAGGGCGGCTGCTCGGAGAACAGGAGCTCCCCGGGGATCTCGCGACTTCGCGCCTTCATTTCGCGTGATTCTGAAACGGCGGGGAAACGCGCGAAAGCGGTTTGCGATTATCAGGACATTTTATTATACAGAATTGAATCTACTTTTTTTTTTGTATTCCAGCATTATAAACGACCTTTTCTGTTGCAAGAAATCGTTCATAATCAGGCGTTTTATGGCACAAATGATGACGTATTAGATTTTACGGCTCGAATGATTGCGTCATCACACATTCAGCCTATAGCAGCGAGAGAATCGGGGGGGGGGTAGAGGTAAACAGAACAGCCGACCACAGTTTTCTCGCACAGATGTCAAATACCCGAGACATCACAGGAAAGTTCTTCGCAAATTTAAGTTTCATTCTCTTAGAAATTTATAATGCTCCCATACAAAAATATAGCGTATGCAACTCGTTTATAATGTTGCTTTATTGCATTCGTACAAATTTGAAAACTCGCTCCTAACGTCGCTCGTTTTCAAAACATGTACTCATGTAATAAAGCTTAACATTATACACCAATTGCATAAATTACTATTCCCTCATAAATATTAGTTTCTTAAAAAAATAATTTCGATATTCTGCTCTTGTTTACGGTGTTTTTTAAATTATCGTGATAACGCATAAACTACTTGTATTCTGAAAATATTAAAGCGACATTATTTGAAGATCTAGTTTTCAATATCGGATTTCATTTTAAAAACTATATGTGATCAATAATGTATGTACAGTTAAAGGACGGCGTCAAAAATTCCATTTAAAAAGTTGCCTACTTTTACTCATCTATTGTCTCCCTAGTATGTCATGTGATCTACGGTACAGGGAATTGGTACGACCTAGCTGACGATCCCACTTTCCCCGCTAACGCATCTTAGGTAAAACAACCGACATTACATGTAAAGTAATTATTACGATTTTTGCACTGATGTTTTACTCAAAAGTACGTATATTTCCTTACTACCAGCGCCATTCGTAAGGGAGTTGAAATTGGCATTAACATTTTAGTTTCTTCCTTTGTAGTAGATTGACGTCAAAAGCTTCTAATCTGACCGAATTATGCGAGACACACATGTCCACTCGGAAACCCAGTCGTCACTCATTCGCTCACATAATTTAGGCATCATGGAAAAAACACCCTTATTGTGAAAGTAAACCTCAAAATGGATTTTACAATCGAAATCTCGGACTCAAATTTGATATTTCCTCTCTACAACTTATAGCAGAGAGTCGTGTCGCTAGATGTCGCGTGATCAAACAGCGCTTGATAGGTCGCGGCCATGCGACATCTAGCGGCACGACCGAGAAATACGCAAAATGTAGTGATATATCCCATCGTGAAGACGGGCAATGAGAGGCAGCTATGGAAAAATTCCAGTATGAAGCCAGTGCGGCCCCGCAGACGTCTGTTTATTTACTACAGTACCGGCAGCATATAAGCGACTCTGTTCAGTGCGCTGTTACCTCACATTACCACGCACACGGTACCACCTACATGACAGATTAATGAAATATCGAAACATTAATATTTATTGACAAGCTATGACACGTCTCGATATCATGTTCATAACTTTCGTCAAAGCGTCTTCATGCGAGTAAGGTGGGCGGCAACGCCGTACCCTGGCTGTGAGAAAGTAAGCTGATCCTCGGAAGCTGATTGCTTCAGAGCAGGTCATATGATGCACCACAGGACGTGGCGAGAGAACTGTCACTCCGTAGGCTGCCTGTACTTTACACTGCGATTTTCGTAACTTTGCCCCTGACAGGAATTAGCTGCTTCGCTGCCATCCAATTGGGAGCATATATGTTGCTACAGTGACGTCACTATGGTGACGTTCAAGCTCCCGATTAGATGAAACCGTCAACAGCTAATATCTGTCAGGGGCAAAGTTACGAAAATCGCAGTACAGTTGGCTACGGCAGCGGGGATGCTGACCAGAGCGCCCGCCCACTGCCCGCCCGCTGCCCGCCGCCAGCTGCGTGTCGGTCGCCGCTGCCGCTTCGTGCCGGGCGGAGTCAAGGGTATGAACCTGGTGGCTGCAGCGGGGGCGGCGCGGCCGTGGGAAACAATGAAGGGCGCATTAATTCCCCCCTACCCCTCCGCCGTTCCATCGATCGGAGACAGCGAGCCTTGAATCCCTTGCCGCCGCAGCCGCCGCCCTCGGCTATTGCCGTAATTAAACTTTGGAAATCGAATAGCTGATATTTGGCGGGAAGAGGTTGTAACTTTGCTCATGAATTGCGAACGGCTGCCGCCGAGGCGATGTGGCGAAAGTTTGCGAAATACCGCGTGTTACAGAAATGGGAGTGCTAATGGGGTTCTTGGCCTCAATATTTGCTCCGGTGGATGTTAAAGGGTATGGTGATTTCAAGAGATGAATTTTGCGATCTTTCTCTGAACTATATGCCATTACGTACCATACTTACATTTTTATTTTAAATTGAACATTCCGTTTCAAAGGAGAAATATAAAAATGTGAAAAAAAACCTTACTTACTTTTGCGACAATCTACAGTCAAACGGTTTGAGCACATACATTGTCGTTTAATTTGGCCCATATTGCGAGCACTGAGGTTTCTTCAGCCGTGGAATGATTGTGATGTAAACAAATACACGGATTCGATACACCCTGCTATTGCTGGTTTAGATTGGCGGGTGTATGCGTGCGGGGTTCAGAGGGTGTATACGTGTTTCGTTCGTTCATAATCGGTTTGCTTCTGGAAATAGTTCTTGTCGAAATTACAAAATTTCCTTTTTTAACCCTTTCGGTGCTACGCGTTAGGAGCGCTGGCCGCCGCGCGGTGCTGAGTCTTCTGGTCGCCGCCGCACGCCGTTGCTAACAGCCCGCGGTGCAAGCAGCCCATGCCTTCCACAACACGTGAAAAATCTCGCTACAGAAGCATTGAAACGCTATCTAAAAGGCACCAAAATAAACTTCAAAGTGTCCAGAATAGTACCCATGTTGTGGCAATTGCCTAATTTCAACCGCGATCTAACAACGGCCACGGGAACCCCAAAGAGCAGCGCGGTGCCGCGTTAGCACTACGGGCACGGCAATGCTTAACGCACGGGTGCGTCGTTAGCAGTGAAAGGGTTAAAGCAACTTTCAAAATTCAAGGTGTTTAGAGAGAGGTGGGAGTGAGTGAGAGAGAAGGAGAGAGGCATAAACGATTGTAGAATCCAGAAAATGGTTTCTGCAAGCTCTAAGTAGGGCCACTTTTTTGAAATACCCGTCTCCCTGAACGGCGAAGGCGTCGAGTAATGGCGGCGAAGAAATCTTATACCCTTCCTCCAGTGCTGGTAGCTTTATCGGTGGTTGACTCGAAACACAAGCTCCAAACGCAGAGTTCGTTGGGCTCCGTGGGCAGAAAAGCGGTCAGTTCCATTCGCATAGTGCGGAACGATCGTTGCGTTATCTTTTAACAGTTTTAATATTATCGTTTGATAATGGTGGATGCTAAGGCAGCAACCGTGTTTTACAAAGCATAAGCGAGGTAAACCATTACACGTGTTGAAAAAACTAAAGTTTTAAGCGTTTGATCTCGCGAGGCGACATTCCCGAACGCAATTTGGGCGTTTAACCGCATCCGACCGAATCTGCAATGCAGTAGAAGTGACGATTGTGAAACGGTGTTGGAAATCGCAGCCATATTCTTATCGCAGGCGGGATTGATGTTGCCGCATACGCTACTGATACTTGGTGTACACGTGTAGCATTAAGGAGGAGCCCGGAAAAATCTACCAATAAGGTTAGAAGTAGCGGATGAATCCCGCGTTCCTTTGTTATGTGCGCCTGGTAGTGTCATTCTTCCCTTCGCTGCTGGGGCAAATATGGCGGCGGTGGAGAGGCGAGAGTTGTGACGTCACGTCTCCACTGCCTCCGGCCCCCGCCCAGCCCCCTCCACCACTCTGTCTCCCCTGGAAGGGCCGCAGCCATGGGCGCCTTACAAGTTTGCTGATGCCTTTTAACGGCGGCCGAGAATATACTAAGTAATACGTTTCGCGTTTTTGGGCATTTCTGTTCAGATGTGATACTACAACAGCCTTGTGATGAAAATGTCATTCATTTAAATAGTGCAGTTAAAGATGAAAGTAAGAAAAATGTGCCAGCAATGCTGACAGTGCACTAATAGCATTTCGCAGATAGACCTGTCATGTTGCTCACTCTTGCCCTCGATAAATGACACGAAATATCATGAAAATATTATTTTATTATATGCCAAACAAATGACGTGTTAATACATTAAACTTAAGTACAAAGACCCAATAAGATTATGACTAAGGGATTATCTTCCAGGAAAATAATTTGAGTGTTTCTTAGATCTCAAAGCGCCTATACTTTTGATTTATACGTCCGAGAGTGTTTTGTAGCCATTCATCTGCTTAGAAGTAGATTGAACAAGAAACCCGCAGATAGTACCGAGTGGTAGCTGTAACTCCAACCTACAACAGGTGCGACTTCGTAATCTCAGCTTCTCCCAGCGTTTAGTTAAACATCGACACGCGCAAATGACCGCTGCCTGCAGCGAGTGAGATCGAACGCGTCAGGTTGGTTGCTGCCCTAGGGAAGGATTACGCATGTAACGAGGATTACGCTCACGCACCGCCCCCGTGCGTGCTCGCGTGCGCCCGCGCTCACGTGACCCTCGTATTTCACGGGGACGGCGACGAGTATTGAGCGGCGGCCTCCGGCTTCGCGGCCCCCGCCGCTCGTCGCCGTCAAGCGTTTAGCTGCGGGCGCACGCTCTTCGACGGGCGCCACCGAGGGCCCGCACGCGACCTTCGGCCCTGTGAGATCGCAGGTGCGCATCACTCGCTTGAAATCCGATGTTTAAAACGTAACAGTGTTTGTATTTGGCATTTTGGGGTCGATAGTCGACTTTGGCGGCCAGATGACGCTGTCCCTCATGCCTGGGCCTAGCTCAATTCCCGCACTGGGAGTGTGGCGTCATGGCCGAGGCTGTTACAAGAATACTCAGGCGTGAACGGTAATAAAATATTGAATATCTATTCACAATGTGCACCGACACCTGAAATCCGTATTTACAAATTTTACAATGGATATTGTAACCGACCGTTACTAGAAGGAACTTTACCGGTAACCACGACCGCTTGCCTCACGTCACGATGCGTGCGCGCCGGCTTCATCCCCTTGCCTCCGTAGGCAGCACATCGACGTGCCACGAGCCGCACCACCCACGACGACCTACTGACGAGCCCAAGAAACAGAAGAAGGAATTTCGTCCGGGGCCGTCTTATATACCTTCTGGCCTAGCTACGGAACTGCGTCATATCGCTGCTTCCGCCAGCCGCATTTCGGGGTTCACAACGCTGCCCCCGTGGCAGCGTAGGTCCGGATGTTTCCTCGTTGCCCAAATATACTCCTTTGTTTTGCGAAGCGTCCCTTCAGCACGCGCCGGCAACTCTTTCCCATGTGCATTTCAAGTCTCTGAAATGCACGTAACTAATTTTGTACAAGGCGGCTGTTATGACGCCATAGAGGGTAAGAGAGACATGTGGCGAACAGGACGTTTTCCCTTCACCGTAACTATAGCAAACTCCGCCAGCCTGAGCTTCTCGTCATCACACAGCTGTAGAAACTGAGGCTATTCGACCGGGATCGCCCTCTGGAAAGCTAGTATGTTGCCCAGGAGCCTCCCTAGAGAGTTCGTCGTCGAGTTACTGAACATTTTGGTAAAATAAGACAACAACGCTGCATCATCTCTCAAGAAGAAATTGGTCTTTGATATTTCTGTGTAGAATTTTTTGCGTGCAATTTTCGAAATTGTAGAAATGCTGACAGCCGTTTAACATGTATTTCTACGGTTCTAGAATCCAAGTATATATTTAAATGCAGCATGAATGTATATGGAAAGAATCATCGTGAGTGGTGCTAGTGTGTACTTTTATAAATACTAGTTGTAAAGAGCTATGATGTATTAAAATATATCGGTTTAATTTATGTTCTGACCTAAACCCAAGAACCATTCTAATATATATAACAGAATATCAACAGAAATTATGTTTCATATGTTATTATACAGGAACAGGGTCAAGAGCATCTGTACACTTCTCTGTCAAGACTACCAAAATGAGCTTCTATGTATTTCAATGAGTTTTCGCCTATTTCTTTATTTTTAAACGTACATACCAATGCTATAAATCTTATACTTCTCTATCTATTCGCATGCACGTGGCGTGGGAAACGCTCCTCTCGAAGTCAAACCTAACGTGTGAACACATATCTCCCTACCCTAATGGGCACGCACCGAACCTTACCCCAAGTCCATCTCGATAATGCGACCCACATGACCGCCAGTAACAGTTAAAATAGACGGTTCGTTATCCCGCTGACAAAAAGCGCGTCCCATATGCCTGCATTCTGCTCCGCGTAATGGGAATATAATTACGATGACGTAGACCGCCCGGTGTGTACAGTCGCCTTCGGGAAAATCCAGACAAATACAACCCCACGACCCAACTTCCCTCTCGTATTATTTTAAGCTCAGACTTCAACGCCCGAGTCTCGCCTCCTATCTCCTTCTATCTCTGGACTCGCTAACAATGCTCTGCTTTCTGAAGGAGGTTAGTGGGTATGATCATGTGCAGAAAAGTTTTTAAAACATTTATTAAAATACACAGGAACAGGATACCAGAGATTGATATTAAGAAGTATATATTTTGTATTACTTTCAGATCACAGAATATTTTCGAATCAAAATTTTGAATACGGAAATCAGTAGCTGGATTGGACACCATGTCTCATACACAGGAGACAAGAGCATTTATAGCAAAGAGAGAGTATCTGAAGTTCCCGAAATGAAAGAAAATAGAAAAAGGTGTTTTAATTAAATTATTGTATTCAATAATTTTGTAGTCGAAATAAATTATCGAATAACCATACTTTACTCAATTTTCTAAATACTAATCTAGTATTTTACATCAATTCACAATATTACAATGTGCTAAACATTATTATAACTTATTTCTTCATTGTTATTAATACTCTTATTTTTCAGTTATCAATTCATTTTCCTCTCATTCATTCAGAACCCAATACTCAACTTCTCACAGCCATGCCATAACACTGGCATGGAAAGGAAGTGGGTGCCTCATTCGTTGTCCAAGCGAAAACATTATCTTGCAGTCGACGAAAGGGATACTTTTTTGTGCGATGTGTATTGAAGCTCGTTCACGGCAAGGGACCTTGTTTCCTTCACACGCACACCCACGAGGTCGTAAAATAAATATAATTCAATTTCTCACGAACACACACACACGCGCGCGCGCGCTCTCTCTGTCGCAAGCCCACGCGGAGTCCACCGGGCGAGTTTGCGTCGAGTGTCGGCGATGGCGGCGCGCGGTTCGATGGCGCAGAGACAGAGCACTTAAAATCGCATTTGTCAAGCGCGCGCGCGTGTGCTCGTACTCTTTGCCGGAAGCGGGTGTCCAAGGCCGCGCGCGTCACACTTCCCTCCGCGCCCGCGCGCCGCCCGTTGGACACCCCTAGCCGCTCATTACACGGAATGTTTGCATTTATTGCGAGAGTGCACCGGAACCTGCCCCCATACGAGCGTACGAGTACGCATGCGTGGGTTGCTCTTTGTCCTCGCGGCAATTTACCGGTAATTCCATCGAGTGTGGATTCGCCTGGCTCCGAGATGAGCAGGTTTGAAGTTCATTTTGGAGGCCCAACAATCTTTTCCATATTTTCGTTCCCGTAATCAAGTTTCCAACTTGAGTACGTGCATACTTCTGTTACATATGGTGTATACAAAGAATCCCTCTCAATTACTTCGAATAAAAGCTGGTAGAAGGTGATCATCTAACAATGTCAGAGTACTGAGTTATTTTGGAAAAATCTATGAAATTGTCATCTGCAGGATAATAGTTCTGGACGTTTTTGTGGATTGTTTCATTTCTTCGCTTACGGTTATGCACGTTTACCACAATAACAGAGTAAGGCGAGTAGTAAGAATTGGATGCTCTTTCCTGCCAGGAGTATTTCCTGTCACGCCTCTTCACGCAGGTGGTGTCCTAAGCATGGAATAATTTTCGTATACTACGTAATTTTGATGATGATATGCAATTATACAATTAGCAGAACGCTTTGAATGTAATTAGGGGGATTGGACTAACGGAAGTACAGTAACTACCCAGCTTTCACAATGTTTTAAAATTCTGCCGATAATGTCATGTTCGTACAATAGATACATTATCCTGTGACAGACATGTTGGAAATATTCCAAGCAACGAACATATTTATCCTCATCTACTTAGCATTTCAAATATGTGTCTTGTTTCAAAATATTTGACACTGACCATTTTAACACAAAAGTTTACGCTTTAGCAATATTAGCTATTTAGCTATAAAAAGAACAATTTTTACTTTCTTGCCTTACTTTGCAAGAAGAAAAAGTACTTTAATTGTGCGCCGGGAAACGGGGATTTTTCAATTTAAAAACTCGCATTGCCGGACCTTGGTAACAAAAATTTGGATAAATCTTGTTTATGAATAGAAATACATAAATATCTATTTGTAGTAAATTACTTCCTCCTAAACTTATATAGTGAGAATCCATGTTTTGTGAGACTTTGGTACCGACAAATCGATTGATGGCAAACCTTCTGTTGGTCTGTGGTCAACGCCAGCCCCTAAACCAAGACTTCCCAACAGGGTCGTTATCGACCCTCTGGGGTCGATGAAATTTTGAAGGGGGTCAGTGATGTTCAAGAATTCGGATGGGTTTCTATTGCAGAATATGATTATTTATTCGTATAATCGAGATTACCGTGCATACAAAATATAATGAAAGAAGTAGAAAATTAATAATAATTTGCAGACACAAAGGAACAAAATATATAATAATGAATTACAAATTCGCGCCTCTCCTTTCATAACCTTCGTATCTAGAAATATCATTAATATCCATGTCACATTGAGGAGAAAGAAACTAATAAATAAAACACTCAATCCATAAATTTATGTTTGTTCTAAAAACTTTCATTTTCCCACGTCCTATTGTGAGTGCATGTACTTGATGGGGGAGCGGGCATGAACGAGTGAGTCGTGCGCATTCGGAAGCAGAAGCCGAAGCGGTGCTGGCGAGGCGCGTGAATGGGTCGCCCGCCCTTCGCACAGTAGCGGCGGCGCGGCGCGGCGCCGGCGCCCGCGGCGCGGCCAGCGGCTCTGGTTTTAATTAAGGCTCCCGTCATTACGGCGCCGCGGCCGCGGGCGGCAGAGGAACAGGCGGCGGCGGCGGCGGCGGCCGGATGCGTTACGCACGCTGACAGCTGCCCGCAGCCACCGCTGCCGCCCCCGCCCACGCGCACTGCCACTCCCCCGCCCCGGCCCCCAGCCACCCGCTCCGCCCCCGCTCCGGACTCATACGCCCAGTGTCCCCTCCCCGCACCACCGCCCCCGCCATCGCCCACGCGCACTGCCACTCCCCCGCCTCCGGCCCCGCCCCGGCCCCCAGCCACCCGCCCCGCCCCCGCTCCGGACTCACACGCCCAGTGTCCCCTCCCCGCACCACCGCCCCCGTCCCCACTTCGCGCCCCGGCCTCACCACCGCCCCGCGACGCCATCCCAAGGTTCCACTTCGCGTCTCCACCCCGCGACTCCGCCCCCGTTCCGGACCCATACGCCCAGTCTGCTCTCCCTGCGCCCCCTCCTCGCGCCCCCGCCTCAACTCTGCTCCGCGACGCCATTCCAAGCTTCCACTTCGCGTTCCCACCCCGCGACCCCGCCCCCGCTCCGGACTCATACGCCTAATGCCCCCTCCCCGCGCCCCCGCCTCGCCGCCCACGACGTCATCCCAAGCTTCCGCTTCGCGTCCCCGCCCAGTGACCCCGCCCTCCCCCGCTCCCACCTCGCGCCCCGCCCCGACCCGCACCCAGCGCCATCGCCCCCCGCCTCCACCTCGTACCCCCCCGCCCGCACCACCGCCCCGCCCCCGCTCCGCTCACGCTGCTCTCCAGCCCACTGTGTTCGCACACTTCGTCTCCAAAGATCCTTCCTCTATTCACTCCGCATGGAACTATAACCGTAACCACGTTTCTTCCCTTGTCACACTACCTGTGCACCACTAACATCATCGCATCTGAAGAAGTTGACAATTACCTTCCTCGCTTTTGTTTCCATCGCCATTCCCAAGGCCCATCTCCTCCATTGAAGTTTCCATTGCTACCGGCGCCGTTTTGTGCGGCAAAGGACCGCTCCTCACCGTGGATCGTCAAGACATGCTAGACGTGCCGGGGCAAGGCAATACGGGCAGTGTGAACACGTACCCTGCGTCATTAAACATCCGCTCTTAGGCGAATCAATCTTATCATTACGGCCGACGATACACAAAAATCGGAGAAAAGAAATTCCCTCGATGCTGTGTGCTCGAAGATGGAGCTTGTTCTCTGCAGAGCTTGTACTTGCAACGAGGACTTGGGATGTCTTTAATATTTTCATACTTGTCTACCTGCTTACAAAGGTACGTGTAATGATAGTTATCTTCGGTTTGTTAGTGTCGCATTATTATCCATGCCGCCGACATTTACGAGCCATTGAATTTACATTTAATTACCAGGGCTTTTCTATACACCAACCCCTACTGTACATCTCCGAATACGACTCAACTCACATTATTAAAAAACCGTACAAAATGTTAGAAAGTTTTTAAATATTTATGATCTATTCTGAAGAGACGTCACAGTTTATGAAAAGCTTTAATTTCCTTGTGACTGTTATTTTGTGTTGTACAACGTGACCTAAATTCGTTGAATTATGATTCAATGGCCAAACGTAATTGGTATCCTGTGCAGTCATTATCACAAAGTATGGTCGAATACCTACATGTAATAGGCTCCCTGTTATTGTCAGATGCCTTCGTGACCGGACTAAGTAAAGGGGTTGATGGTTCAAACAGCGGAAGGGTCACTTCAGTTGTTTATGCCTACCACATGACACGATTTGGATACTGTAGTTACGAGCAACAACAGTAGCCATTCGAACCAGAAAACGCGAAAATGATCAGTTAATAGCTAGGGTGAAAATAATGTGGGATGAGGATTTCCATTTTATAAGAATTATTTTTACTCACGGTATTTAATGAAAATTGTATAATATTTGTGTGTAGTATCGAATTATTAAGTTTAGAAACACGGTTGCTTTGAATACTGATAATATCAATACACGTCATTATTTTTGAGCAACTCATTACAGTTTTCAGCTAATTTCCGATAATCTTTCGTTCTTAAGTTTTTCAATATTGTGCTGAAGCACTGGGTTATCAAGTTCTTTACAAAAGATTGACCCAGATGTTATTAACATAGTATCTAGAAACTGGGTTAACACTATCTGCAAAACTGCACAAAGCTGCACATAGTACGATTCAATTGTGGACAGCAGCGTCCAAATGGTATTGTATTGGAAAGGTCTGTAACAACTAAAGTATATTACGTCCGAACTGTCTAAACCGCGTGCGAGCTTTCAACGAGGCTTCTGCCAGATCGTCGAAGCGAACGGGCGGCTGAGGGGACTGGGGCGGTTGGCCCCCCTGCCGGGCCCGAGGACGCCGCCCGGGGCTGCTGCCCGCGCCCGCTGCCCTGTTTTTAAAAAGCCATCAGCGGCCTCGGCTTTAATTACAATTAATTCCTCAGTGATGCCAACGTACCTAAAAGATTACAGAGGGGAGGCGCGTCGGCGAGATTCCCAGAAGCGGCGGCGGGGGTGGCGGCGGGGCGGGGCGGGAATGGAGCGGATCGGGGCGGGGCGGGGCACTCCCGTCCGTATTGGTGCCACGATGTAGCCTCCGGGCGAGTGCCGACAGGTCGCCGTTGCTGTAATCTCAGTTCTTTCTGGATCGTGTTACACTCGGTGCATTGAATCGCCTATCTTACGCAAAATAATCTCAGTATAGTAAACCAGTGGTGTCAAGGTCTACTGGTGGCAGTGGCACGCGTCGTGGCACCGTAGCATGCCACGAGCTTCTCTACGCAACTAGGGAAAGGGAAAGGGAACTATAACGAGTAGTAGTAACCCCGCTGTTTTACAATAGTGATGGCGTTGTCTCTGATGGCGGGGTGATGAACTGCGTGGAGGAACGATTTCGTCGTGGCACTCGTGCCACGGACTCCCGCTCATGGCATCGACTTTGACAACACTGCAGTAAACTCTCGTTAACACGAATTCCAAGGAACTGATAATTTAGAGATTCTGGGCGCGTAAACAGCTAAGATCGTTAGTCCCGTAAGTGTACTTCATGTTTTTTATCACAGAAGGAGGCGGTAATCTTCCGCCGCCGACCCACGTTGGTTTGCGGGATTTTCTACAACCAGGTATTTCCCACCAGGTACCGCCCCAGCTACATTCGTGGCCCGTATGTTAGGATTACTGTTACGACATTCACCTGGCATTGATCAGGGAAAAAAACGCGAAAATCTACCCTTAAGAGCAACCAGCCGCTAAAAATTCTCCTCCAGACAACGACCGAATACGACCTATACTGCGATTTTCGTAACTTTGCCCCTGACAGGAATCAACTGTTTCGCTGCCATCCAATCGGGATTCGCTAAAGTAACGTCACTATGGTGACGTTACTATATTTCGCTAAAGTAACGTCACTATGGTGACGTTCAAGCTCCCGATTGGCTGGAACCGTCAACAGCTGATTCCTGTCAGAGGCAAAGTTACGAAAATCGCAGTATATGTCGTATTCGGTCGTTGTCTGGAGGAGAATTTTTAGCGGCTCGAGTGCGTGCAATCGTCGGGAATGGAACCCTAGGACATCCCAGACAGAGGCACTGCAGTGATATCAACCGCTGCTCCGTGCCACCTTAGCCGGTGTTCTCTCTCGGCGTGGCGTGTTCGCAACGCGCGTGGCCGCTTGGAGTGGTTGCCATGGCGAGGGAGGGAGCGAGGACGTTGGGTCTGCCCTGCGGCCTTCGTCCATAATGCACGCGGACGCCCGCCCGAGTCGATAGCCGGCGGCGCTCCGCTCTTCGCTTTCACTGGCTCCGCGCCGCGCCGCGCCGCGCCGCGCCGTTCCCACACCCGCTCACCAAATATTTACTCGTCTTGACGCCGGTCGCGTGTTATAAACGGCGGGGAGCTTCTCCCAACGGGAAGGTCGCTTATCAAATCCTTCTCGTGCGCGCTCAGATCGTCGTTGCAAGTGTTTGATGGTGACAATATTACTTTCTGTGGCGTATCGTCACATTCTGAGAGACCCACGACTAGGTGTTAATAATGAACTGCAAAACCGAAAAGGCTTGAAGCACGAACACGATGAACAAGAATTTTGAGAGATGTACATTGATGACTGTTTTCTTTGCTGGACTTAAATAGTTATCAAATGATTAACATGTGTATTTCATCAATATATTTGTACGTAAAGACGTTTATCAATGAATCATTGACAAACGTCTCCGTGTATGAATCGAAGTATGGCAGAATGAGATTGATCGATGAGTGATTCCATGCGCATAAACAGCTACTTTTGTTGGTCCCGTAAATGTAGTGAATGTTTCATCAGGAGGAAATTGCTGTTATCCCCCCCCCCGCTGGATGGAGATATCTTGCGGCATTGGGGGTTTCCCTAACTATGTATCTCCCACTATCATGGCACCGCCCAACCGGGGCAAGCACTAAGCTCCCGACTGGTCACCCGACATGTGTGGTAGTGTGGTGTATGTAAGTGTGTGTACGTAAAAGGTGAGGATATGACAAGGAAAGGGAAGAAACGATCACGCGCGGTCTGTGTCCCGTTTGTTAGGGTCCCGCCCGGCATTCGCCTTGTGTTTATCGGAGAGACCACGGGAAAACTACCGATCAGAGCAGTCGGCAGCTGGAATTCTCCACACAGCGGCTGAACTCGACCTAGCTATGCAGCTAGTGTCGAAAATCTTGCCTCCGTCCGGACCCGAACCATAGGACCTCCCGGCACTGCAGTAAGGCTGAATGAGGAAACGTTTCATTTATAGTAGTACATGGCATGTTCGTGAAGTGTTGATTGTCATTTGAAGCTTCCCAGTGCGATGGCGGCGCGGGGTGGGCGTGGCCGAGGGACGTCGAGGAAGGAGGGTCCGGCCGCCGAGGCTTCCGTGAGACCTTGACCGAGCGGCGGCCGAGGGGCGGGGCGGGGCGGGGTGGGGCGGGGTGGCGTGCGGTGGCGGAGGCCGCTCCCGTCTGCTCCGGGTCCATTCACGTGCCGCCCGCGCCCACCGCCTCGCCGCCACCCACCCGCGCACAGCGCCGCCGTGGCGTGCAGCGCGGGTTGCATAACCCCGGCCGCCGCGGGGGCCGCACGCCACGGCCTGGCGCTCGTCCCTCGCGTGCCCCGGGCCCCGGGCCCCGACACCCGTGCCCTGCCCTGCCCTGCCCCCGCTGTTGGTAAACACGGCACCGGACCGCTGGCCGGGCCCCGAACCCTGTCGTTCTCAACGACGCATTCAGAGACCAGACGGAAAATCTGTCACCCAAAAATATTGCACGCGTTATTTGACAATAAATGTGGCGTAAATATTTGGAGAAATATGACGAATTCCTGTGTCTTATCAGCTGTCATCAGGAGAGACATTTGGTACAGGAATATGATCAATGCTATTCTTTCTAAGCTTTGTAACTTTAAACGAAATGAGTTTGATGGTAAGAGAATGCCAGGTAAAAAGTTCTCTAAACCTGATCTTTCAAAAACAAACGTCTTAGTGATTGCAATGCGAACTGATAACGCCCATCGCAAGGTGTTGCGTCGGCGAAGGTCAGCGGCGCGGCCAGATGCGCCGCGAGGGGGCGGGGCGGGCGGGGCGTAGCTCGGCCGCGCCGGAGAGGAACCGGCGCGCGGCATCTCGCGTCACGAACGGCGCTATCGCATGCGCCATGCACAGCTTCGGTCACGAAGAGCCGCGCGGCGCGGCGCGGGCGGGCGGGCGGGCGGTGGGCGGGCCGTGGGCGGCAGAGCCCGCGGGCGGCGGCGGCGGCGGCGGCGGCGGGTGCGTGACCGCGGAAGGCGCGGGGCGGCGCGGCGCGGCGTCTGTGTGAATGGGCCGGCCCCCGTAGTACGTCGGCGTACACACCAGCCCGCACGCTAGCCGGCAGCAGGCGGCGGCGGTGCAGACACGAGGGCACGCTGCGCGCCGCGCCGCGCCGCGAAGGGCCTCGCGTGCGGAGGTGCAGCGGAGGCGTCCGCCGCCCCCCGCCCCCACGCACGCGCCCGCCGCTTTGGCAACGTCGCGTTGCTCAGCTTTCAGTCTGATGACAGCCGAGGAGGGCAGGGCCTAAAGTGAAACAACCCAATGGCTTTTAAACAAACTATAAGTTCGTTTCGAATTGGACTCCTCAATAATAGCTTTGGGTTGATGGCACCTATGGACAAGTGAGCCTAAAGATTAACTACTCAATAACTCTTTATTAGAAACAATAAGTTCATTTTGAATTTGTTTCCTGAAAAATCGCTTAGTTTGGTGGCATCAACAGAGAAGTGACCATAAAGATAAACAACTCAATGACTCGTTATTACAATAAGTTCATTTTGAATTTGAGTCCTGAAAAATCGCCTTGCTTAACTTTCAGGTTGATGGCATCTATGCAGTTGTCATTGCAGTTGTAGCAGTGGTCATTATTAATTACTTAATTTGAGAATTTTGAAGCGTAATGATGTAATATATTTCGTAAAAAGTGAGGCGAAGATAATTATACTCGTCCTTGATTTGATAAGAATGCTGTACTATGATTTCTTCTTGTCCACCTAACGAACAGTATATTTTGATTTAGAATAAAATTCGTGATCCAGAAAGAGTTCTAAATCTATTCTTAGATACACGTTTTCTCTAAATATTTTTTTAAAATTTTTATATCAGTTTTATGAAACGATTATTTCATAATTTTATATCTGGCTTTCAACAATAAATTAACCCCAACAATAAATTAAGTGATTCCTGTTATTAAGCAATGAAAAACGCAAGAAATTAAATGCTAAAGAGAAGGCCAGAAGAACCAATTCGTAAATATATGAGGCATATCGTGGGCCATTTCCTACCCATTCCACAACAAAAGCCACATTTAACCTCATTCCCAGAGGGAGGTGGCGCCGAGCGGAACCGGAAGCCGGCACGCGCGTTTGTCGATGGCTCTCATTTGTTTGGCGGCGGAGGACGCACCCACACAGGCGGACAGCGCAGGAGCGATTTGGAGAAGGCGCACTTCGCAGAGGAAGCAAGGGAAGGGAGGAGTGGGGAATGAGACTGCACTTGACAAGGGACCAGATATAAATAGGGAGAAAGATGGATTGAAGGAAAATCAGATTTGAAGGCAGTTATAAATATTGCAAAAGCTGCTACGTCAGGGACTCGTGAACGTTTCACGTAAATGACTGTCCAAGAAAGGTAACAAGGGTTGGGGGAAGCTTGGATTGAGTGATTAGTGATTCCGGGCGCGTCAACTACTAAGGTCATTAGTCCAGTAAGTGTAGGGCATGGGAGGTGGCGGTGATGTTGCCCTCGCTAGATGGTGAGATCCCGCGCCTTACTACGTCGACATGAGAGGATTTTCCCCAACCAGGTATCTCCCATCAGCGGGGCCTGCTCCAAGTGTCGTAGTTCAGGGCATGTGAGTGTGTGTTAGTAAGGGGTGAGGATAGGACAAGGAATATTAAGGAAAGAGCGCGCAGTCCGTGACCCATTGTTTAGAGAACTACTCCGGCATTGATCTGGTGTTGATCGGAGAAACCACGGAAAAACCCAGATTAGAGCAGCTCTAGCTTGAATTCTCCTCAGTGAACGGCTGAATTCGACCTTTTTATGTAGCTACTGTCGAAAATTCTGCCACCGTCGGGAGTGGAACCCTACGACTTCTCGGTGAAAGGCACTTCAGTGACATCATTTGTTGCCCTGATCCCTGTTTACCGATCGAAAAGCTTGGAGGCGGAGAGCGATCGGCCGATGAGCGACGCAAAATCCAATCGACGCGAGTGGCAGCCGCCATGCGCCGAAGTTTGACGGATCGCGGGCGATAACGCGAGAGGGCGGCGGGGCGGGCGCGTCGCCAGGTGACCCGCAAATTGATGAGGGCGTTCGCCGCGGGGCGCGCTGATCGATGGGTCTTTGAGAGGCGCCGCCGCTCGTTTATCTCCGCGGCGGAGTTTGAGGTCTCACTCACTCCGCCGCCCGCGCCGGAACACGAGCCTCTCGGCGCTGTCCGGCCGCCCCGACGAGCGCGGAGCTTCATTAATCGTCGGCGCGCCCGCGCCCGACAGCCTCTCCGGCGCGCGCCGCACGACCTTCCCTCGCGGGGACATCGGGCGGATTCGAAGCTCCATTATCTGGCCCACAAGCGTTATACTACTGCGATTTTTCTGACTTTGCCCCTCAAGGCCACTCAAATCCCATCTTCGCGATGGAAGATGTCACGGTGTTTCTCAGTCGTTCCGCTAGATTTCGCATGATCGCGACCGTATCAAGCAGTGCTTGCGATCATGCGACTTCTACCGGCAAGACCGAGAAAGACGCGAAATGCCGTGTGATATTCCATCGCGAAGAATGGCCTTCAGGGGCAAAGATAGAGTAATCGCAATATGTACTTGCTTATTTCATTTCAATCTAGATTTGAAGGGCTCAGTGCAACGAGGGATGATCCAACGTTTTAGCGGAAATTTAGTTATTAGCAATTAAATATAACTTCAAGTAATTTAATTTGTTCAAAGAATTATTACCCCGACTGGGATACAAACCTGTGTCTCCCGGTTAACGCCCAGTTCCTCTTTCCGAAATTGGTGATAGGGTGGTGACAATTATTATTCTTTTAGTGTAATATGTTATTTAAATCCAGTAAATATTTATATGCAAATGTACTGTGTTTAAAAGTTTAATAGGTTCTGAATTATGAATTATGAAGTTTCTAGTAAAACCCTCAATATCTCAGAACCGTCAAAATGGGATAGCTGCTTGTTATACTCAGCCCTTCATTTCTAACG
This sequence comes from Acheta domesticus, assembly GCA_031308135.1. NCBI lineage: Eukaryota > Metazoa > Arthropoda > Insecta > Orthoptera > Gryllidae > Acheta > Acheta domesticus. The sequence continues at coordinate 241,573,101 of JAHLJT010000631.1, forward strand.
TACGAGTAACTTAACATCAATGGTAGCTACAAATAAGCATACTTATTTTAACAGTTATTTAATAAGTTTACTTACATAAGTTACTCGAAATTTTGTACACTGTGGATTATTTCCTCTTACGCTGATTTGCTTTCAAGTCTCTTTAATACTAGTGTATCAAGAAAACCGGTAATATAAACCGTAAATCTACTATAATATCACACGGGTCAGAGAAAATGTCATCATTAGTTAGAATTATAGTAGTTCGTGTTTGTTTTCTAGATCTAGTAAACATATCTTTATTACATTAACACGTTTTTATTTTTTTACTGTTACGTTATTGCTTGGTCTTCGATTCGGAGCTTGTTATTCACCACGTGATCTACCTCGATAGAGAAAATCTTGGTTACGAAGGAAATGTGAAAACAGTAGATTGATGCTACACGTTCTCTTACGGAGGGAATTATGAAAGGGAATAATAGTAGGGAAATATGAAAAGAGGTCAAGTTAACATCCAGTTAATTTACAAATAGCAGCATTTGAATCATTAACATTAGGTAAATAATAAAATCTTGTATGTACCACGGGCATTAAGTGGCCCTAATGATCTCGGGATTTTTGTCACCGCTCCTTTATTATAAACCTTATAATGCCGTAAGTGCATTAATATTATTTTTACTTTTTACTGATACGATATTGCTTGTTATTTCCGTTGATACGGAGCGCGACAAACAGTGCATAACTTACCTGGATCGAAAGGATGGTGGTTATGAGGGAAATATGAAATCAGTTGAATGATGATGCTACGCGATCTCTTATGGAGAAAATTATGAGAGGGAAATATGAACAGACAAACCGAGTCAAGGTAACATCTAGTTAATTAGTAAATAAATAAATCTGAATCAGTAAAATTAGGTAAAACATAAAATTACGTGTGACCCATGGGCGTTAACCGGTTGTAATGATCTTGGGCAACATAATGCCCTCGAGCATTTTGGGAATCGCCGCTCTATCAATAGAACGCCCTTGGCCCATAAATACCTCTTAATTGTTTTTTAATTTAATTGAATCGAATAGATTCGATGCCTTATTTTACGTGGCGAGGCTCAGGCTATGAGGCCTGCTCTTCCATCTGACCACGCAAATTTCGCTATGCTCCTTTCACCAACTAGCGGAGAAAACAGGTATTCCTTGGGCGACGAAACAGGCGATTTTGAATTTAGCTCAGTGGCGTCATTTAGGCTTGAGGATCTTTTACATGCAGTAAATCTTTTTGTATAAAAAATTGTTTGGAGAAGCATGATGTTGTATGGTGCGTGTCGCTGTGTTGCAGCCTGAAGCCGCCCCCGAAGGACGGCGTGACGAAGAGCAACCCGAGCAAGCGGCACCGGGAGCGCCTCAACGCGGAGCTGGACACGTTGGCCAGCCTGCTGCCCTTCGAGCAGAACATCCTCAGCAAGCTCGACCGCCTCTCCATCCTGCGGCTCTCCGTCTCCTACCTGCGCACCAAGAGCTACTTCCAAGGTACTTTTTACTCGTCCCCTTGCACTTCGTTTAAGCAGAAATGTGACATAAACATCTCCATACGTAATACGTTAAATGTGGGTGAGGGATTGAAAAAATATAAGAAACCATAGATACAACAGGGATCTGGAGTTTTAGGGAACAGGTGGGTTCTGAGTTGTTTCGTAAACAGTTACTTGAAAATGAGATGTTCTCTTACATTTTTTCTGTAAAATTCTGTAACTTCGAAATAAGCTGGTTTTTCTGTTATAGTTTTTTTTAGATTTAGCATTGTTTTATTAAAGTTTAATGGAAATTAAATTTCTGTATAGCCTCATTCCGTTGCATAGGTAGTTACAAAGAATCAAATGCAGGAAATTAATGTAAAAATTGTAGGAATGGAGGCAGAAATAACAGTCTATGATAAAATGAAAGTGATTATTTGATTTTCAGAGAAATTTAGCCTGAACAGTTAACAATATTTGAATGTGTTCTTAGGCGTATAATAGTGTAGCGCACAAATAAGAGCCTGGCCGTAAGAAGTTAAGAATACAGTATGAAGTTTCTTTTTTTCCCTTTTAAAACCATGATTTACAAACTGCAAAATATACGCCCGGGTCCAGCTAGTTTAATACAAAGCAACACATATAAAAGTATATCCACATTTAAGCATGTATGTAGGAATGTAACTCCACAGGCAGGAGGTATAAAAATCTTTTTATCAGATCAGACAGCCAACGTGCCTACTTAAAGCAAAAAGACAATACTGATGCATCAGAGAACGTGATTTCGATTGTTTCATATTTTTAGAAGATTAGTGCATTTTTTCGGGGGGTAGCAAGTTTCTTCATATCATCTTCACCGTGTCTACTTTCGTCAAATAATTTTCTCTAATGTTCCCCGAGTCCATAAATTCAGTGCGACGGAACAAAAATACACTCGCATCATATTTTGCAAGTAGCGGTCGTTAACGTGTCCGCGGGCTTTCTTACGCGGGGCGACTAACGACGAAGGCTTCCGCTCATTGCGCGCCTGGTGCAAATCGCACAATGCGCCGACGAGGGTGGAGACGATGGGGCGGCCGACACCCCGTTCCCTCCCTCCACACTCCACACCCCCGCAGGTATCGTTCTCTCCGCCTCGCTCTCACGCACATCCGCAATCATTGCGTTCGCTTGCACTCATTTGGCACGTTGCTTTATCACACACTGATTTGCCGCCTTCCCTATTAACCTCCTCGCCACCATCCCTTTTCTCTCACATTGCTAACTTCTTCGTCCCTTTGCATCACGTGAATACGCTTACATCCCCCATCTGCCTTCGCGTTGTCGTTGTGCTCTCTTCCACACATTCCTTCTTGTCCCGCGCCGCCCCGCCTCTCCCCGACCCGCGCCGACACGACTTTCCCCGCCCCGACTCTCCCCCAACCCGACCCGCCCCACCCCGCCTCCCTCCACCGACCCCTGCGCCGCCACGCCTTCCTCCCCCCCCTCTCCCTTCCCGCCCCGACCTCCCCGCCACGCCTCTCCCCCGCCCCCGCCTCTCCCCGCTCCGTCTCTTCCCTTCTCCCCGCTCCGCCTCTCTCCCCCTCCCCGCCTCTCCCTCCCCGCCGGGGGTCCCAATCCCCGCCCTCCCATCCCCGCTCTCCCATCCCCCCGCCTCTTCCCTCTCCCCCTCCGTCCCCGCCCTCCCCTCCCCCCGCCTCTCCCCTCCCCGCCTCTTGTTCCCCCTCCCCGCCTCTCCCCTCGCCCGCCTCTCCCCTCCCCGCCCCCTCTCTCCCCTTCTCCCCGCTCGCCCTCCCTCTCCTCACACTGGCCCTCTCCCACCCCGCCTCCTCCCGCCCCATCCCACCTGCCGCTGCCTGCCACGCGCCACCCCCATTCCTCCCCCCCACCACGGCTCTCCGCGCCGCCCCGGCGCCGCCCCGCGCCGCCCCGCGCCGCCCCGCGCCGCCCCGCGCCGCCCCGCGCCGCCCCGCGCCGCCCCGCGCCGCCCCGCGCCGCCCCGCGCCGCCCCGCGCCGCCCCGCGCCGCCCCGCGCCGCCCCGCGCCGCCCCGCGCCGGGGCCGAACCGCTCGCAAATTACAGAATTCGTTTATTCCTGGCGCGCCCACGCACGCGCTTCTTGCGACGAGATGCAGATTAGGAAATCATTAAGTGAGCGCGGAACACGTGTTCCAAAGAACGCACGGAAGGGGGCGGGCGCGCGCGCACCGCGAGCGCGGGGGAGACGATAATGCGACCCGCGCTCAAGTAGCGCAGGGAGAACCGCTCGAGGTGCGGAGTTCAGTGGTTCACTCAGCGCGGGGGAATATTTCGGGAAGAAAGCAAAGAAGGTTCATCGTTAGTTTGCGGGGATGCATTTGTAGAGATGTAGTACTACGTGTCTAATACGCGAAGTCGGTTGCTGCTGAGTCACCGTGCTCTTCATGTATTTGGAAGAAGAGGTGCATTGTGAGCAAAAGACGCGAAAGAAACAGAATTTGTGAAGAATGAGTAAGTTATAAAGTTTGAATTAAATTATTCCAGTAGCAGCGGAAGAGTCAAGCCTAAATCATGGAGTAAACAGACGATTGGAAAGGTGATGTTAAAATCAGCGTCAATGGAAAGGAATTAGAACTGAAATGACAGTGGGTGAGTGGAGTCGACGGTATTAGTGGGGCCAAGGATGTGCGGGAGGCGGAGACGATGGCGGAGGGGAAAGCAAATGCAAGGGCGAAGGCCAAGGCAGAGGCAAAGTTGGAGGCAAGAAATGGAGGTGGAGGCGTTGGCGAAGGCGGAGGTGGAGACAGGGGCGAAGGCGGAGGTGAAGACGGGAGCAAAAGTGGAGGCGGAGGGACAGGTAACGGCTGAGGCGAAAAGTGGTGGCGGAGGCGGAGGTATAGGTGTCGGCGAAGGTGAAGGGCGCAGGCGGAGGGTGACAGCGGTTCTTGCAGCCTTGTGCGGACAGACGCGCGTCCGTGTGCGGGCGGCGTTTGACGCGCGTGCAGAGATTGAAGGCGTCCGGCGCGGCGAGGCCTTTTTGCGGCGGCGGGGGTGGGGGCGGCTCAGAGCTTATCTGCGCGGGGGACGCGGCCCGAGGAAGTAGAAAGTAATTACCCCTGACTAAGCCCCCGATGTGAAACGCGGACTATCTTTTTACGACTTCGCTAAAGCGGAATCATGGTTTCCAAGATATACACCTTGATAACTCCTTGGACACTCGCCAAACGGGTCAGTGCGCATATCTGAAAACAGGACGCATTGTGAAAATATCATCGTAACTTATTTTTTTCGTAATTTATCTCAAGTGAAGTATTTCAAATTAATTGTTAATCTTTCGTCATTCATGTAGAACAGAGCAGTGTGCATCAAAATTACATGAATGAGCCGCCAAAATAATTAATAAGGAAAGTGTTAACACCTAATAAGAAAAGTGTAAAACAGACCACAGTATTTTCAATACTTTAATATTGTTTTAATCAAAGTTGAGACTTG